>OZ038455.1:25761603-25825905 GCA_964036195.1 Sphaerolaimus hirsutus
TTCTCGTAGATTGGTTTATTTACTTCTATTAATCGAAATTTGGATGCTGAAGTCATTCAGAAAGGTTTAATTAAATGGATTTTTATAAATTTAATCCACTAGAAGGAGATCTCATTGAGAAAATTATCAGAGAGTTACTACCTAATATAAAAGGTCTCATATTTTTTATTTGAATGCTACTTCAATTACCGTATTTCCTCGAAATACCCCCCCCCCCTTGAAATACACCCCCCTCGTTTAACCCCCCCCCCCCCTCTCGGGACCACTATGAAACAATCATCCCCTGGGGGGTATTTCGAGGAAATATGGTATTTGAGGTTAGTTTACTGCTAATTTAACTAACCAAGCTTAAATAATGCTAATTCAAGTTTAAAAAATACAACATATCAAGTTCCAATCGCGCACAGATTTGATAAAGTGCAAGCAATGAAAGTGGCGGGGAAAGTAGAGGAACTTTGTCGACAGAATGTTATACTTATTGTGCTGCAGCAATTTTCAAATGTGAGTTCAAGTATTTCACCTAACAACATTACATACCGTATTACCTCGAAATACCCCCAGGGGGTTTATTATTTCGCCAGCAAAATTTGAGGGGGGGCAATTCGAGGGGGGGGGGGGGTTTATTCGAGGGGGGGTCTATTATTTCGCCAGAAATTTTCGGAAATTCCCCGTACGCAGACGTAGAAAAATTGAACAATTACATAGATGTATATGTGTTTATAGGCATATATAACTGTATACCGTATTTCCTCGAAATACCCCCCCCCCTTGAAATACCCCCCCCCCCTCGTTTGACCCCCCCCCCCCTCTCGAGACCACTGCGAAACAATCACCCCCCCCTCGAAATACCCCCCCCCCCCAAATTGAGTGTAAAGGGAACGTACATGAAAAATACTGCAGTTTGTGTTCTGCGTAGTGCAGAACACACGTTAAAACAGTGTTGGAATCACGTTAGAACAGTGTTTATACCATCTAAATACGTACCGTATTTCCTCGAAATACCCCCCCCCCCTCGAAATACCCCCCCTCGATTGACCCCCCCCCCTCTCGGGACCACTATGAAACAATCACCCCCCCCCCCTCGAAATACCCCGCCCCCCAAATTGAGTGTAAAGGGAACGTACATGACAATAACTGTAGTTTGTGTTCTGTGTACTGCAGAACACATGTTAAACAATGTCGGTGTCACGTTAGAACAGTGTACATACCATCTACATACTAATATTAGTCTACAGAACCTTATAAATGGCGGTTTTTGTTGCATTTTTCGACGTCTGCGTACGTTTCAGACGACAATTTCGTACTTGGTTTTCAAAAAATTTTCTTGTGAAACAATAACCCCCCCCCTCGAAATACCCCCCCTCGTTTAACCCCCCCCCCTCTCGGGACCACTATGAAACAATCACCCCCCGGGGGGTATTTCGAGGAAATACGGTATACACAAAAACCCTGCACTAACATCACTTAATGATCAGTTTTAACGTGTGTTCTGCATTGTACAGATCACAAACAGCGGTATTTGTCATGTACGTTCACGTTACACCCAATTTTAGGGGGGGTATTTCGAGGGGGGGGGGGGTTTATTATTTCCTCAGCCGAAATTTAGGGGGGGGGGGTATTTCGAGGGGGGGGTTAATTCAAGGGGGGGGGGGGTTAATTCGAGGTAATACGGTATGCTCAGTGGACTTGATGATTTGCATAGGATGTTATTGTAATTTGATGAATAAAATCAAGTTTAAAGACTTTATGCAACTTTATCCCAAAGCAAAAACGGCTTATTGTGATGAAAAATATTTTTTTATGTTTGGTTCTTTATTCAGGTGGGATATGGTAAATGTTAGTGCGAAACTGTTAGTAGGTATGTAGTGTATATGATATCCACATGTTTATGCGTAAATCCGCAGAACACCGATATCAAAATAATCGCCCCAAAAATGGACAAATCGCTGACAGACGTGGCCCACTACAGGATTTTGTCTGCGATGAACAGTGGGAAAAAGACACTGGCGGAGAAACTTGATACTAGTCTGTTCCGGAGGATTCAAAGTACATTTTTGAGGTGAGTCGAGTTAACATTATTGTCATATTATACAGTATTTCCTCGAAATACCCCCAGGTAATTGAAACTCTACGAGTGCAAATTTTGACGCGGGGAGGGGGTATTTCAAGGATGGGGCTTTTTCGAGGGGGGGTTATCATTCGACCGGAAATTTCCGTGAAGGATCGTGGTAAAGATGGTCTTTTACATACCAAAACTGGTATTTTTTGAATAAACGTGGTAAAACAGGATATATTTAGACACAGCAACGTGGATACTACCCAATCTCAAACTACGGGGGGGGGGGGGGGGGATTTTCTCCTCAGCTAGAAAAGACATGGGGTATTTTAGACACGGTGATCACATTCGATGTTTAAATTTCAGCGGAAATGTCAGCCAAAAAAATGGTCGACTGAGCGTTTTATTGGACCGCAGGAAGTACAGAGATCAGCCAATGTCGCACGCGAATGATGGAAACGTTCTAAAATCGATAAGTAATGGTAAGATCGTCGATATGGAGAAGAAAGAAAATCCGAGATGGCACTACCTAGACCCGCTGTTTGGTGTGTAGATTGTATTTATGTTAAATGTATTACCGTATTTTTTCTTATAGAATGGAATACCTCCAATAGAAGGACACCTCCAATAGAACGTCAGATTTTGGCTATTTTCACCCAGAAAATCAATAGAACAGCAGCCTCCAATAGAATCTTAAATAGAACGGCAAGTAAAAAAGTTGACGAAAATATCAAAACGACACTTTTCTATTCGAAGAAATACGGTAGCGCTCGCTGACAATCCCATAACGACCATTCTCGTTAATAGCATTTTTTTTGTCCAGGTTTATCGCTGGGGGAATCCCACTGGATGTACTTCGTGGCTATCACTGTGTTGAAATTTCCATGCAGCCGATAAAATCCACTGTTTCGTTGTGTCTGTGCAAATCACACAAAAAAATCACAAGAAATTTTGGACGGACGTAATCTTTTCCGATTTTATCCGAGCCGAATTTTCAAGCCTCACGAATACGTTTCAGAGGTTGGCAAATCTCGACCTAGCCGTAAATATCGAGTTACCGTATATCCTCGATTAAGCCCCCTGTCAAACCCCAGTTCGAATAACTACCCAGCTGACAGAGGAAAACATGACTGCCCCCTCGACACCCCCGTTGATGGGTGAGAAAGACATACATGTGTAAAAAAACGTTTTTATCGATGTGTTTCACTTTTTACTTCCACTAATGTAACACACATTGGTCATGCATTTTACATAATATTCTGATGAAAGAATAACCCCTCCCTTCGAATAACTCCCCAGCCAAAAAAAAGTCTGACGAAAAATGACTCCACTGGAGACATACCTAATCGAGCATGTACAGTATTACCAATGTCGGACGTTGGCACTGTGCCAGATGCGCTTGGTGCGTCTGACACAGTGATAGCCACTGGTCGGCGATCACGGCGATCCTGTGGCTGATGGCGCTGGTGATCTTGCTGCTCGGCATCGCCTGGTGCTGCTGCCTCGCCGATAGGGCTATCTGCCGTTCGTTCGAATTTTACCGTATTTATCTACTCAAAATACCCCCCCCCTCTCGAAATACCCCCAGGTGTTTTCGATATGGGGAGAAATAAACCCCTGGGGGTATTTCGTGGAAATACGGTACCCCTGGGGGTTTATTTTTTCATAGTGGAAATTTTGTGGGGGTAAAACGAGGGGGGGGGGTAATTTAATGTCCGAAATTTTTGTGAAATTCATTGTAAAGGGTATCCTTTTTAAGCAGCCAAAACATATTTACCGTATTTCCTCGAAATACCCCCCCCCCTTGAAATACCCCCCCCTCGTTTGACCCCCCCCCTCTCGAGACCACTATGAAACAATCACCCCCCCCCCTCGAAATACCCCCCCCAAATTGAGTGTAAAGAGAACGTACATGACAAATACGGCAGTTTATGTTCTGCGTAGTGCAGAACACACGTTAAAACAATGTCGGAATCACATTAGAACAGTGTTTATACCATCTACGTACTAATATTAGTCTACAGAACCTTATAAATGGCAGTTTTTGTTGCATTTTTCGACGTCTGCGTACGTTTCAGACGACAATTTCGTACTTGGTTTTCAAAAATTTTCTTGTGAAATAATAACCCCCCCCCCCTCGAAATACCCCCCCCTCGTTTAACCCCCTCGTTTTGGAAAAAAGAAAGAAAATCGAGTGAAATTGATTTTCTTGACGGAGAAGCTATAACGACGCTGTTGGAAGTTAGGACGTTGTTTTGGTGTGTGTTGAAGTTACGGGTGGTTGAGTCGACCACCCCTGACGACTGCCGAAAGTCCAACAAGGACCGGCGGTCGTCAGAAGTCAGCAAATTAGCCGACTATGCCGAATTGGCACTGAGCCAAAAATCTTTGGCTGGACTCAAAATGAGTCTGTCTCTTCTAAAAAACATTTTATTCCATTCTCAAACATTCTACACAGGATATTTGGACTTAGATACCGATGTCTTGATATCTCTTCGCAATCTCCCCTTATGCATTAGGATGCTGGCGAATTTTTTCACATTTTTGGCAGAATGCCAAATAATCAATATTTATCTACACACTCGCAGGAAATTGCTGGGGGTGTTACTACTAATATTTTACTTTACTAACACGATGGGCGATAAGCCCAAGCGTAAAATTGGCCGGCCGCGATCCACTAAAAATTCAGTTTCTACAGAAACGTTCGAAGAAACGTTACCGGACGATAGCGATACAGCCGAAATTTTGGGGATCAAAGATGAAGCCAAATTCGAGGTGAATCTTTCTTTTAGTTGCCTACATCTGATAAAAGGGGGTTTCCCACCCCCATGGGGTTCTATGAGGGTTGGTTCGTGTTGCGATAGTAACCCTCGATGGGGGGTGAAATTACATGTTGCAATGCAATCTATCCGACAACATTTTATCTTTCAGGAGGCAATTTCTAACATGGACGAGGCGGAAAAAACTGCACTGAGAGTTGTATGGAAGAAGGCCACGCAAGCCAGACTTCGTTCCTACACAACAACACCACACCCAACTCGACTTCTGACGATCGAGTTTGTGAGGGTTTTCATTCAAGGATGGGTAGTTTCAAAAAAACCTAGAAAATGTAAACAGCATTTTGTTCTTTTCATGCTAAATTTTCATTCTAGAGTGTTGATAGGGGTGAAATTTGTATTGCCACAGAGGGTTTTCATTCAAGGACGGGTAATTTCAAAAAAACCTAGAAATGGTAAACAGCATTTTGTTCTTTTCATGCTAAATTTTCACTCTAGAGTGTTGATAGGGGTGAAATTTGTCTGCCACAGAGATGGTGAAAAATATATACATCGGCCAAATAAACGTATAATTTCCCAATCAAATTACAGAGACGTGCCTGATGAGGACGCATCGCCTGAGATGGGTGCCGGAACCGCCACTAAAAACGGCGTGACGGTGCCCCCTGATGAGCTATTTGTTGATGTTTTTCCACCGGCTGCCCAAGACTCAAATACTGTCACGAAAACGAGCGGTAGCAAAGACAGCACTGAAAGCAGTTTATCAAACGGTGTGTTGGACAGTTGCACATGGCTTTATTTATTTAAAATGTCCTATCGAATTCATCTATCACTTTTGTTTTTCAAAAATATGGGTATTTGGAAAACTTGGTTTTTTGCAAAATATTGTCTTCTTCTGAAAACCGAATATCGCTCAAAATACCTGTGGTTAGAATGGGGCATTGGAACAATTTATACGTTGATCTATATCCGCGTATACTTCAAAATTATGATCACTAGCGATATTCAGCTATTATTTTTTTCAAAAAAACCATTAACTCTGAAAAACCAAAATGACCCAGACAACCTATTCTTCGGTTCGGTGCATTATATTGGGGGATTGCCCCACGCACTTTCGTTTTTCAAACTAATGTTAATTTTGAAAACTCGGTTTTTTTCAAAAAATTATCCATTTCTAAAAAAAGGTAGTCGGCTAGAAAACCTGCGGTTAGGATGGGGCACTGGTATGGTCTTCGCGATGATTCCTATCTACATATCCACCAAATCTCCACCATTTTTCAATATTGTGATAATTCCCAATTTTCAGTTTCCTGTAAAAAAACATTCTCTGCGTTTGGATTACGAAACAGGCTCAATTTACCTTCTGTATGGATGGGGGTCTGGGTCATTTTACGTGATGTTTACTATCTGTATGATCTCCAACACATTTCGGTTTTTCAAACCTGCGACTTTTTCAAAAAAATATCTTTTAAAAAAAATATTTTTTTTTAAAAAAATCCATTTTTTCTCAAAATGTTATCAGCTGTACAAAAACGACAAACAGTCAGATCATATTGTGCTAGAGCGGGGTACAGGCATTGTTGATGCGGTATTTTTTATCGGGGGATATACCGTATCGTTTTTACGTTTCAAACTGGTGTTCAATCTCATAAAACGGGTTGTTTTAAAAAATTGTCTATTAATAAAAAATGAATGTAGCCAAGAATGGCTATTGTTAAGACACGTTTCATGCACAATTTACCTTTTTCACATCCACTGTATATTTACAGGTGCGGAATCTAGCAGTTTGATGCAAAAAAGGCGTATGGCGGCCATCGATAGGTCAAACCAACGCCTGGGCGGAATGAATCTGAAGGGGGAGCTCGAAACAGCAAACAACCCGGCCCTCACAATGGACGAGCTTCACACGCATCTCAGTGAGTGTGGGTATAATATGGGCTCTTTACCATGTAATTTACAAAGAATCACAAAATCCATAAACAGTTTGTTCAACTTAATAAAAACCGGGATATATCAATCGGTTGATTATCGATCATCAACAGAAAGTGGATGTTATTATTTATGTTTTTATAACATACTAGAATGTGAATGTTATCGTGCAGTTGATTATATGGTTAGGTTTCGAATGATCTATGCAAATTTGGAAAAAAAACCTACACATTCATTTTGTGATTGTATCGATCGTCTCGCAGACCCGACAGCGCCGAGTAAAAACTACTATTTCAACTGGTACAGTTACTCGGCTGAGTTACGGCGCCGATATACCGTTGGTGGTGCCCCCTTCAAACCAGATATTATGATGACAGAGATACAAAAATGCGTGAAGGGGTTAGATGCCAACAGCAACATTGGTCGAGCGGTTATGATGCTGAGTCACATGGTGCACCACACCGCATCTGAACTGAGCCTGGTCTCGAAATGCAACGAACAGGTCAGTGTTATCTACTTTTCGAAGTTGCGCGTCTTATCTTCATGCACCAATATTAAACAGACGCTAGATGTGGTGCTTTCTAACGAATGTCATACAGTATTATTCTCACGGGGGTGCCAAGGGGGGTCCCTTCTAAATACTGCCACATTTTTCATCTCATGCATCAGACGCATCATAAAAAAAATATTTATATTCACATTTCAGCTAGAGTTGCTCCTAGCTGACTTCACCAGTGGTATCAAGGAAGACTGCGACGGTGTTTATGCTCGCCTTGAGGCAGTCGAGGGTGACATCACAATGCTGATTGACGACACGATCAAAATCGACGACAAATTGTGTGACAACGCCACAGCGGTAGGTGCGGGGGATGTTTTAGCATTCAAACCTTCGAAACTCGGAAAAATATACCGGTATATTATTGAGAGACTCGAAAATCCAGCACTTTTGTATGCTCTTGTCCAAGATGAAAAAATAAATACACTTTGTTTAGATTCGAAACACCTATTATATCGAGCAATCTATTCCCCCCTACTACAGTGCACCTCGAGAAGCGATGAAATACTAGCGCATCTAACAGAGATTCGTGACAGGATCACTGCACTGGAACAGAAATCGACAAGTTTTGCCGCTGTGGCTGGGGGGTCCACAAAATCATGTGCGGGCGGAAAAAGGAAAACTGGCACAGAGCCAACTGCAGTGGTGGCAAAGAGATCCAAAACATGCGATGTTCAGGTGGACATTAATGCACCTAAGGTGAGATTTCCAACTTTTCTGATAAGCAAGCACTGTATAGTATTTTCCGAAGATTCATTGTTTCCCAATATTCGAACTGTCGCCGGCAATGTCTGCATAGTTACTACAAATGATAAAATTTACATAGATAGTACAACCAATACAGATTGCGATCATTCTCAGCGTACACATAGTATACACTTATTTGCAGCGCTACACACCAAGTCATGTAAACTCAACACTATACATTCGCAGGCAAATACGGCGCAAATTGGCACAATTCCAGCGGAATTTCGGGGCAGAGATGGAAAATCCGACATTTTGGTGACGCTGACTGACCCGCTGGACATACTCGGCTATATGTTCCCACTGAACGTCATGAGCGGGGGGAAAAAATTCCCATGCATTGCCCTGGCCATTATGATGGTTGGTATGGGGGGGGGGTTTCTGGTTTACAGTAATACTCCCCGCAACATATTCCGAATCGAAATCCATAAATTTAGTTAAACTATCATACCACCTTGTTCGAAAAATGAACTCTAATAAATTATCGATTTTTAAAAAAGAATTTCTAAAAAAAATAATAAAATTTTTAAAAAAATATTTCCCAATAAGCAACTTTTCTGCCAAACCCCTGGAACAGAGGCTTGTGGTAAAATATACATTGATTGACATGCAGGCCGAAGCCAAGGCCACTGGCAGTGTTGATCTGGAAAATGCAGTGTACGCATGCACTGCATTTTATGTGAAACACAATGGCATCAATTTTGACCGCAAATATAATGACTTTGTGGGGAGGCTGAATGCGGCCTGGAGTCAAATATGGCAAGAGCATTTGGCCCAGGGAAGTTCTGTCATCGGGCCGAAGTGGTTTAATTGTGGCACCGGTCCATTTGAACACCTGTATGGTTCAGTTGAGGAGGCTAAAAATAGTGTTGCCTACTGGACACTAACGAAGATTCTGAAAAATGCGGTGAAGAACAATCCGCAATTTAGGTTGGTGCGAGGGAATAAGCTTTCTCATTACGGTGTCCCTGTAATAGGGTTCTCTGGGCAAAATAAACTATCGCAAATACCAAATATTACAACAATTCCGAACAACTTTCTTAAAATAAACATCTTATTCAAAATTTATCTATATAGATGTCGAAAACATTTGGTGCTAGACATATATCAGTTTTCATATCAGTTTTCAGTTCTAAGTATATACATCAGTTTCCAGTTCTTAAGTTCGAAAAGTTTACAAAATTTCTTAAAAAATATTCTTAAAACGAATTTTCTTAAAACACCTTTAAATATTTTTTTAAATATATTCTTTTTACAACAACTGGTGTATTGCACTAAAAATGATCTCTATCTATCATACAACACCCTGCCACGTACACCGTGTACTAGACATATTCTGTGCAGACAACTTCTTTGGCAAACTGGGAAAAAACACGATGGCAATGAGGTGGTGGACAATGCCCGCTTCATAAGGTGCACTGGCTCTTTCCCAAACAGTGGCTTTAAAGGGGCGCTAATGTGTGGGGCGGATAGACTGGCGTCGGAGGTAAGTATATCTAAAACATTGGGTATACTACTGCATGTGTCTAGGGGGTGTCCCATTCCCATTGTGCCCGTTCTATATAACACTGCTGGGGTTACTATTGGTACAAATCAACACGTAACAGTGACAATATCTGAATTATCGGATCAGAACACTTTAACTACATTAAAAACTTTTCTAAAAAAATTTTTTTTTTTTTAATATTTTTTTAAAAAAAAATCTTTTTTTTTAAAAACCGAATTTTTTAAAAAAAATCCTTTATTTAAAAAACCGAAATTCTGACAATAAGGTTTTCTTAAAAACTCTCTTCTATAAAAGCTATTTCACACATCCCCAAGAACCTCTATCTGTGCAGGCGGCGTTGGGGACGATGGTTGGTCCTCACTTTTTGGCCCCCTACATGAACCTGTGGGGTGAATGCTTGATGGAGATACGCGCGACAATTGGCCAAGACTACGCATATCGGATGCGAGATAAAAGTGGGAATTGGGTGACCGCCCCGGAATATGGAATATTCGACGAATATGATCGCAAGGGTCACTGGAAGCTGAATGACCCGACCAATAGCATCAGAGGTGTTTTCAACATGCTGAGGGATCCCTACAAGGTGGGCAGTCTTAGATTTTGGACGTGCCAAATTCCGGCAACAATTCTTACTGGTACCAACTATAGACAGGGACTCGCTTTCATTATTCTGTTAAAACGTGAAATCAAGTTGGAAACTGCTTTATATCAAAAACTTTTATATCTGCGTATTTTTCGACAATATGTCTGGGGGGGGGGTTCCAACAAACTATCCAAACCTTCCCCACAAATTGTATTGCATATAACTTGCAAAATGCAGAGCCGACGTGCTAGGGGTGGTGCCCCCCCCGCATACCAGGCCAGAGGGGGCGGAAATATGGGGAGGGGCGCCGCCCTCGCAAACGCCCAGCCAAATCAAACATTTTTTCCGGCACAAAATGACACATTCCGCGGTCGCGGACAAGCGAGAGGCTCCAGCTACGGGCGCGGCAACTATCGTGGCCGTGTGAGTGTTTCTGCCACGCCCGTATCTGCATTCATGAAAGCCAGAGTGGAAACCGCCGAACCCGCTATTGACTCGGATGATGAATCAACACCGGCACAGGGTGTGGCTATTGTCAAGGTGCCTTCTAATGACGGTTGGTACTGCAATTTGTCATTTATTAACTCACCTTCTAATGTTAGTCTTTGGATGTGTGTAGTAAATCGAGTAAGCGAGTATCTGAATTTTGCTAAGAATCTACATGAGAGTATGAGGATCTATCTGAGAGGGGGAATCATTTCCGTCAAAAAAGCACAGAATGATGACTTGGAAAAACCTTTCTGTATAAAAATTTTCTGTAAAAAAATTCCAGTTGTGAAAAATAGCTATTTGAAAAAAAAGTTTCTACATACTTTCACCCGGGTATACATTTACTGTCGAGGTAAACAACCGATAAATGTAACCCAAGGCACAAAATGGCTGATTATTCCCCAAACACATGCAGAGCAATCAGAGGTGGCTGCGTTGAAGACGCGCGTTGATCAACTACTGAAATACATCGATACTACGAAACCAAATTTGGCGGGCAAGGTCAGCGGAGGACTTGAAGTGGCTGCCCAATGTGTATCCTCAGTGCAGCAACATGTACCTCCACCTTGTATGCTGGACGATGGTGACTCTGAGGGTGAATACATAGACGATGCAATTACACCGGCGATCAGAGATGATGATGACATGAATGAAGGGACAATTTTTGAAGAAAACGACTCGGATTTTGGTTGGTCTAGAGAAAATATATATATTACACCATTGCAACACTGCAAAAGCATGACATTTGTATCCACTACAGTTACTGACATATCAAATATCGGTTTCAAACTACAAATTAAGCCAAATTTACTTCTTACTCCTCAATTATGCTGGTGTGGTGCCATACCACTGTTTACATTGTGTTTACATCTCATAAAAACTTTTGTGCTCAAAATACATCAATCCTGTATAACATGCACAGAATCGCCTACAATGCCGCCGAAAAGTGCACCTGAGGTCACCCAGCCTCCTGCACAGGCAAGTACTGGTCCTGTGGCATTTGCGCATGGTTTATCGGAAAACGGCGACAAAAAGGCTCAACCCATTTCACAGGTTCGTGACAATCCGTGCACCTATCGAAGCAACGGCCGTGGGGGCGTGGTTCTGGCACCAACTGACTACGTGGATTTTGAGACACTCTCGAAAAATAACCAGCTCAAAATTGTGAAATTTTTCCGACAACTATTGGAAAAAGGGAAAATTCCGGAGCAAAAACTGCTCCGGGATCCAGCGTTCGGAAGCGTTCTATTGGCACCAATTTCTGTCATCAGAAAACTGCGCATGTGCTCACCGTTCGGTCCAATGACCGGGTATCGGCCGTCGGATGGTAGAGTGATGTACAAAGAAATTCCGGATTTCGAGATAGAACCAGCGCCTGTTATAGGGTTCAAAACTATTCCCGATCTATGTTCCTTGATCACGACTTACTTCGGAAAGATTTCTGAATATGAAAATACTGATATAATATGTGCTGTAGGCATCCCGCCCCCAAAAAAAATTCATACAAAACCTCCCTCCCATACCACTATATATATATACATCCCATTTTACAATTTTTCTCAAAATACCAATTTATCTCAACACTTTACATTTGCGCAAAATATTGGAAATACTCAATACATCGATTTGAGCAGTCCTAAAGTTAGCACATTAGTGGTTGGATATACCAAGGATACGAATATAATCCCCTTGTATGTGAGAAAGTGTGTACAATTTGAACCCTATAAGGCCACAGACTATTTCTTCACACTGCTAATTACGGGAGACAGCACCAGTGCGAATCTACCTGGTGAAATCGCTAAACAGGGTGCTTCTCAGTCGCTAAATTTAAAAATTCACACTACGTCCACTTTATTTTCGGGGCAACGTCTGCCCTGTATTGGGGCGCTTTTGAAAAGTGTGGAATTCTCAACAAGTTTTGACCTAGTTCTTGTGAGGGCAATCCTCGACGTGACAGATTTAGAACACAGCATGGCCCTCGGAATGGAGGGTGTAACTATTCGTGCTAATTTACTACACAATGTGTTTGAGATGTTGCTAAAAATACTGAACTCCGGAAAACTAAAATTACAGCCGCACGGGCGGATTGTGTTAAGCCTTATTGGCCCCACACTGCCCGACTGGAATTACTCAGTCTGGAGTGAGGACCTAGCATCAGAGATATTTGACTTTCTACTAACTGTGGAGCGAGATCTGACAGAGTTTTTGGAAATTAGGGCTGAGAGGGTGATGGTACTGCCAATGTTGGACTTTTGCTTGAAAGAATATGGAAAAATGGATGTATCATCACCTGTCCAAGCCATGGTTCATCTAATTTCTCGGGACGGGCTACACACATCAAAATCTGGGTTGAAGTTGATCTCACACTTGACACTTCAGATCATGCGCTCCATGTGGGTTACCTTAGCTAGAGGTTGCCTTATTTCCTACAGATACCAATTCTGTTATAGAACAATCAATTCAAACATCTCTACTATAACAGTAAATAGGTATCTGAAGGGATTACGGTATAGTATACTGTTTAATATGCATAACCCCAGCAACTACTCCTCTGAAAATGCAGGCTGCGGCAACGCGCAAACGTCAAAAGGAGCGGCGCGGAGTGCAGCCAGCAAATCAGAGATCAATAACCTCATTTATGGGCGATCGATGTTCGAAGTGATTATATATCACGTCTTCACCTGTGTTGATTTACTAATGCACGATAAAGACTGTCGGGGGTACATGACTGTGCCTGGAGCTTTAAAAATGGCAGAAAAATGTGCTCACTCTAAAAGCACTTTTCAAAAAATACACGTTCATGCCAAAGATAGTGTGCAGCATGTAGACCCGACAGGTGATGGAGTATGCGTTAATTTGGGACACTGTATCCAAGAAAACCATGTCAAAAAATATACAAATTATACATCTTTTATAGATGGTAAAAAGGGTAAATTCATTGATATACAACATATCGTGGAAACTGCTATATATGAAAACACTGACATGCTTAAGGTTTTTTGGATACTTATTCCCATGATACTGTTTTTGATTTCTGGATTTTGCACGTATGGAAAGATTGCATTTACTACTGTGCTGAAATGTAACGGTTTTTGGAGAGGCTGCCTGCCTGAGAACACCCCCTACATCGAGGGGGTTCATTTCTGTGATGCTGGCCGAATTGAGAATCCAAAAAAAAATATAAAAAAAACTTTTTCTAAAACTAAAAACAATTATAAAAAAAAACTTTTGATTACGTCACTTTTTGAGCATTATTTTATCGCGATTCTGCAATTACTGTGTAATACATACCATTTGAGTTGTCTGGCAGGCGCGGTTGTATCGAATGTGGTATCGATATACCTGAATCGATGTTGTGACATTGAGTATTATATGTTTCATTTTATGAGCAGTGATATCACGCGCCTTTTATATACAGCTATGTACCGACTATATCACCTAATAAGTGTCACTGTGATTGGTTTTTTATGTATACTTATGGCAGTTGGTGATGTGTTAAATAAAAATAAGGTGGCCTTTATTGTTAGTGTTTTTCTACACTTAATAGCACCGGTCTCAGCTACAAGCAAGAGTGAGGGTGGTATAGCTGCAACATCTACATCATTGTCACTTCTCTCCTTGTGTATACTATATCAAAATACCAGGTGTTTAAGGGGGAATGTACAATCACTTCTAGATACAATCCAAAATACCTGTGCAGAAGTGCTGTGTTTTACGGAGACTCAGTTTAGACATGCTGCAGAGAGCTGCTATATAGGTGGTTACACAGCTACACACATATTCAAATCGGGCGCACATACAGGTGGTATCTCGATTTACCTAAGAAAAGGAATAAAATATACAGTATCCAAAGTCTCAGACGTAGTATCACAAAATGTTCTCAGTGTAAAACTATCAAACCATCCTATACTAGATACAGCTATGTCCGGTAAAAAAAATGCTGGGCGACATTTGAATCTTGTGGTGGTTTATATGGAAAACAACAGTAAGATACAAAACAGCCATGAGGCTAAACGACTCAACGCTAACATAATAGCAGAGTTAGAATTGATAGTTAGAAGGGGACGTAATAGAAATGAGGAAACAGTTATCATGGGTGACTTTAATGGTCATATAGGCAATGATGCATTAGGTATTGAGGGTAATACACAAGACATAAACACCAACGGTCGCCTAGTTCGAGAATTCATGATAAACACAGGGCTGTTACCATTAAATCAACAATTTGAAGGGTTATGGACATATGAACGATCAAATGCAAAATCAGTTATTGATTTATGTTTCACGACAGGGACGATGTCTCTAACCAGAGGCATGATTGATACATACGGTGAATATTGTAGCATACAATCAGATCATAATGCAATTATTATGACATTTGATTATACGACGCAACTACTTGTCGAAAAAAAGAAAATTTTAAGACCAAAAACTAATGAAGAAGAAATGATGTTTCAGAGCACTATAAGAGGGAAAGACTGCAAAAGTTACAGGGATGTGGTGTCTCTGATTACGACAACAGCCAGTGTTGATGTGATAAATGCCAAGCCGCAAAAGGCGTTGTTAGAGATACGAAGGCAGGGGAAGAAAATTGCCAAACTAAGGCGAAAAATCAAGAACTGCGATGACATAGATGCAGTACAAAATGTCAAAGAGGAACTAAAAATAGAACGACGACGTCTAACGGCGTTAAAACGCACTAATGTCAGAACTTCAAAGGAAAAAAAGATATCATGGGTGAACAAAAACAATGCGACAGTTACTCTGAACAAACTATACAAAAGGGTGAACAACATCAGAAATGAGGACAAGACGACTGTCCATACAATAAAGGATGAGAGTGGTAAGGAGGTAACAACTACGAATGGAATGAAAAAGGAGCTATCGAAAGCCTGGGATGTAGTGATCACTCCAAACCCAGGCGCCAAGATGGATGGACTCAGTTATGTAAAAGAGATTAAGTGTGACTCAAAGCAAAAGGAGAAACTGAGCAAGAAAATCACGATAATAGAGGTGGAGAAAGCTATTATAAAATTGAAAAACAATAAATCATCAGGGACAACCGGTGTCTACCATGAACACCTAAAACTATTAGAGGAAGATCATCAACAAACACTAGTGGATATATTCAACAGCTGGTTAGAGGGTGCAGAGATACCGCAGGAAGCTGCTATGTGTAAAATGATACTACTGCACAAAAAAGGTAGTAAAAGTGATCTACGAAACTACAGAACCTTGGGATTATCATGCAACATAAAAAAGATATACATGTCAGTACTCAACCAACGGTTGATTCGATGGCTTGAAGATACAAACGCCTTAACAGAAATGCAGGGTGGTTTCCGTCCAAACAGAAGAACACTGGATAATGTTCAAATATTGAAAACATGCTATAATTACGCTTGTGCAAATGGTAACAACTTCATAACATGCTTTTTGGATGCGGTAAAGGCATTTGACAGAGTGGATAGGACAAAACTATGGCACAAAATGCGCTGCATGGGTGTGCCGGAAGTCTTAGTGAATGCAATATCAAATGTTTATCTAAAAACACAGGCAGTTATGACATATGGGGGGCATGAAAGTGAAATCCTACCCTATCCTATTGGTGTAGCTCAAGGCTGTGCACTGAGTCCCACATTATATGCAATATATATACACGACCTTGCTAATGTACTCTTACAATCAGGCCTGGGAGCGAAATGCGGAAGGAATCTTGATAAAATCCCTGCACTATTTTTCGCAGATGATATAGTGTTGTTGGCAGGCAAGAATTCAGAGTTACAAAGTCTGTTGGACATTTTCAGTGAGTGGGCCTGGTCATGGAGTGTATCGATAAACTCTAGTAAGAGTGAAGTTCTCAGATGGGGAGATTCCAATATACCAAAGAAAAACTGGTATATTAATACTGGCGATCCAGCCTTAGGTGAAAAGGCAGTACTTAAAGAGACAAATACATTACGATATCTAGGAGTGCAGATTAACAGAGGTGCGGATCCATTCAAAGATCACAAAAGGAAGTGTTTGGCTAAACTGCAACAATTGAGCACATTGGCAGTATCAGCATCCAGGAACACAGTTTCACAGTTGTATAATGGAAAAACAACCTGGAAAGCCTATGTTGAACCTGGTAGCATGTACGGAGTTGAAGTAACAGGGTTAGATAAGAAAGATCTCTGGGAAATGGACATAATCTATTTGCGGACTATGAAAAAGATTGCGTCACTTCCGGTCAGTACTAGTAATGCATCACTACTTAGAGATCTAGACGGGATTTTACCGTCAGATAAATATAGACAACTGGTGCTTACAAATGACCACTATATGCACCATATAGACAAGAGAAGATGGCTAGTAAGAGCTATGGAGGAGGATAAAAAACTTCATGGTAATGTAAGACTACGTATAGACAATACAAATAGCAACCTAGTGCTGCAGTGCAAGACAGCTATGGAATGGAAAATGGATACGGCAACATTAAGAACATCAGATATAAAAAAAGGGTACATCTGTATAGAAAGGCAGGTACGATGGCTATGATGAAAAATCAGAAGACGCTATGCAATAGAACCGATGACATTATCGACCTCAAGGGGATACATTATAACGAAAAGCTATGGTTTGCGGCTAGACATAACAGCCTTCGTCTATGGAACGGTACAAAAAAGAGAATATGTCAACACTGCTCTACCAAACATGTTAAAATAAGATTGAATACCTTGCATATTCTGTATCTATGTAAAGGGAACAGTAACGAAAGAAATGCGTTAGGTGATACACAATGTACTGTGCCCTGTGAATGGAAGAGAGGGTACATTCAGGCTAATGTGTGTCATGCTCACCGCAAGCAATGTGATGTAATGATACGTAAATGCATATATGAAGATACACCATAAAATATTTCTATAGACAGTAGTGAGAGGAGCGAAACCTCCTCGGAGGTACGGCTCCCGATCTCGTTATTACTATTATTATTATTAACCCCCCCCTCTCGGGACCACTATGAAACAATCACCCCCCGGGGGGTATTTCGAGGAAATACGGTATATGATATACATTGTTCTAGACGGGGAGGACCAAGGCTCATTCCAAATGTATACCCGCCCCGAATGTATACCCGCACCGAATGGAAGCATACTCGCTCCGAAGGTAAGCCCGGCCCGAAGGTAACTGATGCTACCTGCGGGCCGGGCTTACCTTCGGAGCGGGTATACATTCGGACCGGGTATTCATTTGGGCCGGGTTGGAGATTAGTGGGGGGGGGGCACGACTGGCGGCGCATGTGCACCCATCGGCGCGGTGCGGCAAACACAAAGGGCAAATAACAATACAAATGAGGCCCAACAATGCATGGCTCTTTATATTTTGCTGCCAAGACCGCAACCGATGTTTGATGTTTGATGAGTGACCCCCCCCCCCCGGTTCGGCATGCGATTCGGTGTCTTTTCGAGCAACATTTGTGCAACATGATCTGCCGACATTTAATCGAACAGAAAACGACATCTTGGAAAACGATCTGCCGACAATTTCAATTTCGGGTTTCAATTTCAACTGCTTGTTCCATGTTGTTTTCACAAAAATGATGAAAACTAGCAGATGAAAATGATACCCGAAATGAGTTGAAATTCAATTTCGGGTATCATGTTCAACTGCTAGTTTTCAACATTTTTGTGAAAACAACATGAAACTAGCAGTTGAAATTGAAACCCGAAATTCAAATTTTGTATAAAATTTGAATTTCGAATTTTAATTTCAACTGCTAGTTTCATGTCATTTTCACGAATACGTTGAAAATTAGTAGTTGAACATGATACCCGAAATGAGTTGAAATTCAATTTCGGGTATCACGTTCAACTACTAATTTTCAACGTATTCATGAAAATGACATGAAACTAGCAGTTGAAATTAAAACCCGAAATTGAAATCTGGTACAAAATTTCAATTTCGGGTTTCAATTTCAACTGCTAGTTCCATGTTGTTTTCACAAAAATGATGAAAACTAGCAGATGAAAATGATACCCGAAATGAGTTGAAATTCAATTTCTGCTAGTTTTCAACATTTTTGTGAAAACAACATGAAACTAGCAGTTGAAATTGCAACCCGAAATTGAAATTTTGTACAAAATTTCAATTTCGGGTTTTAATTTCAACTGCTAGTTTCATGTCGTTTTCACGAATACGTTGAAAATTAGCAGTTGAACATGATACCCAAAATTGAATTTCAACTCATTTCGGGTATCATTTTGTATTGTTATTTGCCCTTTGTGTTTGCCGCACCGCGCCGATGGGTGCACACGCCCCGCCAGTCGTGCCCCCCCTCCGCTTATCTCCAACCCGGCCCGAATGAATACCCGCTCCGAATGTATACCCGCTCCGAAGGTAAGCCCGGCCCGAAGGTAGCATCAGTTACCTTCGGGCCGGGCTTACCTTCGGAGCGGGTATGCTTCCATTCGGGGCGGGTATACATTCGGGGCGGGTTTACATTCGGAGAGGCACAGGCTCGACGGGGAGTATTTCGAGGGTGTTTGTAAATTCATAGTGGCGATTCTCCGGAGGTGTTTCGCGGGGGGGATTTCGAGGGGGGTATTTCGATGGGGTTATTACCGGTAAATACGGTAAGTACTATCTATTTTAACTGCACCATGGAAGCTCGACATTTTAAAGGTTTTTGTGAATTCGTCTTTGGTAAAAACTAGTATGATAAATACTCACAATTTCCACTCTGAAAAAATAAACCCCCTGGGAGTATTCGTGGAAATACGGTATGAGAATTGCGCAAAAACACAGCCGTGTGCTGCGGCTGCTGCCAGCTGCCGTGGGAGCGCAGCCGAGGCCGACAAACGGCCGCTTACCGCCGCTGGGGTTGGCACAGTGCCAGAACTGAGGACTTCAGCGAAGCGCCCATGGTTCTTCCTGTTGTGGTCGGTTTGGGTCAGATATTGTGTACATTTGGATACCGTTCAGAAAGTGTGTAGGCTGTATCCAATTTCAGTGTGCTTTTTCATACGTGTGATACAATGGAGGGCCTTCTATTTATGTTCATTGCCTGAAATAACGAATTAGTTTGAGGTGTAAATATGATTATGTATACTGGAGGGACATAAGCTATACAATGAAAGCTACCATATTTTAATGAAACAGGTTACATGAAAAATTGTGCACCAAATGCGGCCAAAGTGGGGGCAATGTAATCAGATGAGAAAGTTTTTTATGCCTGTCCGTTTATTCAAATGGGATTTGGTAGATTTCATTTTAAGGTCTGCCGTCAGTAGACTATGCATTTCTTTGTTTCAGCACGCTGCTGCAGTGTCGAATTCTCCACAAGAGATTTACTATGCTCCAACTATGAAGAATTGCTGAAGTTGTGACCTGAGTCCGAATGTCATCAATTTTATGCGCACAGTTCAATTGAACATTTCAGTGCTATATTTTGCTATGCTGTAATTTGTTATGCTGTAAAATCAGTGGAAAACTCTAAACTCTATACTCTATACTCGATACTCGATACTCGAAACGCTTCGAGGGTACTGTATTTCTCTGAGTATAACTCCCAGGACACTATACAAATTTGAGGGCTTTTTTAAACACTTTGCAAGACGTGCTGTGCATAGTGCCTGCCCAGGTACGTTGCAACACAGTTCTTAATGCATATTTACTTTTACTCAAAATGTATGCACCGAGTACCGAGTGCTCTGTGCTCACCTGTATGCTTACTTTTTGAGATTACTCGAGTACAGTGGAGTAATTTTTGTGAGTACAGAAAGAGTATTTTTGCTATTCAAGATCCCAGCCTTTTAATAAAGTATACTCATTATAGAAATAAGACACTTTTTTGTTGTCCAGGGTAAACATTCATAATGCTCCCATCCTCAACATTTTCCAGAAAGAAAAGGTAATTTTACTCACGTTTACGTTTTCCTAAGAAAAAATGCTCACATTTACACTTTCTGGGAAAAAGTACTTTACTCTCATTTACTCGCGAGTAAAGGTAAAAAAATTACTTTACACTTTCTGTACTTGGGGGGGGGAGTAAAAAAAAGCTATACACTGCATACTTTTAACAACTCTGTATGGTCTAGTGCTACTCATAGTTGTAAAAACTTATTTAGGTACATTTACTCAAAAAATAGGTATACTCAAGTACAGAGTAAATACATTTACATTTCCTCCAGAAAAATGCTTGTACTCTGACAAGCATTTTAAAGGTATTATAGTACATAAAATATAAAATGGGAAAATTAATGGAGTGCATAAAGACTACTAACTACTCTCACTTTTACTTTTACTCAGTTTTACATTTTTCTGGGTACAAACTAAAAAATACTCACTTTTTTCCTGAGAAAAAATGTATATTATTTAAATGTTATATGCACCTATTTTTACTCACCATTTAATTTAAAAAAATACTTTACGTTTTCTGTACTCAATTAAGCGTGGTTGGGTAAATTTTTTTTAACGTTTACGTTTACTTAGAAATGTGCAGTACTTTTAATTTTAAGAAATCTGGTGCTACTTCTCTCACAATCAATTTAGAATCAAATTTGAAGTGATGTTCTAAAATTCAATTTATCTGAAATGATGCGCCGCAGAATGTATTTCGTATTTTTATTCAAGAATTGTAAAACGCGAATGAAAATCACCTTTACAAATAAGATGAGTTGGTCATTTTCGATGCGTTCAAATAATATTTACATATTTGTTACAAAGTATCCACATGAATATTTTGAGAATGCACGCATGCAACGAAATAACTCGTTTCATCGTTACAGCCCGAGCGTTGACTTCACAAAGCTTCCATTGAATTTAACCGAAAATTTACGATTTTACGCTGTATCTTCTGAAGAATTTACCCATTTATGTATGTACCGTCTTTGCTCGAATAATTCCCCTGGGGAATTATTTTTTCGTCAGACTGTCTTGGGGGGAACTATTCAAGATGTGGAATTATTCAAGGGAGATTATTATTTCGTCAAAATTTTCAAGCATGTTTCTATCAACTCATGTTGTGCACGGTGTTTTATTAACAACATAACATTGAGTTCAAATTATACACAACAAATTTATCATAAATATGCCTTAAGGGGAAATTATTCAAGGATGTATTATTTTCTCCTCACTCATCTAACAGTAACAAGGGCAATTATTCAAGTGGGGGTATTCAAGCAAATACGGTAAATATGACGAGAAAATACGACGCATGCGCGCCAAACATTCAATTCACTATCTGAAACGAAGAGCACAGATCTAGTCTAACAACACAAATAATTACGTTTCAAACTAGAAAAATAATTCAACCAATTTACTCGACCATTCGATATTCGATTCTGATTCTCAGCTAACATACCCGTGGCGGAATGAATCACCTACACTGAAAAATTGGCTAGAATTTATTTACAAAAAAAACCCAAGATGGTGTCGTCGATCGCCGTCGGCACCTGCGCGGCTGTCGCCAAATTTTTTTTACTGGTCGGTGTTTTTTTTGTTTGTTGGTCTTGTGCCAATTGTTGGCAAAACTGCCAGTATACTCGGCGGACCGCAAAGTATGCGCCCAAAATCACTTATGTCTTAATCGATAACGCTCGAGCAGGATACTTATGTACACCTCTGATCACCCACACGTAGACACCTTGAAAAATTTTATAAAGTAATGTGCTCCAGGCGAACTGTAGCTCGATGGCCGACTTCGGCGCATACAAAAGTAAGCCCCAACATTTGTTAAAAAGTTCATATAGGCGACCCCCTGTGAAATCCCCTGTGGGCCGAGTAAACGGCCCACAGTTTTTTTTATACAACTTTGAGGTGATCACTCACACGTGGACGTGAGTCATGAAATGACGTAACTGACTGAAATCATGTCTTTCAAGGCCGTTTTTCAGCCTGAAAGACTGAACGGGCTTTGGCGAAGTGCCAAAAGTCACTTCAACAACATTTTTACCGTTAAAAATGAGATAATGATATTTTAATTTTGTACTGCTTTGTACCGCGGAACGTACCCGACCTGAATTTTGATTGTAGAACTTTCTAACGCTGCAAAATGTGATCAGGAAAAAAACTTCCACATGAAAAAGGAAGGTTAAGGCATTTTTTTAAAACTTACTGCGCTAAAATACACCCTCTTACATTCGAGAACACGCGAGGCGAAATTTAAAACACCTCGCTACAATTTCCTTACTACTAATTTTCTTCCCGGTTCTAAATTTAGTGACTCCTTAAAATTTCGCCTCGTGTTTTCTCAAATGTGGGAGGGTGTAATTCCGCGCAGTAAGTTTTTAAAACATGCCTTAACCGTCCTCTTTCATGTGGAAGTTTTTTTCCTGGTGACATTTTGCAGCGTTAGAAAGTTCTACGATAAAAATTCAGGTCGGGTGCGTTCCGCGGTACAAAGCAGTACAAAATTAAAATGTCATTATCTCATTTTTAACGGTAAAAATGTCGTTGAAGTGACTTTTGGCACTTCGCCAAAAGCCTGTTCAGTCTTTCAGGCTGAAAAACGGCCTTGAAAGACATGATTTCAGTCAGTTACGTCATTTCATGACTCGCGTCCACGTGTGAGTGATCACCTCAAAGTTGTATAAAAAAAACTGTGGTCTGTTTACTCGGCCCACAGGGGATTTCACAGGGGGTCGCCTATATCTACTTTTAAACAAATGTTGGGGCTTACTTTTGTATGTGCCGAAGTTGGCTGTCGAGCTACAGTTCGCCCGCGGCACATTCTTTTATCAAAATTTTCGAAGTGTCTACGTGTGGGTGATCAGAGGTGTATGCCTTTCAGAAAAAGAAAAATATTTTAAAAAGAAAAAGGCGGAGTCGCATACAAATAAGGACTGTTTTTCGCGAAATGTTTTTTTTTGCTGGAACGATTTTTATTCTATAAACGATGACGTCATGATGGAGTGTTTCCTTCAGAAAAATGCATAGCAACCGGTCTGCAGAGTATACCCAGTTCCGCGGGATACCAATTGAAAAAAACCCTTTTGAAAAGTGAGTGGTGAAATCGGAAGTAAAATGAGAAGTGAAAAGTGAAGCGAAGTGAAATGTGAAGTAAAAAGTTCACTGCCCCGGGGTCTTATTCAAGGATATACTGTAATAATATCAAAAAAGCATAAAACTGCATTTTCAGACTGTCGCTTCTGGACAAGGTATGCGCGTTGTTGCACGAGGTCTCTGCCTCTACTCGAAATATCGAAATTTACCCAGTAAGATGTACACAAATTTACGTAATTGCACATTGAACATGTTTTTAACAAAAAAACCATGTTGCAATGATATTGAAACATTTCGATGAATCGTTTTATTTTATTTTATCGATCGAATCCATAAGTGTCGAATTCGATCATTGTATGGATTCATTTGCATTTGTCGGGCGCGCCTTCCTTCCAAATTTAAATTTGGCACCAGGAACCCCTCCCTCCGCCAATTAACAGAGAATTTGAATGAAAAAAAATCGTTTTTGCTACGAGAAGATTTTGATTTTTCTCGAAGTACTGAAAGCAACGTGACGATTTTCTGCCGGTTCAACGACCGCCGTGGCTGCCCGTCTCCACAGGTATTTTATATCGTTTTTTAATGGAATTTTGCGAGAGTGCCAAAATTTGAAAGGCAGGCATTATTATCATGAAAAGTCGGTACGCTTACTGGGCATGAGTTTTTATGCCAAGTGTGACCTTTGGTGATATAATGTCATTAGATACCGTATTTCCTCGAAATTCCCCCCCCCCCTCGAAATGCCCCCCCCCTCGAAATAGTCCCCTCAAAATGGGCACTATGAATTTGTGGTCCGGGAAATGCATAACAGACGTTCAAAACACTTACTGTGTTACGTTAGAATATCGTTTATACCATCTACATCCTTATAAAAAGGCTGTAAAAACTTATAAATGGTGGTTATTGTTGCATTTTTCACGTTTTTCTCTCAAAGTTTTCACTCTGTAAAAATAAACCCCCCGGGGGTTATTCGAGGAAATACGGTATAATGATGTGTAGTGATTTCAAATGCGCCACGGCGCTTTTCGGAGCGTCGACTTCAAGCGCCAACGGCGCCATTACAAGATGGCGCCAAGCGTCATGGCGCTTTGTGCTTGGCGCCGGCCCCAAACTCTAGCACCAGGTGTTCCTGGTACCAGAGAAAAAAGCACCATACGCCATGGCGCTTGTAACTGGCACGGCGCCAGCCGCCGAGCGCCAATAACGCCATAGCAAAATGGCGCCAACGCCAAAATCACGCCAAATTTTACACCACTAATAACGAATCACTCGCAAACTGGCAGACCCGAAGGAGGTGTGCACGCCGGCGGAACCGAAGTGCCTGTGCGCCCAGCGCAGGAGGGCCGTCTGCCTGCAGCAGGTGCCAGTCCCAGACCCTGTAAAATGCCCTGTCAAATGTCACATGTCATGCAAAGTGTCAAAAGTCACGTTTGCCATTTTGCAGGGCCTTTTACATTACTTTTGGCACTTTACATGACATTTGACATTTTACAGGGTCTGGGACTGCCCCCAGGTCAGGGTCGACTTCGGCAGGTCCATCCGCATCTGCACCAGTGAAGTGTCAGTTGGGTGGGCAATGGTGATGGAATGGCGCCGTGGCGCCTGGCGCCATTTTCTCTGGCGCCATCTGATGGCGTCATGGCACTATTATCGCTTAACCTTGCACCTTAACCATCGCTAGTGTAAATATAATGATAGGAGGCAGTCTCGTCGCATCAGCATCAGAGTAAAATGGCACCACGCGCCATGGCGCTTTTAGCTATTCTATGCGCCAGAGCCATGAATTTTGTGCCTGGCGCTGGGGAAAAATAGCGCCACAGTGCTCTTCATGGCCAGGGTTGGCAAAATCTCAGAAAAAAATAAAAATAAAAATAAAATGGAATATTCAAGAATAAAATAAAATAAAATAAAATGGAAAATATAAGAATAAAAATAAAAATTGTATAAAAATTCGAATTTTTGTAAAATTTTTGTAAAATTGTATAAAAATTCATATTTTTGTAAAATTGTATAAAAATTCGTATTTTTTGTAAAATTTTACCTCGTTGCTTGAGTTTCTACCTGTTTATTCATGGATCTGGGAGCAGTCCCAAGTGTAAAGTGTCCAATTTCATGTAAAATGTCATGCAAAGTGTCAATTGTCATGACAAATGTAAGGTCAAGTGTAAATTGTCATGACATGTAAAAAATAAAGTATCAATTGTCAAATAAATTGTGTCCAAATCTTATGTTTTATATCTAAATCTTATGTTTTGTATCCAAATTATGTTGTTGTTGTATCCAAATCTTATGTGAACATTTGGATACAAAAACATAAGGTTTGGATACAAAACATACTATGGATACAAAAACACAAGATTTGGATACACAATTTACACTTTGCATGTCATTTGTCATGACAATTGCCACTTTGCTTGAAATTTGACATGACACTTGACATTTTGCATGAGAATTGACACTTTACTTTATATTTGTCAAGACAATTGACAAATTGCATTACATTTTACAAATGTGCCCAGCACACTCCACTAGTCCTTCTACTGAAAATGCAAACCATTCTTATCAATAATTGTAACTTTACACTTGCAGCTAGCTAACAATACATACTGCATGCAACTTTTGAAAAGTAAGGGAAAAATTTGTCACAGGTTTTTCATGTATAGGTCTAATTATAACATTTTTTTGGCCTTGCATGCATGATTCTGATTCTTTGTAAAAATTTTGTAAAATTTTTGTAAAATTTTTGTAAAATGTGTCATTTTATTTTATTAATGACTTTTGGGAATAAAATAAAATAAAATACAATGAAACAAGAATAAAATAAAAATAAAATAAAATTTTTATACAATTTTACTAAAATGAATTTTTAAAAAACCAACCCTGTTCATGGCACCGCGCCACGGAAAGATAGCGCCAAGCGCCAAAAGCCCTTTTGGTTTGGCGCCAGCGCCATGGCGCTTTCACATCACCAGATGGGGGGCCCTCAAATGAATTTTACCCGAGAAACGAAACTCGCTCGCAGCTGCGGAGTGAACATTGGATCGGTTCGGAACAAGCGCCAGACATCGGCGTTTTTACCAGAAAACTCTACGGGCGCTTGGAAGGCGCACCAAGGTGAGTGCAAATAATCTGTTGAGAAATTAAAAACGCATTTTTCTTTATTATTTTTTTGTCAAAAATTGAGCGCTCAAGTGTAAAAGGATTTTCTTTTTTCTGCATTTTCCAGCCGTTTGTCCGCAGGCTATCACAACGGTGTAAGAGATCTGCGCGCCAGGTTCAAGGCGCTCGAAGCTTGCGCCCAGGTGCCACTCTCAAACCCTGTAAAATGTCAAGTCATGTGTCATGCAAAGTGTCAAACGTCATGGGAAACGTTTGCCATTCCACAGTGCATTCAGATGATTTTTGACATTTTACGTGGCATTTTGCGGGGTCTGGGACTGGCTCCAGGACGCCATCGATATGGCCGTGAACGAGTGCGGCTACCAGCTGGACGTGGGCAACGTACAGTGCGTTCTCTAAAATCATACGTTTTCTTGTTCGAGTATTTTTCTTGTCATTTCTACTCAATTCCATTATCGGATTCCATTAAATGACCAGAAAAATACTAGCACTAAAATTTTATGCACATACCAAGAAAAATACTCTATTCAAGTTTCCATGAATAAAAAACACTGTTATGCAAAACCCAGGTACTTGGTAAAAAACGTATTTTACCCAGGTATTTTATTAGCACAGGTGAAAATCAAAGTACCCACTAAAAAAGTACGCGTACTTTTCAACACTTCAGTACTTTTAACAACTCTGCAAATTTATCCCGCAGGACAGCCTTCTGGGAATCCGTGGCACCCAATCAGAGCTGCGCTGGGAAATTGCGCAACTGCGTTCGTTCGCGCGATGGAAAAGAGATGCAGGAAGCGTTTGAAGAGTGCGAACAATTGTGAGTTTACGTTTCCTCTGAAAAAAGTACCTGTACTCGCTTTTACGTGTACTTTTTGAAACTGCTCGAGTACAGAAAACGTATTTAAGGTACCTAGGCTTTTTCAAGGCACGGAAGGGAAAAAGGGGAGAAACAAGCTAAAAATACCGTATATCCTTGAATAAGTCCCCCGGGGGTTATATTTTGTCAGAAGTTTTGGAGGGGGGAGTAGTTCGAGGATGGAGTTATTTGTTCATAAGAATTTTCAGTAAAAAGTATGAATTATTTACTCCACAAATGGGGTAAATTTGGTAACATAAATCATCTGTAGGATTACATAATTATTAATCTTATTAACTTATTCGGGGGGACTTATTCGAGTCGGGGGTTATTCGAGAGGGGGGTTATTCGGGAGGGGAGTTATTCGAGAGGGGGGACTTATTCGAGCCGGGGGTTATTCGAGAGGGGGGTTATTCGAGAGGGGGGACTTATTCGAGGATAATCATACACATTCACCCAGTACTTGAGTTCACATATCTTTTGAGTAAACGTAAATACGTTTTAAAACTGTGGTATGATAAATGTCTCGCAGGTACGACCCACAGAAGTGCGACAGACAAATCGAACAACTCCAGTGCACCTGCATTCAAGATGCGAAGTCGATTATAGATTTAAAGTGTCCAGGATTTTTCCTTGGCGCTATTAGGTGCTGAACGAATTTACGATGTGCTAATTACAAATTCCCCGTTAATTATTTCTTTCCAAAAAGCTGAATATTTCCATAAAATTTTTTTGCCCTTGTTGCTAGTCTGCTGATAGTTGTCAACTTTCAGAAATCAGCGTCCACAATGGACTCATCGACCGATGGAGTTATCGACTTCTAGAAACCAGCATCCACAATCGTCTTATCGACTATCTTACTATTGTTTCCCACAGGAGTAGGACATAGACCTTTACCAGGAACTACACTTATTGCTGAGGGTTTTTTAAAATTGTTCCAATGAGCCTGCGTACACTAGTTTTCACCCATAATTTGGAAAACTCATAAATCAGCTTTGAACGCATCTGAGTTTTATAGAATGAGGTGTCCGTCAACTAAAGTTCACGGAGATGTGACTCATTCCAGAAAACTCAAATGCGTTCAAAGCTAATTTGCGAGTTTTCCAAATTTTGGGTGAAAACCAGTGTACGCAGGGCCAATGTGACACTTTAGAATAGGGCAAATGTCACAACAAAATTGGAAAATGGCGATAAATGTGCGGGATCAATTCTAGATGCCATTTCCGTGCTCATTTTTGGGACATTTCGACTTTTAGAAGTGGACGCCTCGATTGATTTTATTTTATACACAGAAACAAGAATACATAAAACTAACAAAATGTAGCCACGTACGAATGATCTAAATCAACAGTGAGACGACACTTGGAAAACAGAACAATTTATAATTAGGGAGCGGCAATTTTTGCGTAGTTCTTTTGAACTAGGGTTGGTACGATATGACTTTTCGATATCGATATTCAATATTTTTTTCTGAAACTCAATATTTGATATTTTCGATATTTTGCTTTTGGTATAGCAGGGCATATCTCATTTGGCATATTGCATTTCCATTTGATCACAAACCCAACTGATCATCTCTACTGAAAAGAAGATGATACAAATTTAAATGGCACACAATGATCAAAATGAGAAAATGATTTAAAAATGTGACAGATGTGGTAAGGAAAAGGCCAGCCCCATTTATAGGTGCCATGCCATGGTGCCATTGATGTTTCCATGATGTAAGTAAAAGCTATTAAACATACATATACTCTTATGTGAACATCTGAGAGAGCCTTTGCACAAGATTTGATGCTGCCGCAAGTGCTGAAACAAAAAACCTGTCATGTGAGAACAAAGTGCGCGCTTGCGCGCAAAATTTGTTAAAATTGCTTATGAAATCGTCTTCTAATAGTGCCATTCCTGGCTTATTTGAAGTCAGGCCCAGGGAGTATAGAATATTGAAAATATCGAGAAAAAAAGGTCGATATTCGATATTTTTTCAAAATTTTCGATATCGATATGAAAAAATAATCGATATCTGATATTCGATACGATATATCGTCCCAACCCTATTTTGAACAGCTTTTGACTATTGAAAAAAACCATTCCATTGCCGGCAGAAATTTGCTGACCGCTGACTTGACTCAACAAAATTGGAAGATGG
The DNA here is from genome assembly GCA_964036195.1 of Sphaerolaimus hirsutus. NCBI lineage: Eukaryota > Metazoa > Nematoda > Chromadorea > Monhysterida > Sphaerolaimidae > Sphaerolaimus > Sphaerolaimus hirsutus. Next base: position 25,791,351 of record OZ038455.1, read on the forward strand.
AGTGTTACCCTTCAGGAAGCTTTGAATTGGGATGGGAACCAGTTAACATTTGCTGTCCTTGTCAACCAGTGTGTGTTGGGTCATTAGTAGTGATGTTAAAGCGCCATGGCGTTAGCGCCAAGGGAAAAAGCGCCATGGCGCTATTTTGCTGTGGCGCCATGCCCATGAAACGCGTAATGGCGCTATTTTTGACCGGCGCCAGGAACAAAATGCCTGACGCCGGCGCTAGCGCCAAAGCAAAAAGCGCCATGGCGTTTCTGGCGCTTAACGCCATTTTTCCCTGGCGCCATGGGTCGGAAAAGCGCCATGGCGCTCGGCGCCAAAGTTCTGGCGCTTTTCACATCACTAGTCATCAGTGCGCCTGGAACAAATGGAACAAATTGCCGCACACTATGAAGAAATGAAAACATTTCATATACTAGGCTGACATCACACTTATACAGGAACCTACCGTAATCCATCTGAATAATGAACGAAAAATTATGCAATTTTTTTCATCATAATATTTCGTTTTTACTATGGAATGATTATTTACGAAATTTAACGACAAGATTTTATTCATTAAATTACGGTAGGATTCTGCACATGCTTGCGGTCCGCCGAGAAAAGTTTTTCACCAGAACGAGTTATACACATAAAACCAAACTTGCCCATGGTTTCAGTTGACTCGGTCAAGGGAAGTGGCATTGACCCAACACACCCTAGTTGACATGGACACCAAATGTCAACTGGTTCCATTTCTAATTTAAAGATTGCAGATTAACGTCGTTCGTCCACTCGTCAGCAAGCTTTGAATCGGGATCGGCACCAGTTGACATTTGGTGTCGATGTCAACTAGCGTGTCTGGGCCCATTACCGAAAAACATAAATTTGCACATTGCAGATCATAAAGAAACATAAATACTACCATCATAGTACAACAGTGTCTTATCTACAAAAATACGCCCCTGAAACAATGATAATAAATAATTGAGTTACCTACAATAAATAAGTAAATAATTCACAGGCATTACAAAAACTGGACCGCTAAAAATTATTTTAATGAAATGTGGAGAGAAAAGTGCCACGCGAAAATCTAAACGAGCATAAATACATAAAAACAAACCCAAAAAAGATTAATTAAACCAGGGGCCAGCACAAATTGGCAGGACTAGTGATGTAAAAAGCGCCAAAACGTTGGAGCCAAAAGAAATGGCGCTATTTTATATCAGCGCCAAGTTTTTGTTGCGGGCATGGCGCCAGCGCCATGGCGTTTCTACATCACTTGGCAGGACAGATTTTTTGGGCGGCACAATATGCCCGACATTGTTTGATCTTGCCGCCACATGAGGGTTACCCCCCAGAACGCCCCAGCTATTTTATCGCCCAGACCCCGTTCAGCTATTCCGAGGCAACCCCTCAGTGGGGCCGGGTCGGTGCGCAAGTAAACCCGGTGCGCAAGTAAACCCGGTGCCCAAGTACGGCCGGTGCCCAAGTAAAGTGCCCGTACTTGGGCACCGGGCCGGGCATTTACTGTGCACGGGGTGGCTTTTTTACTTGAGCATACATGTGCATTGCTTGGGCACCACTTGTGCCCATTTTTTTGAATGGCGCCATGGCGCCATTTTTCCTGGCGCTTTTCCATCACTAGTTGTATGAGAATAGCAATGCTTGACGTTTCTGTGATCGGCACCACCCAGTGCACAAGTATGGCACCCATTCTTGTGCACCGGCGGGGCGCTTGCACCTGCCCGGTGCCCAAGTGAATGCCGGGGCCGGTGCACAAGTACGGACACTTTACTTGGGCACCGGGTATTATAACTTGTGCACCGGCCCTACTTGGGCACCGGTTTGACTTGTGCACCGGTCTGGTGCCCCCGAGTCAGGGGTCTCAAGCTCCAATAACAGTAAAAAATTACTTTACGTTTTCTGTACTGAGGGGGTGAGTAAAAATACTTTACGTTTACGTATACTTTGAAAAACATTCGGTACTTTTTTAGGCCAAATCTACAATACCCCTGAAACACGTCGTTTAAAAAAATACCGCTAAAAACGAATTACCAGCCTGTGTAACAAATCAGTCTCGTGAGTATTTTGATAGGAAATTATTACTGAAATACGCACTAATTATGTATGGTAATGGGAAAAGATGCACGTGTACTGAAAAGAAATCGCACACAAGTTAGCAGAATGTGGTCGCTTCATACATACGCATTTCAGTCAATTGGACACACAAACCAGTTGATATCAAAAATCGTGTCAACTCCACCAACTAAATTTTGCTTAATTATGTGTTTTTGTGTTATAATTTTGTGTTATTTAGTAGATATCCAGTTGACACGAATTTGTGATGTCAACTAGTGCCGACTAGTGTTGGCCCATTGCCAGGAGACGGGAAATTGCAGATCGGCAGTGTGCACAATTCGATCAATGCACTAATTAGTAAAGTGCACCTTCAAATCGAACTACTAAAATACAAGCTAATGGAATAAATAAAATAAATTGAAAATGAGGGTTGTAAATATTAATACAATAAAAAACAATCCAAAATTTTGCCAATTAGCAACTCGACTTCTGTCCGCAATTCTAGGGATGGCAACAGTTTTTTCATCGCGACAATTTTTCTCAATGCCTATTTTTATGTTAAAAAAAACACGCGATGCAGCCACCATTCCTAGACAACAAATCTACCATATTTCATCGAATTAACCAACGTTGAATTGACCCCCTCGAAATACCCCCCAGGTCTGAGCGATCTAAGGAAAAATTAACCCCCGTCAGTATACCCCCCTGCCTAGAATAATGTACATTATCTACGATTTACTGATTGCGGCCAATCTGCATAGCAGCTAAGATTGTGTAGATAAAATATATAAATACCTATTCATTTTATGGTTCAAACGGGACCAGTTTTTCGGACCGGGACCGGGACCAGAAATTTTCTAATGTCGGGACCGGGGGGTCGGGACCGGGTCCGGGACTGGCTTTTTTCAATTGTCGGGACCGGGACCGGGACCGGGACTGGGGGGTCGGTCCCGGGACTGGGATTTGCCGGACCATGTACCGGAACCACGGTCTCGTTTGAACCTATTGGTACATAATATCCGGCCAATGTTGTTCCACACACCTCCACTGTGTGAAGGACCACGCTCAATGTATTAGCCCTTTCTTGGAACATTATTCAAGTAATGCCGCCCCCCCTCAATTTTGGCCCTATAGTTAAGAAATAGAGCCATTTGTAGGCGCCAACGCCATGGCAGTATTGGCGCTGGCATTGGCGCCAATGTCTACTATCTAGGTATCTTTATATACCTATAAATATTTCATACTAGAATCGTGTTGGGGACCTTTCTAACGCTGTTTTATTACAGAAAAATACATGTAATCATTGGGTGGGTATTTGCGCGCTCGCGCACAAATTTTGTTTAGATGTGCCTACATAATCTTTAGAAAAGTGGCATTTCTGGCAATTTTTTTGAAAAGGTCATTAAAAATACATTTTTCTTCATCCCTTGTCGGGACTAGGGTTGGAAAAAAACGTTTTTTTTTAACTCGATGTTTTTTTTAAAAAAAAACGTTAAAAAAAAACATCGGCCAACCCTAGTCGGGACCACTACAAAATTCCCGCACCGGGACCGGGACTGGGTGGTCCGGACCGGGACTGGCTTTTTTGAATTGTCGGGACCGGGACCGGGACTGGGGTGTCGGGACCGGGACCGCCCCAGTCCCGACTTTTTGCCGAACCATGTACCGGGACCGCGGTCCCGTTTGAACCCTAATTCATTTGTGTTTAAATATACACTGCTGCTATGTTTATCACCAGTTTTAGGTATTTAAAAGCATATCCATTACTATGTAGACTCACCAAAAGTTCCGACGAAATTAACACCCCCCTAAAAATGTGCTGGCGAAATAATAAGCCCCCCTGGGGGTATTTCGAGGAAATACGGTAAGTATACCGAACCGAGGCAAGTAAAACGTCCGCGCGGGTGCCATTTCGCACTCAATAATCATCATCATCATCGTGGAATGACGACTCCTCGTCCTCGCTGCTCGCCGCCGCTTTGCTGCGCCTACGGAAAATTTTATTTTTTAAATTTGAAAAACATGGTCATTTTGGAGGGTGGAAAATCATGGATCGCCGGTTTAAAAAAACTTTCTATGAGGTTTTTAAAAGTAAGGATTTACCAAAAAAAAAACAAGTTTTTTTCACCGAAGGTAGTGACCGCCAACGAGAAACAAAAAAAAACACAAAATGAAACGCACTTGCGCGATTTGGCCGCTGCGGCACGGGGAGATTTCGTGCGACCGGCGCCAGGCGGGCGACCTACACACAAAGTGGGTTATGAACAGGTATTTATTCCCTCGAAATTTTCCCCCGCCAAATCGCTCAGCTATATATCTATGTGGAGCAAATTTTGAGCGATTAGCCTCCAATTTTCAGTGTAAATCACTAAATTTTGCGCAATTTTGCATATTTCTTGCTTCGAAATAGCTACTTTCGGCTATATAGGTGGTTAAATACCTATTGTTAGATATTTGTCCTCTTTTCCGCGTTCTTTACCCTAAAAAGCTTATTTTCAGAAATTTTTTCAGTCCAAACATCCCCACAATGCAAAAAAACACAGGTAATTTCCCATCACAATTCGAAATGGTAAAGATAATTAACTCCAAGGACCACACATTCACAACCCAGTCACCACCCAAAAACTGACCCCTCTTAGCGGGGGACCCCCTTCCTCTGGACACGGCACCCCTTCCCCTGCCCCCTCGTTTGCGCGCAGCTGGCGCGGCCGCCTTGGCGCCGTAGTCCGAGCCCGACTCGGAGCCCGACTGAGACGCGTCGGAGTTGTCCGAGGGCTCGTCGGACGCGGCGCGCTTGCGCACCTTGGGTGGCGACTTTTGGGGGGAGCCGCGGGGGCGACCTGGGGGTGCAAGATTGAGTTGAGATTTGAATAAATCCAATTTTTTTACAAATTGGTGTATTTTAATTTATTTACAATGTATTTCAATTTCCATTTTCTCAGTTCAGTTTCTTTCATTCGGCTGTTTATTTTCTGTTTTAGCCACACTGTATCCGTAAATTTTTTCCCACAACCCTGCACAAAAGCCCGTTCAGGGGGCACTCCCAGACCCTGCACTGTGTAAAAGACCCTGTAAAATGTCATGTAAAAGACTCTGTAAAGTGTCAAATGCCATGTAAAAGGCCCTGTAAAGTGGATACAAAAACATACCAATTGGATACGATGAAATAAGATTTGGATACACATGACACTCAACAGTTTTTTTACATGACATTTTACAGTGTCTTCTACACTTTACATGGTCCGGTACTCCGGTAGTGGCACCAGGGGGCGCGGGCCAACCCACCTGGGGGCCTGCCTCTGCCCCTGGCGGCGGGCGCGGCGGCGACCTTCTTCTTGGCGCTGCCGCCCGCGCCGGAGTCGTAGCCGTCGGCGTCCTGGTCGGACAGGTCAGAGTTGCCCTGGGCCGCCGCCTGCACCTGCGCCACGTGAATACTTGGTTCGTATTTCCAGGGGGGGTGAATTCAAGGGGGGAGAGGGGTGAATTCAAGGGGGGCGAATATAAGGGGTTGATAATTCGAGGAAATACGGTATCTAAGCTTCCTGGTTTTGCCAACAGGCATAGGGTATACTAATTTGGTAAATAATTCTACTTGTTGGTGGAATATGGTTTTCTCTTACAATTATTGCTCACGTTATAATCCGCGAACCACACGGTAGGGATGGCCAGCGTTTTTATTAAGCCCAAAATTTTTATTAAGCCCAAAGCTGGCAAATTTTTTTGTACTTATGCACTGGGTATTTTGCAATTTTTTGTATTGTTGCAATTTTGGCTATTTTTCACCCATTCGAAAGCCCAGAAAATATTCCGTCTATCCATCCTCTCAAAGCAGTCATACACCATCTACATGTACCCCCACAACGGGGGTCCAAGCTCCAAAACCCCCCGAGACTTTCCGAATGCTCACAGAACGAAAACAAACCGTCTCATTGTAGCAAACGTCCTTGGACTTGCGGCCGCTTCTCCTGCTGGGGGAGGCCGCCCTTCCGGGGGATGCCTTTTTCACTGGCGATTTTTTTGGCACAGCGCCAGTTGCGGGGTTCTTGGGGGGACGGCCGCGACCACGGCCTGCGAAAGTGTGTTTTGCATATTGGGGCTATTAAAATCAGATGTAATTATGTCGATGCAAACGAAGTGATAGCCCATGTAACGATGGCAAACCCTCCGGAAAGTTAAATTTTTTTAAGTGTTTATATACACTTTTTTGATTTGGTTTTCTCTTAAAATAGTTTTCAAAGTTTCAAATATTTTCGATTACTTTTCGTATTTTCGTTTTTTTTAAAATTTAATTTGAGTTTTTCTGGTGAATTTTGAATACACTTTCATCTTACCGTATTTCCTCGAAATACCCCCCCTCAAAAAGGACACTATGAACTTATAAACCCCCCCCCCAAATTTAGTGTATAGAGAACGTAAATGACAAAGGCTGCGGTTTGTCATCTGGGTAATGCAAAACACACGTTAAAAACGATGACTCTGTTATGTGAGAACAGTGATTATACGTCACTTATACAAGTCTTTAGAGTCTTATAAATGGCGATTGTTGTTGCATTTTCGACGTCTGCGTACGTTTCAGACGACAATTTAGTACTTGGTTTTCAAAAAATTTCTGGCGAAATAATAACCCCCCCCCCTCGTTTAACCCCCCCTCAAAATTCTCACTATGAAACAATAAACCCCCCGGGGGTATTTCGAGGAAATACGGTATACAGTATTTTACATTTGTACAACTCTGTACATTTCTGTTCTGCCGCTATACATAGATCCATGCGAAATAAAGGCAATCATCCACTGAAATTTTCAACCAAAAATACCAACAAAAAAATCGCGAAAAAAAACTTTTGGAATTGTAGAATTTTAGTCCACAACAGGGGCACCGGGCGACAAAAAACCCGCTTTCCAAAAGTACACTTTCCCAAACAAAAGTACCCGCTTTGGCGGCGGGCTTGCTCGGCTCCGGCGTGGGCGACTTCGACTTGTCGTCGCTGTGCTCCGACGCGGGCTCGTCTCGGTCGGGCGTTGTGTCTGCGCAGGGGCGAGCGAATGAGTATACTATAAAAAATAAATATTGATAAAAATCACTAAAATGTGAAAATAAGTACAAAACATAGCTGACAATATGCAATGTCAACTGAACTGAACTGTCAACTGAACTGTCAACATGTAGTGATTTCGAGGGTGAAAATTGGTAAAAGGGTATCAAAATTAGCGATTTTGAGAAAAAAAGTGGGTAAAGGTGGATACCCCGAAAATAAATTGTAAATCGCTCCTCAGAAGGGATATATAGGTAACAGAAATAATTTATGGGGGTGGGGTGGCGAGGATTTAGGGATTCAAAATATATATGACTTTTGCTAGATGTGGATGAAAGGCAGAAATGGGGGATATATCAATATATGGTATGGAGTGATTTTTTTGAAAAAATTGAAGAAACGACAAAAAGTATACTCGGCGGACATCACATTTGGTATGAAAACCTACCATAACCCAACTGAATATGAACCAAAAATTGTACAGTTTTTTCATCATAATATTTCGTTTTTTACTATGGAATAATTAAATCACAAAATTTATCGCAAGATTCTATTCGTTATATTATGGTAGGATTCTGCACATACTTTGCGGTCCGCCGAGTATACAAGCATGGGCAATTTCAAGGAAAATTTGGTTCCGCATCGATGAATACAATATCTAGGCAATTTGTCGGACAGTGGGTAGTCCCCCAACCCCCAACTTTCACCTTCACCCACAACAGAACCCCAGCACAAAAACCAACCCCTCTCATTGTGCTTACTTTTCTCCGCCTTCTTGTCACCGGCATCGCTGCCTTTGTCGCTTTCTTTGTCATCTTTCTCATCGGGGGTGGGGGTTCTATTCGCGTCCTCAGCCATCCATTTTGGCAGGACTTTCTTGTGTCCCTTTTCCGGCCCGCTCGCGGACGCCTGCGGTGAATAAGAGATGATAATGGTGATAAGAGGGGTTTTACGAAAAATCTAATTTTTTAACGACTCCGATTTTTTTATAAATCGGATTTTTTTAAATCGCTTGCCAACCCTAGCCGACACTTCGCCATTGTCATCCGCCTCCGGGCGTACCTACCTACATCCATACCTAGAATAACCCCCCTTGAATTGACCCCCCTCGAAATACCCCCAATCTTGATGTATTAGGGTGTAAACTAAGTTTCTTATATTTTTTTTGCGATCTCATAGAAATGCACATTTCTGCATCCCATTCTGTTGTACATTGGCCGAATTTGATGTCGTTTGAGTATGTTGTGGTTTGGGGTCTGGGCTATGACGAATTGTTTTGATTTGCTCGAATAATGTCCCAGTCCCGAGATAAGGGGGGTCTATAAAAAAGTGGTCATTTTGCATGGATGATCTGTACATTGAATTTGAAGCTTGATAACATGGCCATTTCTGGGCCGATTCAGATCGTTCAACACTTAAAATAATCAGGACAACCTGCAGATTCAATTTTTGTGGTCGGATTAGTGATGTCTAAATTCCATATGCCGATTTGACCCGGTTTTTGAAAATGATCAATAAATTTGTCTGAACATGCTATCATATACTTTAGAACACGAGAATTCATATAAAGCGAAAATGAGTTCAATATCTCTTTCCAATGAAAAGTTGTAGCACTTTGAACTTTCGCTTCCTGCACATAAAATAGCCACATGAGGAACAGTGCATACAGATAATCGAAACAAAAAATGAATTCTACAGATTATTATGATCGGCTGAGAAATGACGAAAAGGTGCAAATCGGCTGAGAAATGGCGGAGATGTAGAGTTTTGAATTTGCATGCTCTGTTCTACATGGGATAATTTATATTTATGGTTTGGAGGTGGAAGTTTGAAGTGCTGTAACTTTTGACTAGAAAGAGATATTGAAATAATTTTTGAGCCAGATTTATTCTTTTTGTCTAATGTATATGGTAGAACCTTCAAAAAAACTGTCTTGAAAAATTATTATTACGATTATTTTTCATGTTCAAAAACCGGGTCAAATCGGCATACAGAATTAAGGCATCACTAATATGACCACAAAAATTGAATCTGCTGATTGTCCTGATCATTTTAAGTGTTGAACGATCAGAATCGGCCCAGAAATGGCTGAGTTATAAAGCTTCAAAGTCAATGTACAGATCATCCATGCAAAATGACCACCTTTTATAGACCCCCCGTATCTCGGGACTGGGGGATTGTTCGAGCAAACCAAAACCATTGGCCATAGCCCAGACTCTAAACTCTCCTCGAATGGCATCAAATTCCGCCAATGCACAACAGAATGGGACGCAGGAATGTGCATTTCTATGAGATCGTAAAAAATATAAGAAACTTAGTTTACAGCCTGATACATCATGCATGCAATTTACATGTATAAATTACTGCACAATTCCATCGCAGCTACACGTGGTTTGTCACGTTTATGCCCGGTTTTGGGTATATAAAAGCCTATATTTTCTATGATCCTTCACGTACATGTTTTGATCAAATATTAAATTCCCCTCGAATTACCCCCGTCACAAATTGCTGGCGAAATAACAAACCCCTTGGGGGTATTTCGAGAAAATACGGTGTATGTATTAATATGCCGTTTAGATTGTTCACTTAGTTCTAGCTACTTTGTCTGTTTGCCTTGTACAAATGTAATTATCAATTGAATCGCAGCCACCCCCCCCCATTTTCAACAGCTACGATTTATTTTCGGAAATTTTGTTTTTAGAAAAGTAACCTCTTCCTTCTCTGATCCATCGCCGTCACTTTTGTCATCGTTCGCTGACGATGTTTCACCTTTTTTCCCGCCTTTCTTCCCTTTCAGTCTGTCCTGTATTGAAAGATACATCTAAAAGGCGGAGTCTAAGTCTAAAAAGCCTCATAGAACACACTAAATGCTTAGGGTTGTTGTATCCTAGTAAAAAACGCACTATAAATGTGAGTAGATTGATGAATATTTTGACCATCTAGCTGTTTCACAAATATTTTAGTGTTTCGACTTGTTCAAATGCACAATCAGTATTAATTTGCACATTGTCGGCAAACGGTAATATTAAGGTTCAATGGAAATACACACACTAGTTTTCTATCCAATTTTCGAAAAATTTGGAACACACCTCAGCTTTGAACGCATATTAGTTTATCCGTATGAGGCGTCTGTCAACTAATTTAAATGGAGATAAAAAAACTCATTCCGATAAACGAAAACGCGTTCAAACCTGATTTATCGGGGGAAATTTTTTGTCATACGTCTTCTATCTTTACGAACGAAAACAAATGCATGAAAAATTTGTACCTTCCCATCAAATTCAACTCACTAAACTATCCCGATGTTTTTACACCAAGCAAAAAAATGCACAAAATTAAAATGTTCAAACCTCTTCCATCTTTTTCACTTGTTCGATTTCTCCTTTCTCAATCACGGTCCAATCCTTGTCGTTTTCCTCGGATTTACGCGACGATTTACGCTCCAAATCCGCTGAAAAGAGACAAACGAAAATTGGCATCGTTTCAAAAAAGAAAACACGGCGACATTGGGGCGAAATCGACGCAAAAATGACACCGGATAGCAGTGAAAAGTAATTAAACTTACGGCTTTCAGACATCTCGAAGTGAATTCACGAAAAGATCGGAGAGGCGGCCAGATGAAGGGAACGCAGGCGATCACAAACACAGCATTTTTATTTTTTATTTTTTTGAATATTTTCGATCGGCTTCGGTAACGAATGAGGCTTTACCCTACCCTTGTAGAAACATAACTTTTTGTAACAGTTTGAATATTTTTGTCTGATGGAATATGGCTCAACACACTAGTTTTCTACCGAAGAACGTCACTAGGACTGAGCTATCAGTTAAGTAAAAGTCAGAGAATTAAATTGATCAGATTTATTACATTAAACAAACCGGCGTCAAAAATTGGTCCTGCTGTGCTATTTGGCAAGCAATTTTGACCCAAAAATTACGGTAACTTGACTTTAGACTGCGGTCACTAAAAGAGATTTAGTACAAGCGACAGTATACCTCTGAATTGGATACTGTCCCGTAAATGTTTCGGTCCTTTTCGAACCGACAAACAAATCGAATGACAAACGTCAACTTTGTCCATAAGTAAAAGACATTTGAAAAAATCAGTGAAATCCAACGTTCCAGTTTCCACGATCCAGTGGCCTTTACGTTATTTCTTCTAATGGTAATGTGCCGTTGTATTTTTATCGTTGACTTTTTTACGTTCTAGTCTGCCGTTCTAATTGGAGTTTGCCTGGCGTTCTATTTTTCACTATTTTTGACATACAAAAAATATCTGTAAACTTATGTGGGGGCCACATTGATTGCGTGGGGTGGGAAGAGGCGTGTCTATTTGACTTTTTGTAATTTTGTCAACATTTATTTACCACTATTTAATTGATCTTCAATCTTGGTTGTTAATGCGTATTTACTTTTACGCAAAAAGTATGCATACTCGGGTATAGAGTAAACTTTGAAAAAAGTATCTGTACTCGCATCTATGCTTACTTTTTGAGAGTACTCAGTACAATGGAGTAATTTTTCCGAGTACAGAAAGAGTAATTTTTCATAATATTTTACCAATTTTTTTGAATTATAACCACAAATTAACCGCCTTTTCAAAAAGAAAAGTTTTTAATAAAAAGACAACACGATTTTGTTGTCCAGGGTTAATATTCATCATGCTCCCTTCTAAATTTTACCAGAAAGAATTTATGTAATTTTACTTGCTTTTACATTTTCCTGAGAAAAAATACTCCAATTATGTTTTCAGTTAAAAAGTACCTTTACTCTCTTTTTCTCGGGAGTAAAAGTAAAAAATTGTACTTTACACTTTCTGTACTTGGGGGATGAGTAAAAATAAAATACTTTACGCTTACACATACTTTGGAAAAGTTGGTATGTTGACCAACTCTGCATTCAACCATAGTTGTTTAAACATATTAGGTATGTTTACTCAAAAAGTACGTATACTCGAGTACTGAGTAAATACATTCACATATACTTTGGAAAAAGTACCTGTACTCGTTTTTATGTATACTTTTTGAAAGTACTGGAGTACAGAAAACGTATTTCCGATAGATTTTGTTATAGGCTTTAAGGGATAGATGGGGAAAAGGGAGAAAAAAGCAAAAAAAATGGGGGAAAAATACAAAAATAGTTTAAAATGGCAAATAACACATCGACAAGTGTACTTGAATGTCAAAAAGGTCAAAAAGGTATGAAAATGAGCGATTTTGAGTGAAAATTGGGGCAAAAATACTAACTTTTTTTGTATTCCAGGTGGAAAGGTATTTTACTCATATTTACTCATGAGTAAAAGTAAAAAAAATTACTTTACGTTTTCTGTACTCAAGGTGTGAGTAAAAAATAAATACTTTACGTTTACATATACTTTGAAAAAAGTTAAGTATTTTTAACAACTCTGCATTCAACCCCACTGGAAAATTACTCAAAATACTTTTTCTGTCAAAAATAATTATGTGACAACGGCGTTTCTATACTTTCACTCATTTTCACACATCACTATTTTCACACTCGTAAATGACTGTGAAAATGGTGCATGAATAATTTATCAAAATCGCTCCAGGGTGCCCAGTTCCTCCCAGGCTACGCGTGCGTTTATCAGTGATTTTCGACAAGGGCAAAATTTTCGTTTTAAATTCTGGATCGGGTTTCAATCAGCTGAGAAGAACGGATAACTTAAATTTCTTCAGTTTTTTTACCCGGAATGAGATGAGTAACGGTGGCAAACTAAAATTAGACTATTATAAATAGTATTTGAATTGTCGAATGTTTGTTTTAGAGTTTTTGAAAAAAATTTCTTCACCACACTAAAAAACGCACTTACCGTATTTCTTCTAATAGAACGGCATACCTATAACAGAATCGCAGGTAGACATTACTTTGGATGAGTGCCAAAACCCAAAAATATTAGAAAAATGGGTCGTGAGAACATCAATTGTGTTCAGAACTATGATTTCGTTTTCACATTTGGTTCTGTTTGAATTGATGCTGTGTATTTAAAATGTTGTTCATGTTTTTTAAACACTATTTTCAAATGAAAAATGTGTGAAAAAGATTGGTGAATATATAATGCAGAAACACAATTTAAATCATCAATTTTACATTTTTTACATATTCATAATGGCAGATGAACATGTTTAAATATATCTGCAGTAACAGCTTGAGAGGCCGCAAAACGTAAGATGTACTCAGTCAAAATTTTGCAGAATATAAGCAAAAATTTAGTTGAAAAAACATTAATTTTAAAAGATATACAAAAATTCAAAAAATATTCGAAATTCGAAAAGACATCGATTTTAGAAAAAAAATTACCTGAAAATATTTAAAAAAATTCCACAAGTTTCGCCATCGTTCCAGACGAGACAACGTTTCTACTCCAGCTGCCCCTGTTTTGTGACAAACATCAGCAGTAGTTTTTTATTTACTTTTTTTATTATGTCTAAACCAAAAGTGGGAAACCACTTAAAGTCACATTGCGTAAATAGCTTTGCATATATTTACCTAAATAGTTTCTGCTATTATATTAAGAACAGTAGAAAAAAGCATACAACCCCAAACTATAGATTGGAAAATGAATGAAGATTTCCCACCGTAACGACACAATTAGATGCCAAATATTTTTGGTTTTATTGCATAACAGAAAATATTGCTAATTTTTATGAAGGTATATACAAGTGAAAGCGTTCTCTAATAGTTTTAATATGAAATAGAAATTTACGCAGGGAATCGTTTTTAATGTTCTTTCTTCATTCACTCAATTGCTTAAATGAGTTATTGTCATCGGGGCAGGCCTGATACGCACATCTGCCCGTTACGCACATTTGCCCGTTTTTTCACTTGACACTTTTTCAAGTGATTTTCAGATATGAGTAAAGTGAAAAAAAGTTGCGCAATGACATTAGTGAACTTTTTTCACTTCACTCATATCTGAAAATCACTTGGAAAAGTGTCAAGTGAAAAAACGGGCAAATGTGCGTAACGGGCAGATGTGCGTATCAGTGCACCCCCATTGTCATCACCATGAAGAGTAGTTGACACGTTGACAGACACCTTGCTTCGGTCAACTGAAACACGTTCAAAGCCGATTTATGAGTTTCCTAAATCTTTCGATATTTGTGTAGATAACTAGTGTGTGTGTGTGGAGCAGAGATGTTAAGTACTGAACTTTTTTCAAAGTGCCGTATTTCCTCGAATTACCCCCGGGGGGGTTATTTTTTCAGAGTGGAAATTTTGAGGGGAGTTAAACGAGGGGGGGTATTTGTAGGGGGGGTTATTATTTCGCCAGAAATTTTTTTAAATCCCGGTACAAAATGGTCGTTTGAAACGTACGCAGACGTTGAAAAATGCAACAAAAACTGCCATATTTAAACCTCTATAGACTTGTATAAGTACGTAGACGGTATAAGCACTGTTCTCGTGTAACACACAGTGATGGTTTTTAAGTGTGTTCTGCACTGCCCTGATCACAAACCACACCTTTCGTCATGTACGTTCTGTATACACTAAATTTGGGGGGGGGGGTATTTCGAGGGGGGGGTTAATAAATTCATAGTGCCAATTTTGAGGGGGGTATTTCGAGGGGGGGGGGGGTATTTCGAGGAAATACGGTATACATAAATGTAAAGTCGTATTTCTTTTTTATTCACCCAAAATATGGATTTTCCAATAAGAGTCAGTGCTGAACCGACAATAAATCATCATATTCACGCGCTCCGAAAGTTTTTTCTTTCTTTTTTAATGCGCGTTCCTTTGCATATCAACCTTTTATTATTGGCGCTACTTTGTGATAAATACTTGACCTTAACATTGTTCAATTTTCACGCATAAGAAGTAGCCGGCAAAAATTTGTTGACATCTAAATTCGAATTCATTCTCGCTTGACTCGCTGTATGCAATCTATTTAACAGTGTCATGGTTAGTGATGGAAATTGGAAATGCGCCATGGCGCTGGCGACATTCATGAATGGCGCCATGACGCTTTTGGCCCTTGGCGCTAGTTTTCCGTGGCACCAAGAACAAAATGCCTGGCGCTGGCGCTGGCGCCAAAGTAAAAAGCGCCATGGCACTTCTGGCGCTCGGCGCCATTTTGCTCTGGCGCCATTTTGCTCTGGCGCCATTTTGCTCTGGCGCCATTCGCGCTTGGCGCCATTTTGCTCTGGCGCCATTGGCGCTTGGCGCTGGGGTTCGGAAAAGCGCCATGGCGCTTTTGGCGCCTGGCGCCAAAGTTCCCATCACTAGTCACGGTCCGCTGAAACACTAGACTTTTTCGATACCATCGGCTGGCGGTTTCTCTGCGCTCTCTTTGAAAATTGAATTGCACTTCCGAAAAGCATCGTGGCCACCAGCTAATTTTCATGGTTCGAATTTGAAAACCTATTTAAAAACTGAATGGCGACGCTAACGCTGATTGACGCTTCCATCATCCCGCAACTGAGCACTCTGAGTTTAGACTCTGTGCACTACCGTATTTCTTCTAGTAGAACGGCGCCGTTCTATTTTTTTCGTCAACTTTTTATCCTGCCGTTCTATTCGAGGTGCCGTTCTATTGGAAGCTGCCGCTCTATTTTTTTCATCCAACTTTTTCACACAATTTTCATTTGGACATAGTATTTTTATTCATGAAACATGAGTGACATGTTAATATCAGAGCATCAACTCAAACCAAACCAAATGTGAAAACAAACCCTGAATCATAGTTCTGAACACCCTGGCTGTTCTCACCACCAATTTTTCAAATATTTGAATGTTTTGGAACTCTTAAACGTAATTTCTAAGAATGCCGTTCTATTGGAGGTGCCGTTCTATTGGAGGTATGCCGTTCTATTAGAAGAGATACGGTAGTATTGGGATGCAATTATTAGTTGACAGAAATGACCAGTCCGTCAACTGCTGTTGACGGAGAGCGACAAGTTTTCGGTGGAGTTTTACAACTGGAAACATGAAAACTAGCTTGTGAGGCGCCAATGTCGCAGTTATTTGCATTCTGAAAGGATAGAACATTTTTATATACCTACCTACGATTGATTACATCACTTTTTTGTGCACCTGCAATTAGAGGGTACCTATTATTGTTTTCACTAGCTTTTACAAACGTTTAACCAACTGTGGACAACAACGCAATTCATTTTATCAAACTGGAATTTAACAAAGTGGTGAACCAGACCTAGTATTATACCTAAATATCAATTAACACAGAGCATAGGCGGCGTAAGTGCTTGTGCGCTTGTGTACGTCACAAGCGGAATTTTTGGTGTCACAAGCAGAAATTTCACTGTCACATTGTGACATTCACAAATGTGTATTGTACAAACGACAGTGAAACCTCAAAATTAGCTCAAAATCGCTAAAATTTGCTCCATTTTGCCAATTTCACCTTAATAATTGCTATTTTTATCTATATACATACTTATATAAGTATTTTTAGCCAATTTTATCTACCTATATTTATAGTGATTTCGAAATTTTTGGCTGGCTGCCAATTCCAGATAAGGGCTCTGATAAAAAGGTGTCACAAGGTTAAATTTTGGCCAATGTGAATGTCACAAGCGCAAATTGGGACCTTGCGCCGCCTATGACACAGAGTTAGTCTCTAATTTTACAATTTCACCCGTTTTGGCACACTGCCAGCTGTGCCTTTTTTGGAGGATGCCTATTTTTTCTCTCGTCACATTCAAAAACGTTAAAAACTGTACCTTCAATTAGAGGGCACCTTTTATCGGAGGTATGCCTACAATTAGGGCTAATACGGTAATCTATCCAAATGTTGATATTCATGTAATCTTGCTAGCGGCAATTTCACTTTCATGTTTGCACAGCCAAGTGAAAACTGGGTATTTGGGTTTCCGTGCCAGTGTCACATGCTCAAACAAAATTGCAATTTTTCATCGAGTGGTGTAAATAAACAAATAGCCCAGCGATATCATGAATCTCGCAATTATATAACAAAAGGGAATTTTCGATACTTGAGCAATTTTTTGGAATTTTGCGGCGTGGCCATTTTTTTGTGTTTCATATTTAGGTATTTGGAAGGTTCTGCAATTTCTTTAAATTCACTTTTTATTCTCATTGTTTTTATATTGTATTGTTCTCCATTATTTATGAATTTCATCTTTTCCATGGTAGAAAACTTTAATATAAATGTATAAATGAACTTGTTTAAATGTATATTTTTACACGGTGGTGAATTCGAGTGTATGCAAATATAAAGTGACCACACGTGAGTGACTATTCACTTTTAATCGAAAATCATTTTCATTTTGATTGGCATGCTGATTAAACCGCAAATTGCGTGTGTAAATAATCTATAAAATGCAAAAATGCATCCATGCCAAAAAGATATTTGAAGCGCACCATTTTCTAAGCCAATGATATTCCCAGCACAGTCTATCAAACCACATTGAAGATAAAAAGCACCTCGATTTTCTAACGAATTAATTAACGAATTTATAAAGCACCTCGATTTTCTAACGAATTAATTAACGAATTTATAACTAATTAATTTCTAACGAATTAACAATGGATTCTTGGTTACATTAATCAATTCATAATTATCATTGTTGTTGTTATTTAATCCGATAAGCACTAAAATCATTCATTTCCCACATTTAAAATGTCCGGACGGCCAAACAGCTGCTATGCAACATTCTCTAATGATATTTTAGAGGTCTATGACGGTCCGAGGGTAGCCAGCACGAGCTCAGGTGCCAGTCCCGGACCCTGTAAAATGCCCTGTAAAATGTCAAGTGTCGTGTTAAGTCTCTAAAGTCGTGGAAAATGGCCATGGAAGATGTCGAATGACATGCAAAGTGTCTAAAGTCATGGAAACTAGCCTGCAAACTGGCAAACTCTGTTTGTGATTTTCCAGGGCATTTTACATGACTTTAGTCACTTCACATGCCACTTGACATTTTACAAGATATTTTACATGGTCCTGGAGTGCCCCCAGATGATATCATCAGTCAACGACACATGCCGCAACCGCAAGCAAGAATGTGTCCCAAATTTCCCGTGGCCAAAAACATTTTCGATTCAGAATCTAAAAAGGGCCTGTCCAATTCGGATTCCGATGAACGATTGTCTGAAATCGATGGAAATTTGAGGGGGATCGATATCGATGGTCGGTGCGGCGGAAATTTGGCTCAACGCCAGGCGGATGTTCACCATTCCAGGGAGCGCTGCAGGTACCTAATTTGCGCAGATGGGAAATTTTTGTATTTATTTATTCCGTGTTTTTTTGATGAATGGACATTGACAGAATGTCTATACATTGTTGATAAATCCAAATATGTCGACAATGCGAAAGTACGGGGAAAGCTAGGAAGAAGGCAAAGGCGCAGTATGTGCTGGCGGCAGTCCCGCACCCTGTAAAGTGGGAAATGGACTGTCAAATGTTCTGTAAAACATCATAAATACAAATTTGTCAAATGTCACGTAAAATATCACAAACTTGTGAAATGTCATGTAAAGTGTTATACAAATTTATCAAATCTCATGGAAAATGTCAAATATTCAGTGACAAATGTCAAAAGTTCATAAAATCTTTTTTTCAAATTTACATCTGCAAAAGCATGCCACGATGCAAACGGACTTGTCAGTAGCAATTAAAATTTCGACATTATAAAATAAATATTTATACTAATCACATGCACAGACCAAAGCAGCAACTGATCAACCTGAAACATTGCACACAAGAGGATTACCTGTGGCACAAAACCGCGCACGCAACTGATGACAATGGACATATAAATGGAAATTACCCAAAGTATAGACCATCATCTAGCCCAAACACGTTAAAGCGAACTACAGAAGCCTTTTTTAAGAGTAGTGCAAAAAGACGGGCAAATTGGACCAACTGTTGCTTTAATTCAACCATATCTGGTTTGTGTTTTTATCTTTTTATTGGTTTGATGTTTGAGCCTACCACACACAATCAGTCAGTTTGCACACAAGGTGCAAATCACACAGAAAATGTGTGTCTGTTTTTCATGAAGCATTCAAAAAAGCAAAAATGAAGCTCAAATGCTTTCACTGTACCTAATGCTTCGCAGAATGCTTTTCTTTATCATGGCATTATGATACGGTTGAGAAAAGTACCACACTATTATTTCTAGTCGTTTTTCTTCCATTTTTTCCCCTTCTATGACTTCAAAAACATATATAAAAGCCTGTCTGAATTACGTTTTCTGTACTCGAGTACAATCAAAATGTATACAGCCCAGGAAATAAGAAATACTGTATCAATTGGCGCTGCCAAAACCTTCCATTCCTTCACTCAGCGCAACACCCCCTGAATAAGGCTCGCTTGGCATGTAAACCGCTTGGCATCTAGACTCGTTGCGGGGGTGTAATGGGGGAGGGCTGCTCAGATATTCATCCATCCCGAGGCTAATATAACCTGATTGTCAATTTTGCCATACATATCATAGATATATATTTTAGCCACAGCGAACCCCCAGAATCATTTTCAGCTATCTATCCCTCCGGAGGGAGGATTTGCTATCTATGATACCCCCCGCGAGGGTCAGAACCTCGGAAACCCCTGATCCGTTGTCTACATGCCAAATGGTTCACATGCCAAGCGGCACAGGGCAGCAGTATACAAGAGCCTTTGGACTTACAAATGGATATATATGTCCCAGAAAGTTATGTCCCAGTTCTGGAGACACTTTCCTGAACTTATGGTACAAATGAGATGACAACTCATGGATTATGTTAGTAAGTAAATGGTAGTAAACCAGTTATGACCTCACTTGTTCTCACTCACTCCCTAACCATCCGGAATACATCCCCAAAACTGGGACATAACTTTTTGGTACATATCTATCCATTTGTAATTCCAAAGGCTCTTGTATACTGCTCAGGGCCAACCCCCCCCCCCCCCCTTAGACGATTCGTGGTCGAGTCGATCGATCTGCTTCGCGTTGCTGATAATCTGCACGGGCATGGGGCTGGCGGTGACGCTCTTCACTGGCATAGCGCTGTTCATCGCGCAGAGGAACGACTTGCGGCCGGGCGATTTCAAGTATGAGAGTGATGGGATTTATCAGATGGTGCGGAATGATGCTGTGAGAATTGAGACAATGCCCGGTTTGTGTGGACATTTTTATGACATTTAGCATATTTGAGTTGTTAAAAGTACTGAACTGAACATTATTTTTTCTTTTTCTTTTTTTTCTCACTGCCTGAGTACAGAAAACGTATCTTTGTACTTTTACTTACGAGAAAACTGAGTAAATGTACTTTTTTCTCAGAAAACTCACATTTTAACCTTCATATTCACTGGTGCTTTTTTTGCTTACGTTCACTTATTTTTGTCTGAATATGTTAACACATAAATTTTTGGCTATTTTTCTACCTAATTTTCGCCTTTATTGAAGCCTAGGTATATACCGTATATCCTTGAATAAGACCCCAGGGGCGTTATTATTTCGTCAGAGGTTTTGGAGGGGGGAGTTATTCAAGGGGGGTACTATTCAAGGGGGGGAGTTATTTTTTCCTCAGAACTTCCAGGAAAACTTTCACTTTATTCATTGTTTGTATGCATTCCGTCAACACATCTAATGCAGAAAATGACCAGTTCAACACTAACAAAACAACGTATCCACCCTAAAATTCGTGTTCAATCATCTAAACCTAAAAAATATCATAGGCTAACATTCTTTTGTATTTTCCGTTTCACACACCAAACCCCATTCGATGAATCAGCCCAGACATAGCTTTATTTTTTGTTTGTCTCATTTCATTTCATTTAAACTCAGTAATAATAGTAGTTTAAGGGTATATACCAAAAATCACGTAAAGAACAAAAAAAGAAAAATATTCGAGATTGGTAAATACAGATGCGGGAACAGGGACGTGAGGTAAAATACAGTAGCAGGTGGAATAAAGTGATCATCCGTTGTGCAGAATGTTTTAAGTGAATGTAATAAAAAAATAAGTGGCAAAGTTGAGATATTGTGGAAACACGTGAGTCGTTTTCATTTTCGTGTGTTGCTCATCAATTGTTTTACCCAGAGGGGGGACTTATTCAAGAGGGGGGAGTTATTCAAGGGGGGGGGGCGTTATTTTTTCCTCACCTGGCCAACAGGGGGGTGTTATTAAAGGGGGTATTATTCAAGGGGGGGTCTTATTCAAGGATATACGGTATTTAGAAGCTTCTCTGAAATGCATTTTCTGTACGCAAATACATACACAAAGTACCTATATGTAAAAGTGAGTACAGGTACACATATTCACTCAGTACTTGAGTACACATATTTTTTTAAATACCCTAAATCCTCGAATAAGACCCCAGGGGAGTTATTTTTTCGACAGACGTTTGGGAGGGGGGAGTTATTCAAGGGGGGGGGGGGGAGTTATTCGAGGGGGGAGTTATTGTTTCCTCAGGAAACTTGGACTTAATTCATTGTATGGATGCAGGGACGTATCCAGGATTTTTGAGCGGGGGGGCTGCTTGTTTACGGGGCCGGCGAGCGGGGGCCCCGTAAATTTTTTCCCTATATAGGGACGGAACGATGTTTTGGCGCTAGCGCCATACCAAGGCGCCACGCCATGGCGCTGTTGGCGTTGGCGCCAGCGCCAGGAACCGCTTTATATAGATGTAAATATGCATACATATGCAGCGAAAGTCGCAAAAATGTGTTCATCTGAAGGATATTTGGTTACGGGGACCGATCCGCTAAAAATACAGGGGTGGGCATTTTCAGTTACCGCTGGAAAAACGCTATAGCTTAAGCTGCGGTTGAGCTATCACAGTGAAATGTTAACACAATAGAGTAGACTCCATAGGACACCTATTCTGAAGTTTGCAACCCAAACGGCCACATTTTGGGTGATTTGTGGAACACACAGTTTTAGTGTAATTTGTTACTTGGCGACACCCATAGGGTAAATCGAGGGTGGCATTTGAGGGGGGGGGGGTCACCGTTCTTTGGTGTCGTCGCATTCTGTCCTACATTGGGCGATTTTGATGCCGTTTGAGTATGTTGGGATTTGGCATCGGGGCTACAACCAAATTCTTTTTTTCTCTCGAATAGTCCCCCAGTCCCGAGATGAGGGGGTTGGGGTCAAGTCACAAAATTACACTAAAAACTGTGTGTTCCACAAAAACTCATCCAAAATATCCCCATTTGGGTTGCAAACTTCAGAATAGGTGTCCTATGGAGTCTACTCTATTGTGTTAAAATTTCACTGTGATAGCTCAACTGTAGCTCAAGCTATCGCGTTTTTCCAGCGGTAACTGAAAATGCCCACCCCTGTACAATGTATGGGGAAGAAATTGCGCGCTTGCGCGCAAAATTTTTAAGAAACCTCGAAAAATGTATAGGGAAAAATTGCATTTTCCGGGACTTTTTAGGTCTCATCCCGGGAGGGGGGGGGGGGCTGCAGCCCCCCCCCCCCCCCCGCCCCCCCCCTGGATACGGCCCTGTATGGATGCACTATGTAAACTCATGTAATTCAGGTATTTCACTGTCCAACAACAACAAAACAATGTGTATACACTGCGTACACATTATGTATCTACTGTCGCTACTATTCTTTTATAGTTTTGTATTGTATCCTTTTCATCAGAAGTAGCAGGTATTTAAGAGGGGGGAATTATTCAAGGGGGGGAGTTATTCGAGGGGGGTCTTATTCGAGGATTTGCGGTAAATACAAATAGGTATGTTTTAACAAGTGTATATAATATTTATATGAAAGGCACACGGAGCCACACTTTCAGACAAACCAACACCAGGAGCAAACGAATCAGACATGGCAGTTACAGAAACAAGTTCACAGCTGTATCCATTGGAATCTACCACAGGCACCAGAGGGACAATGTCGAACAAGATTGGTAAAATGGATACACTTGTATTATTCAGGCCCACTCAGCTAACTGCCCAGGTGTCAGTCCCTGACCCTGTAAAATGTCTTGCAAAATGTCAAATGTCATGCAAAGTCGTGTTGCAGAACATTTTTACAATTTTTCAGGTCATTTTGCATACATGACTTTTGACACTTTCTATGACATTAGACATTTTACAGGGCATTTTACAGTGTCTGGGAGTGCCCCCAGTTTGGCCCAATATTGCTTCAAAATGAGGGTGAAACCTATCACAGTAATGAGGTTTTTAGTGAAAAGGAAGAAAATAATGGGGGCACTTTGATGCAATTGAATGGTGAGCAGCTCAAACTCAAAGACAAAGACAAAGACACATCCAAAACGACAAATGGAAACACATTCACAGTAAACTATACTGTGAATAAAAGTCCGGGATATGTGAAAGCGTCACAGCATCTCCTCAGCTCCATGAACTTTGATATTGATCCCTGTGATGATTTCTATGAGTTCGCTTGTGGCCTGTGGCCAATGAAAAATCCAATACCAGAAGATAAAGCCAGCTACAGCACGTATGCAAAGGTGGGTGTGCTGTTTAAATTAAGGGTAGTTTACTCTATGAGCCGACGATGAAAAATACGTGAGAAAGTTCCATAATTTCATAATAAAGTTCCATATTTGCTACCGTATTTTTTCTAATAGAAGAGTGCCGTTCTATTTTTTTTGTCAACTTTTTTACCTGCCGTTCTATTTTTTTCGTCAACTTTTTTACCTGCTGTTCTATTGGAGGTGCCGTTCTATTTTTTACCAATTTTTTCACACAATTTTCATTTCAACTCAGTTTTATTTTCAATGAAGCTTGATCGAGCAACATTTTAACATCAGAGCATCAATTTGAAGTTTTACATCAATCTTTTAACGTTTTGAACGTTCTCACCACTTTTTTTTGTATTTTGGTGTTTGGTATGTTTCCAAAGTAATCTCCACCTGCCGTTCTATTGGAGGTGCCGTTCAATTGGAGGCTGCCGTTCTATTGTTTTCGTGGGAGCAAAAACGAGCCAAAACCTGCCGTTCTATTGGGGTGCCGTTCTATTAGAAGAAATACGGTAAATAGTAAATAAAGTGAACGGAGTGAAGTATATTGACTTGTTAAGTGCACACACATGCGAATTAGCAGATAATTTGAGCCTGTCGTTCAAGACTTATATTTAGGACTTTAAAACGAATTTCAGTTGTCGGTTTGGAAAATATTCATTTTTTACGTTGATTTGTCGTTATTCTGTAAGTCCTGCTTAATTCAGCTAAATATCAACAATTTTAACCTCAGGTCTCTGACGCAGTAGCCAGTAAAATAAGAAAATCAATAAAAAATCAGAACATTGCGAATACCGAACCGAAATACGGCTATTCAAAGCCGATGCGTTTCATGCATCAAACATTTGAGAAATGCATCGACGAAAAGTTAGCAAATGAAGTTGGCGCAAAGCCAATTTTGAATGTGTTGCAGTGGTCGGATGAACCTTATGCAAACCTGGTGCCAGTCCCAGACCCTGTAAAATGCCCTGTTAAAGTCAAATGTCACTTTAAGTGTCTAAAGTCATGGAAAATCCCCTGTAAAATGGCAAACGAGTTGCCATTTTGCAGGGCATTTTCCATGACTTTAGACACTTTGCTTGACATTTGACATTTTACAGGGTCTGGGATTGCCCCCTGGAAGCAGAGATAGCCTTGCCCAAATTGGGGTGCTGGCCCATGATCGATCAAAATTGCAATTTGACTCGGTTTCAACCAGAGAAGGTGGGTCGAATTTAGACCGCTGAACTTGAGGCCCCTTTTGAGGCTCTTAATTTCAACTCTAAATCTGCATGTTTTACTTCATTGATGCTTTTGCTGAAAGTAATATTAGTCGTTTTAAGGTTCAATATCAAATGATAAGAAGTCGATATGTCCTGAAAAAGTTGACAGTTTTCGGAGAGTTTTGGACACGATTGAGAGATGGAGGTACGATTGAGGTACTTCATACAGGACAAGTTGGAAGCCTGTATCATCATACTTTGATGCAATCAATTTTGTCGTGAAATTTCCCGCTTGAATTTTACTTCGAGTTGTAATCGCAGATAAACATATATTTAAATACCTAAATACATAAATATGTACATCTACATGTTTATAATTACCGTATTTCCGCGAGATACACCCCGGGGGGTGATTGTTTCATAGTGGTCTCGAGAGGGGGGGTATTTCGAGGGGGGGGGGTATTTCGAGGAAATACGGTATGATAAACATAAACTCACAGGCAATAGGTCAACTGAAGCAACACTACGGCATCGACACCCTCGTATACACCTATGCCTACGCCTACGAACTAAACTCGAGTCAGGTGCCAGTCCCGAACCCTGGAAAGTGTAAAGTGGAGTGTCAATTGTCATGCAAATTTGTCAAATGCCATCAAAGTGTCAATAGTCATGGAAAGTTCTGTAAAGAACTGTTGTTTTTATAGTTTTTATTGAGATTCTACACTCGACTTGACACTCGACTTGACATTTTACAGGGCTCGGGACTGCCCCCGGTCGTTCTTCAATTAGCCGGTTCACTTTTGCCCCTGGGTCTCGGTTCATTCGATCACCAGTACTATTTGATGGCGGATTCAAGTGGACATGAGAAAAATACTGAGCATGGAAGTAATCCTTATGCCGCGAAATGGAGTAGAAAAGTTTTGGACGCCTATGAGATGTTGATTGTGGAAGTTTCAACGCTGATAGCCATGGAAAGCGGGTCTGTTTTTGGGCGGTAACTATAGCAAAATAGATTCGAAAATTTGAAAACGTTTTCGAATTTTTTTTGGACTTTTCAAATTTTTGAGCACGTGGTGAAAAAAATACATAAAAATCGATTTTTTTTCAAAAGATTCAAAAAGACTTTTCCAATTTTTTTTAGGTAATTCGAGGCATTGATATGTATTCTAAGTTCAACGTTCTAAATCAATTGACAATTGGCTTGTGGTGTGTTTGAGCTGTAAAGGCGTAAAACATTGAGTTCTGAGCTTGAAAGTTTTGAATAAAAATAAAAATTTTTCAAAAAATTCGAAAACTATTTAAAAAAATTTGAAAAGTACCCCAAAAAAATTATAAATACTACCAAAAAATTCAAAAACAACCAAGAAAATTCAAAAATTCGAAAACTAAATTCAAAAATTCGAAAACTGTTTTGGGGAAAAATTCGAAAATTCGAAAAGTCATTTCAGAAAAAATACTTAAAAATTGATATACTTTTTTTCTGGAGGGTTTGCCATCATTGATGGGTGGGGGTATCTTATGGAGTTTTTGGGGTAGAATTTTGGGGTGGGGGGTTGGCACCCGAGCCCGTGTTTGTAACTCAGAAACCGTTGGGTGAAAATTGTTCATATTTGGATATACCGTATTACCTCGAATTAACCCCCCCCCCTCGAAATACCCCCTCTTAAATTTGGATGAGGAAATAATAACCCCCCCCCCTCGAAATACCCCCCTAAAATTGAGTGTAAAGAGAACGTACATGACAAATACCGCAGTTTGTGATCTGTACAATGCGCAAAACCGATGGTTGAGTGATGTGAGGGAAACCTCGAAATACCCCCCCCCCTCGTTTAACCCCCCATCAAAATTCTCACTCTGAAACAATCACGCCCCGGGGGCATTTCGAGGGAATACAGTAATTAACAATAATCAACATATTTCTACACAGCCGTCCAGCAAACTTTCACAAAGTGGCTCAGTCATCGAAGGAAATAATAAAATTGGAGACACAACTTGCCCATTGGATCGACTGGACACTGAAAAATGAATACAGGTGCCAGTCCCAGACCCTGTAAAATGCCCTGTAAAATGTCAAATGTCATGCAAAGTGTCAAAAGTCATGGAAAATGCCCCGCAAAATGGCAACCGAGTTGCCATTTTGCAGGGCATTTTCCATGACTTTAGACACTTTGCATGACATTTGACATTTTACAGGGCATTTTACAGGGTCTGGTAGTGCCATCAGCCTGAACCTACTTAAAGTTCCCGAATTGCAAGAAAAGTATCCCCACTTTGAGTGGGAATTGTTTTTGAAGAATCTCTTGCCGAACAATGTCAGGAAGCACTTTGGAAAGGATTTAAGTGTCGAAGTGACCAGCCCTGAATTTGTCAACAAAGTTGGTTTTCTTTTAATGTTCAACATGTGCCAGTCCCGAACCCTGTAAAGTGTCAAGTATAGTGCCAAATGTCATGTAAAATAGCATATAGATGCAGCAAATGTCATGATAAAATAAAAAGTCCAATAATCATAACATTAGCTTTTTATTTCAATTGACATTTTACATGACGTTGGACATTTTACTTGACACTTTACAGGGTGCGGTACTGCCCCCACATGTATTCATTTATGAGACAATGCGATAAATACACAGGTAACTACCATGGCGAAAACGACAAAGCCTAGAATTATTCAAAATTATCTAATCTGGAGAATGGTTAAGCAAAGTCTGCCCTTCCTTTCCAACAAATACACTGACGCGTTGGCGAAATTTAACAAAGTTTTTCATGGCATTGAAAAACCAGAGAGAAGGGATACCGTTTGCGAAGACTTGTTGAGGGGAAGGTAAGTCGTTAACCTGTAAAATATCAAGCGCCATGCAAATTGTCGAATGACATGTAAAATGGAAAACATGTGTTGCACTTTAGCCATTTTGCATGACACTTTAGCCACTTTACATGACATTTTTAAATATTCCGGGCATTTTCCAGTGTGATTGGCCCCCAATGGTTGTGTTCAATACCGTGCGGCGTGTAGTGATGGAAAGCGCAATGGCGCTAGCGCCATGGCGATTTTGGCGCTTGGCGAATGTTTTTGCATAGCGCCAGGAACAAAATGCCTGGCGCTGGCGCTTGGCTTCTGCGCTACTGGTGTTCGGCGCTATTTTCCATTGGCGCTTGGCTCTGCGGTTTGGAAAAGCGCCATGGCGCTTGGCGTTAAAGCCCTGGCGCCTTTTTCCATCACTACGCGTGAGCACCCAGCCCCAAGTTTTATCGATTGGTTAAAACTGAGCCAAAAAAATGTGCAGCGTGCACACAGGGCCATTACACCGCACCCCAACCGAAATGCGCAGGTTCGATTTGCCATCGCTGGCAATGGTCTCTGCCAGGGCGTACGTGGAAGATGGCCATTTCGACGAGGCCGACCGCGCACACGCACAACAGATGGTCGGCGATATACGCACCCAATTCGAGCAAATGGCTAGATTTTGGAAAATTGCAGTTTTGGTTTGGACTGAGTTACCGTATGCGGTCGAAATGCCCCCAGGGGGTGTTATTTAGGGGTTTTATTTTTATACAGTTCATTCGGAAATTGATGTAGGTATATTTGGAAAGCGGTGAATGGAAAGGGAATTTTTCGACCAAAGCCATTAAATAAGAGCACAGCATCCGCTGACATTTAATATTTTTTTTATGAATTTGGCACAAATCCGACAGTTTTTGACCCTTCTTTTTGACCACCCTTCTACTGTTTTGGTGGCCCAAATTTATCTCAAATAGTGTATATACCATAATGTAGACCTTCTGTTGGAGACCTGCCCTTCTATTGGAAGAAATACGGTAATAGAGTAGCTCATATATTAGAAATTGTCCTAAATTGCCCCCTGTCCTAAATTGCATTTTGATGACACCATTATGAAATTAATTATGTATTATTTTCGATAATTTTCACATTTTTCACCAACATCAGGTTACAAAACTGCACTGGATGGATACACACACGAAGATCGAGGCGCTCAAAAAGCTCGTGGCTATGAAAGCGAACATTGGCTATCCGAACTGGATATTTAACGACACTGCCATGATCAGCCATTACCACGGTCGGTAAACGTAGGTAAACGTAAAGGTTTTTTTAAATCTCCCCTGTGTACAGAAAACGTAAAAACAACTTTTACACTGTGTAGAAGGTGAGTAAATTACTTTTTTCAGGTAAAACGTGTAATGTGTATGTAACAATGTGTATTTTTCTCTAATGGACAACGTAAATGCAAGTGATCTTTTAAGGGAAAGTGTAAAATTGCGTTTCTTTCTAATAAAAATGTAAAAGTATGTAAAGGTGGTTTTTGCGCTGGCATTTTCGCAGCCATTTCGATTCAATTTCTAGCCGCTTCTATTTGAAAAGCAATTCCACAACAAATATTTAATATAAAACACAGCAAGGCACCCATAAATTTTTCTGGATTATTTTTTATTATACCTGTGTACTTTCAAAAAGTACGTGTCAAGACGGATACAAGTATTTATTTTTACCAGAGGAAACATATAGGTACGTATTTACTCAGTACTCGAGTATATGTATTTTTTGAGTAAACCTAAATTCAATTGAACAACTACGCAATCTACAGCTCATTCCCACTGGATATCGATTTGTTGTCGAAACACCGATGTATGTCGCAGATCTCACATCGATACAGCTACTCAACACAACTTCAATGTTCAGCACATTCCTGTACATTCGTGGATGGGCTGTGCGCAAAAACATGCAGTGAGCAATTTCCACCTGGTTTACCCTGTTGACCGCATGCTATGCAGTTTTCTGAAGGAAACACTCCATTGTGACATCATCTTTTATAAAATCAAACTACCGTATTTCCTCGAAATACCCCCCTCGTAATACCCCCCTCAAAATGGGCACTATGAATTTGTGGTCCGGGAAATGCATAACAGACGTTCAAAACACTTACTGTGTAACGTTAGAATATCGTTTATACCATCTACATCCTTATATAAGGCTGTAAAAACTTATAAATGGTGGTTATTGTTGCATTTTTCACGTTTTTCTCTCAAAATTGTCACTCTGAAAAAATAAACCCCCCGGGGGTAATTCGAGGAAATACGGTAGTCCCAATTCATCCAATATAAGGTATACCTCCAATATAAGATACCCTGTATCTAATACAATGTATAAATTTTGGCTTCTTGAATGTGACAAAATAAATAAAGGCATACCCCCAATAGAAGGTATACCTGCAATACAAGGTACATTACTTGTATAAGGCACAGCTGGCTGCATGCCAAAACGCGAAAAATAAAAAACACCATTGCCAAACATGGTGGACAACAATGAAAATTGTGCCAAAGGAAGTGCACCAAGACAACACTGTGTCAACTCGTAAATATTAGTCCTGGTGCCAGTTCCGCAAAATGAGAAGTGAGAAGTGAAATGGCAAAGACAGAGTAAAAGCGTAAAGGTTAAGTGAAACGGCAAGTGAATTGGCAAAGGTGAAGTAAATGCTCAAACATGAAGTGAAATGGCAAGTGAATTCACAAGTGAAATCGCAAAAGCAAAGAGAAATTACTTTTTTTATATTTTTTTACTTTGCTTTTGCCAATGCACTTGCCATTTCACTTCGCCTTTGCACTTTTACTTCGCCTTTGCCATTTCACTTCTCACTTCTCATTTTGCAGAACTGGCACCTGGGGCCAGTTCCGCAAGTAGACAAGTTAAGAGTTAAAAGTTAAGAGTTGAGTTAAAGGTTAAAAGTTGAGTCAAAAGTTGAGTTAAAAGTTAAGAGTTGAGTTAAAGGTTAAAAGTTGAGTCAAAAGTTGAGTTAAAAGTTAAGAGTTGAGTTAAAGGTTAAAAGTTGAGTTAAAAGTTGATTTAAAAGACAAATGGGTCATTCGTTGCAGAAGCGCGATACGCTGATCTTCAATCATATTTTGTCCCCGCACGGCCATTTCGAAACAACGTTCGGCGATTTTTTCTTTTTTTAGCGATAATTTTTTTGGATACGTTATTTTCAAATGACGTGCATACAACATTGGCACCATGCCAGCGAACAGCCGTATCGATACCAATTTCATATTTTTATTTTTTTACCTTCATTTTCCACTTGTCTCTTCACTCTTAACTCAACTCTTAACTCAACTTTTAACTCTTAACTCAACTTTTAACCTTTAACTCAACTCTTAACCTTTAACTCAACTTTTAACTTTTCTCTTAAATTTTAACTTTTCTCTTAAACTTTAACTTTTCTCTTAAACTTTAACTTTACTCTTAACTCGCCATTTGTCTTTTTACTCAACTCTTAACTTTTAACTCTTAACTTGTCCACTTGCGGAACCGGCACCTGGTTCACATTCATTGTTATTGTTAGATTGTTACATTCCAGTTTGATAAAATGAATTGCGTTGTTGTTGAATGTTTGCAAAATGTGGGAAAACAGTTGAAGCTACCCTCTATATAAGGTACAGTAAAAAGCTGATGAAATCAATGTGAGGTATACCATGTACTGCACAAACTTGTATGTGACACTGCCCTGTTGTTGTTTTTAAATATATTTTTTTGTAACAGAGTATGCATAAGTATCATGATGGCGCGTTACCAAATAAGACATAAGTAATTTCGGACTCATACTTTCCGGTCAGCCGAGTATAACATACGAATCTTCCTCTAAACCATTATAGAATGTCACATTGCAAATGTGCAGATCACTAATCGATAATGGAGCGAGTTTAAAACACGATACTTTTGGCGGGCCGCCAACTGCAACCGACGCGTGGTACAGTGCGCCCAGGAATGCTATATCTGTCCCGATGGGTGAACTGCACGTGAGTGAACTTGCGGCGTGAAGGCTCCCGTGTGCAGTCACGGACACTGTAAAATGTCAAATGTCATGAAAAGTGTGGAGTTATGTAAAATGCCTTGAGAAATGGCGAAAGTACGGCTTTGAAATCGGATTTTTGGACTTATCGACATCTAAAAGTAAGGTACCATATTTGCTTGAATAATCCCCCTGGTGGATTATTACGTTTCGACTTTTTTGAGGGGGAACTATTCGAGGAGGAATTATTCGAGGGGAATCATTATTTCGTCAAAATTTTCGAGCATATTTCGATCATGTCATTTCACGAAATGTGCATTATTAACACAATAAGGTGTCATTTTTGTTTTAATTAGGCACAACAAATTGATCAAATCTCTTGAGGGTGGAATTATTCAAGGGGGGGGGGGGGTTCCTCACACGCCTCACACAAGGGATTATTCGAGGGGGGATTATTCAAGGGGGGAACTATCCAAGCAAATACGGTAGACGCCTCAATTGAAGAACCAACAACCAAACATCCATGATGTTAAACCACACTCTCTCGCACAGGCGCCGTTCTACTCGCGCGACGCGCCGCCCCCGGTGAACTACGGCGCGCTCGGCTCCGTGATCGGCCACGAGCTGTCGCACGCGCTCGACCAGCGCGGCAGCAGCTACAACGCGGACGGGGTGCTCAGCAACTGGTGGACCGACCAGTCACTGTAGGTGTTTGGGTGGGGATTTTTGGTTGCTGGGGTACAGTAGTGACTTGAATAATACCCCCGGGGGGGTGTTTATTTCGAAAGCAAGTTTTAAGGGGGTTAATTCGAGGGAGGGGGGTTATTTTTTGTCAGAAATTTCCGTGGAGGATCGCAGTAAAGGATGGGCTTTTTCACAGTGAAAACTGGTTATAAATGGGGCTAAACGTCTGGCTAAATGTGCAATGCAAATTGGGAGCAATTTCTACGTATCGTGTACATTGCATACATTATGTGAAATTGATACACTGTGAAATTTGCACTCATATAATCTCACAATTTTTTAGACGAGGGTATTCGAGGGGGTTATTTTTTCCTCAGCTTGCTCAGAGCTGGGGGTATTTCGAGGGGGTTAATTTCAAAGAGGAAATACTAGAAGGATCACAATTATTTTCTTTCTCATACATTTAAGGTCGCATTTCAACGAAAGAGCCAAATGTTTGTCGGAACAATTCAGTGGACTTTGCATGAATGCCACCCAAACGGACAAAGCGCCCAATGGGATGAATATTTGCGTGGATGGGGAGAGAACATTGTCTGAAAACTTGGCTGACCTGGTGCCACTCCCAGACCCTGTAAAGGACCCTGTAAAGTGTAAAAGACCCTGTAAAATGTTATGTGTTATGTAAAAGACCCTGTTAAGTGCAAATGTCATGTTAAAGACCCTGTGAAGTGTCATTTATATCCAAATCTTTTTTTATCGTATCCAAGTCACATGTTTTTGTATCCAAATCGTATGTCAAAAAGTAAGATTTGGATACACATGGCACATTACAGAGTCTTTTACACGTCATTTGACACTGTACATGGTCTTTTACATGACACATGACATTTAACAGGGTCTTTTGCACTTTACAGGGTCTTTCACAGGGTCTGTGAGTGCCCCCTGGCTGGACTGAGAGCTGCATATTTTGCGTTCAAAAAGCATCAGAGTGACGCTGGTGGACAAGAATCAGATGTCAGAATATTGAGAATGGGTACGTTTTTCACTTTGAGTTGTGCGAAGTGTACTTTTAAGAACTGTGGTAAAATTAATTGTGTAAACTGAGTGATTTACCTAAAAACGAGTTTTATCTATAGCTTGTTGACCGTACACGTTGCACTGAAATCTATTGTTACCCATCTGAATACAGGACTACAAATTGTAAATTGATTTATTTTCAATGTAAACACCTTCCCGGTCACGTCCGGCAGCCATTTTTTGATTTTACTTCTTATATCCTATCCCCAGTTCTACGGCGCCCCCGAGGCTGAAACTTGGGGGGTATATTGGCGCAACCCCCCTCTACTTCGCATGAATTGGGGAGGTCGCTGCGACCCCTCTCAGGGTGGGTCGGCTTAAGTACAAATTTTTTTGTGGCTTTTTTGGTGTCCTACAGCAGGTCCGGCACCCGCTGATTTCTGACCTGTGGGAGGGGTATAAATCTAAAATTTTGGGGATGTGTTACCAACACCACTCCCCAACTATACACCATTCAATAATGTGAGATTTGTGTGAAAAATTTCTCAAAAATTTGCTTATTCTCTAAAAAACACCACTCCCCAATAGATGGATGACAAAAAATTCACTTTTTGGAACTTTTTTATTAGACACTTGAAGAGCTGGTTTACAATACTTTAAAGGGAATGGTTTGATGTTTAAAGTTATGTAAAGAATCCTACCTCTAAAATGCCTGCATTGCAAAATTTACTTAGGGTGAATTTCATGACATCATAATGACATCATCACAGGAACAAAAATTCATAAAATTTACACTTTTTAATTCCACCCAAGTAAATTTTGCAATGCAGGCATTTTAGAGGTATGATTCTTTACATAACTTTAAACATTAAACCCTTCCCTTTAAAGTATCGTAAACCAGCTCTTCAAGTGTCTAATAAAAAAGTTCCAAAACTTGAATTTTTTGTCATCCATCTATTGGGGAGTCGTGTTTTTTCAGAGAATAAGCGAATTTTTGAGAACTTTTTCACATTAATCTGACATTATCGAATAGTGTATAGTAGGGGAGTGGTGTTGGTAACACATCCCCAAAATTTTAGATTTATACCCCTCCCACAGCTCAGAAATCAGCGGGTGCCGGACTTGCTGTGGGACACCAAAAAAGCCACAAAAAAATTTGCACTTAGGGCGACGCACCCTGAGAGGGGTCGCCGCGACCCCCCCAATTCATGCGAAGTAGAGGGGGGTTGCGACAATATCTTCCCCAAGTTTTAGCCTCGGGGGCGCCCTAGAACTGGGGATAGGATATAAGAAGTAAAATCAAAAAATGCCTGCCGGACGTGACCGGGAAGGTGTTTA
>OZ038455.1:25826105-25846755 GCA_964036195.1 Sphaerolaimus hirsutus
ATAAACGTGACAAAACACGTGTAGCTGCGATGGAATTGTGCAGTAATTAATACATGTAAATTGCTAGCATGATGTATCAGGCTGTAAACTAAGTTTCTTATATTTTTACGATCTCATAGAAATGCACATTCCTGCATCACATTCTGTTGTGCATTGGCGGAATTTGATGCCATTCGAGTATGTTGGGGTTTAGAGTCTTTTAGGGCTATGACCAATTGTTTTGGTTTGCTCGAACAATCCCCCAGTCCCGAGATAAAGGGGGGTCTAAAAAAGGTGGTCATTTTGCATGGGTGATCTGTACATTGACTTTGAAGCTGAATAACTCAGCCATTTCTGGGCCGATTCTGATCGTTCAACACTAAAAATGATCAGGACAATCAGCAGATTCAATTTTTGTGGTCAGATTAGTGATGCCTTAATAAGGGGTCTCCTAGGGGGGGGGGCTGCCCCCCCAAATCGGCCAGCTATCTATCTATCCCGGAGGCCGCTCAGCTATCTATCTATCCTGAGGCCAAAATTTTGGCTACTACCCCCAACGACCCCCCCCCAAATCGCTCAGCTATCTATCTATCTGGAGTGGTTTTTGAGAAATTTTGCCCTAATTTTTGCACCTTTTTATAGTTTTTCACCTTCAAAATTGTGCTTTCCGGCTATATACATGGTTATATACCTATTTTTAGCCTTTTATACCTACTTTTGGCTACTTTTAACTGATTATTAGCGATTTTTTCCCCTTTCTGCCTTCTTAACCTTGAAAAAGCCTATATATTGTGCCCCCGCCAGCCCCCCCCCCAAGCCCCCCCCAGCCCCCCCCCCCCCCCAGAAAAATTTTCCAGCTATCTATCCCTCCGGAGGAGCGATTTGCTATCTATCCAGCCCCCGCGAGGGCCAAAATCCTGGAGACCCCTGGCCTTAATTCTGTATGCCGATTTGACCCGGTTTTTGAACATGACAAATAATCGTAATAATAATTTTTCAAGACAGTTTTGAAGGTTCTATCATATACATTAGACAAAAAGAATAAATCTGGCTCAAAAATTATTTCAATATCTCTTTCTAGTCAAAAGTTACAGCACTTCAAACTTCCACCCCCAAACCATAAATATAAATTACCGCATGAAGAACAAAGCGTGCAAATTCAAAACTCTACATCTTGGCCATTTCTCAGCCGATTTTCACCTATGAATGCTTAAAATGATCATAATGATCTGTAGAATTCATTTTTATCTTTCGATTATTTGTATGCACTGTTCTTCATGCGGCTATTTTATGTGCAGGAAGCTTTTCATTGGAATGAGATATTGAACTCATTTTTGCTTTATATGAATTCTCGTGGTCTAAAGTATATGATAGCATGTTCAGAAAAATTTATTGATCATTTTCAAATCGGTATATGGAATTTAGACATCACTAATCCGACCACAAAAATTGAATCTGCTGATTGTCCTGATCATTTTAAGTGTTGAACGATCAGAATCGGTCAAGAAATGGCTGAGTTATTTAGCTTCAAGTCAGATCATCCATGCAAAATGACCACTTTTTTATAGACCCCCTTATCTCAGGACTGGGGGTTTATTCGAGCAAATCAGAACAATTCGTCATAGCCCCAACATACTCAAACGGCATCAAATTCAGCCAATGTACAACATAATGGGATGCAGAAATGTGCATTTCTATGAGATCGCAAAAAATATAAGAAACTTAGTTTACACCCTAATACATCAAGATTGGGGGTATTTCGAGGGGGGTCAATTCAAGGGGGGTTATTCTAGGTATGCCCGGAGTCGGATGACAATGGCACCATCGTAGATCGGCGAGTTGTCGGCTAGGGTTGGCAAGCGATTTAAAAAACCCCGATTTATTTAAAAAAAATCCGAGTCTTTAAAAAATTAGATTTTTCGTAAAACCCAGTCTCAAAACCCCTCTTATCACCATTACCATCTCTTATTCACCGCAGGCGTCCGCTAGCGGGCCGGAAAAGGGACATAAGAAAGTCCTGCCAAAATGGATGGCTGAGGATGCGAATAGAACCCCCACCCCCGATGAGAAAGATGACAAAGAAAGCGACAAAGGCAGCGATGCCGGTGACAAGAAGGCGGAGAAAAGTAAGCACAATGAGAGGGGTTGGTTTTTGTGCTGGGGTTCTGTTGTGGGTGAAAGTTGGGGGTTGGGGTTCTACCCACTGGCCGACAAATTGCCCAGATATTGGATTTATCGATGCGGAACCAAATTTTCCTTGAAATGGCCCATGCTTGTATACTCGGCGGACCGCAAAGTATGTGCAGAATCCTACCATAATATAATGAATAGAATCTTGTGATAAATTTCGTGATTTATATATTCCATAGTAAAAACGAAATATTATAATGAAAAAATTGCATAATTTTTCGTTAATTGATTGCATAAAAATTGCATGATTTTTGGTTCATATTCAGTTGGGTTATGGTAGGTTTTCATACCAAATGTGATGTCCGCCGAGTATACCTTATACGTATACGCCGTATACGCCGTTTTTTTCACTTTTTTCTAAAAAAATTCACTCCATACCATATATTGATATATCACCCCATTTCTGCCTTTCATCCACATCTAGCAAAAGTCATATGTATTTTGAATCCCTAAATCCTCACCACCCCGCCCCCGCTATTCAGGGTGTCCACCTTTTACCTACTTTTTTTCTCAAAATCGCTAATTTTGATACCTTTTACCAATTTTCACCCTCGAAATCACTACATGTTGACAGTTCAGTTCAGTTGACATTGTCTATTGTCAGCTATGTTTTGTACTTATTTACAAATTCTAGCAATTTTTTAAATATTTTTTTTATAGTATACTCATTCGCTCGCAGACACAACGCCCGACCGAGACGAGCCCGCGTCGGAGCACAGCGACGACAAGTCGAAGTCGCCCACGCCCGAGCCGAGCAAGCCCGCCGCCAAAGCGGGTACGCTTGTCTGGGAAAGTGTACTTTTTGTCGCCCGCTGCCCCTGTTGTGGACAAAAATTCTAAAATTCCAAAAGTTTTTTTCTCGATTTTTTTGTTGGTATTTTTAGTTGAAAATTTCAGTGGATGATTGCGTTTATTTCTGATGGATCTATGCATAGCGGCAGAACAGAAATGTAGAGTTACGTAAAATAATGTATAATATGAAAGTGTTTTCAAAATTCACCAGAAAAACTATCAAATGAAATTTAAAAAAAAACGAAAATACGAAAAGTAATCGAAAATATTTGAAACTTTGAAAACTATTTTAAGAGAAAACCAAATAAAAAAGTGTATATAAACACTTAAAAAAGTTAACTTTCCAGAGGGTTTGCCATCGTTACATGGGCTATCACTTCGTTTGTATCGACATAATTACATCTGTTTATTTATAGCCCCAATA
This sequence comes from Sphaerolaimus hirsutus, assembly GCA_964036195.1. Classification (NCBI taxonomy): domain Eukaryota; kingdom Metazoa; phylum Nematoda; class Chromadorea; order Monhysterida; family Sphaerolaimidae; genus Sphaerolaimus; species Sphaerolaimus hirsutus. Next base: position 25,829,491 of record OZ038455.1, read on the forward strand.
TTCAAAAACACTTTCGCAGGCCGTGGTCGCGGCCGTCCCCCCAAGAACCCCGCAACTGGCGCTGTGCCAAAAAAATCGCCAGTGAAAAAGGCATCCCCCGGAAGGGCGGCCTCCCCCAGCAGGAGAAGCGGCCGCAAGTCTAAGGACGTTTGCTACAATGAGACTGTTTGTTTTCGTTCTGTGAGCATTCGGAAAGTCTCGGGGGGGGGGGGTCTTGGGGTTTGGACCCCCGTTGTGGGGGTTCATGTAGATGGTGTATAGTTGCTTTGAAAGGATGGATACCTGAAACATTTTCTGGGCTCGAACAGGCGAAAATTAGCCAAAATTGCAACAATACAAAAAATTGCAAAATACCCAGTGCATAAGTACAAAAAAATTTGCCAGCGCTCTTTTAATAAAAACGCTGGCCATCCCTAGCGAGTGGTTCGCTGATTATAACGTGAGCAATAATTGTAAGATAAAACCATATTGCACCAACAAGTAGAATTACCAAATTAGTATACCCTATGCCTATTCGCAAATCCAGGAAGCTTAGATACCGTATTTCCTCGAATTATCAACCCCTTATATTCGCCCCCCTTCGAATTGACCCCCCCCCCCCCCTGAATTGCCCCCCCCTGGAAGTACGAACCAAGTAATTCACGTGGCGCAGGTACAGGCGGCGGCCCAGGGCAACTCTGACCTGTCCGACCAGGACGCCGACGGCTACGACTCCGGCGCGGGCGGCAGCGCCAAGAAGAAGGTCGCCGCCGCGCCCGCCGCCAGGGGCAGAGGCAGGCCTCCAGGTGGGTTGGCCCGCGTACCCTGGTGCCACTACCGGAGTACCGGACCATGTAAAGTGTAGAAGACACTGTAAAATGTCATGTAAAAAAACTGTTAAGTGCCATGTGTATCCAAATCTTTTTTTATCGTATTTAAATCGTGTGTTTTTGTATCCACTTTACAGGGTCTGTTACATGACATTTGACACTTTACAGGGTCTTTTACATGACATTTTACACTTTACAGGGTCTTTTACATGGCACATGACATTTTACAGGGTCTTTTACACGGTCTGGGAGTGCACCCTGAATTGGGTTATGTGCAGGGTTGTGGGAAAGATTTTCACGGAAAACAAACTTAATTCTGTTGGTCTTGTCGGAAAATCGAAACGGAAATTTTTTGCACTTGGCGGAAAGCGAAAAATTTAATGGCGGAAAATAGAAAGCGAAATTAACACAATGGGAGTAGGGATGGAAAAAAGCGCTTTTTTAACGACCCCGCTTTTTAAAAAAAAGCGCTTTTTTTAAAAAACGCGCTTTTTTCGCTTTTTTTCAAAAAATGTCAAGACAGTACCTAAAAAGTTCCCAAATACGGTTCTGAGTCAATATATACAGGTATATCAGACAAGTGGTAGTACTTGTGATGATATATAGCCGTAGAATGGCTGTGAAATCATGAGATAAGCATGATAAGTCCTAATTTCTGCCACAAAAATCCAATTTTATGTTGACTCGTTATGTATATCGCTGTTTGTGTATGTTTCATGACTTCTAGTGAAGATAGGCATGGAATAGTGCTTAAATAGCGTTGTAAGAGAAGGCTAATGCATCACAGTGATGTTACACTCTGTAGAAGTATGTGGGAGCACATTGGCTGGAAATTATATACTAGACTGACATATCACAACTTATTATTACATGATACCATGGAGGAATAGAAGCAATGGCACTAATAATGCCACAAAACCAATGAAAACAACCACCAATGGCAATTTGCATGTGAAATTGCGCGCTCGCGCGCGAAAAAATAACAAAATACCTAGTGCCCAAGAACAAGAATTTTTGCCAGCGCTTTTTTTTTTTTAAAGCGCTGGGACCCTCGCGCTTTTTTAAAAAAACAACAACTTTTTTTAAAAAAAAAGCGCTGGCCATCCCTAAATGGGAGAATGCAAAAAATTGTTCGAGACAGAAACATTCAAGGACGTATCCAGGGGGGGGCGGGGGGGGCTGCAGCCCCCCCCCTTCCCGGGGTGAGACCTAAAAAGTCCCGGAAAATGCAACTTTTCATACATCTTTTTCGACGTTTCATTAAAATTTTGCGCGCAAGCGCGCAATTTCTTCCCCATGCATTGCATTTTCAGCGGATCGGTCCCTCTAAACCAATATCCTTGAAAATTAACTCATTTTTGCGACTTTCGCTGTATATGTATGCATATTTACATACATATAAAGCGGTTCCTGGCGCTGGCGCCAACGCCAATAGCGCCATGGCGTGGTGCCTTTGTATGGCGCTAGCGCCAAAACGCCTTTCCGTCCCTATATGGGGAAAAATTTTAGGGGGGGGGGGCTGAGCCCCCCCCGCTCGCCAGCCCCCGTAAACAAGCAGCCCCCCCCGCTCCAAAATCCTGGATACGTCCCTGGAAACATTTTGCAGAAATGTTGGCTGAAACGGAAAAAAATTGCGCAAAATTTGCTGGAAACCAAAAATTTGGCATATTTGAAAAACCTGCATGTAGGTTTACCAGTGTGGCTAAAACAGAAAACATCAATTGGAATATGAAAGAAAGTGAGCTGAGAAAATGGAAATTTAAATACCTTGTAAATAAATTGAAATACATCAATTTGTAAAAAGTTGATTTATTAAAACTCAACTCAATCTTGCACCCCCAGGTCGCCCCCGCGGCTCCCCCCAAAAGTCGCCGCCCAAAGTGCGCAAGCGCGCCGCGTCCGACGAGCCCTCGGACAACTCCGACGCGTCTCAGTCGGGCTCCGAGTCGGGCTCGGACTACGGCGCCAAGGCGGCCGCGCCAGCTGCGCGCAAACGAGGGGGCAGGGGAAGGGGTGCCGTGTCCAGAGGAAGGGGGTCCCCCGCTAAGAGGGGTCAGTTTTTGGGTGGTGACTGGGTTGTGAATGTGTGGTCCTTGGAGTTAATTATCTTTACCATTTCGAATTGTGATGGGAAATTACCTGTGTTTTTTTGCATTGTGGGGATGTTTGGACTGAAAAAATTTCTGAAAATAAGCTTTTTAGGGTAAAGAACGCGGAAAAGAGGACAAATATCTAACAATAGGTATTTAACCACCTATATAGCCGAAAGTAGCTATTTCGAAGCAAGAAATATGCAAAATTGCGCAAAATTTAGTGATTTACACTGAAAATTGGAGGCTAATCGCTCAAAATTTGCTCCACATAGATATATAGCTGAGCGATTTGGCGGGGGAAAATTTCGAGGGAATAAATACCTGTTCATAACCCACTTTGTGTGTAGGTCGCCCGCCTGGCGCCGGTCGCACGAAATCTCCCCGTGCCGCAGCGGCCAAATCGCGCAAGTGCGTTTCATTTTGTGTTTTTTTTTGTTTCTCGTTGGCGGTCACTACCTTCGGTGAAAAAAACTTGTTTTTTTTTTGGTAAATCCTTACTTTTAAAAACCTCATAGAAAGTTTTTTTAAACCGGCGATCCATGATTTTCCACCCTCCAAAATGACCATGTTTTTCAAATTTAAAAAATAAAATTTTCCGTAGGCGCAGCAAAGCGGCGGCGAGCAGCGAGGACGAGGAGTCGTCATTCCACGATGATGATGATGATTATTGAGTACGAAATGGCACCCGTGCGGACGTTTTACTTGCCTCGGTTCGGTATACTTACCGTATTTCCTCGAAATACCCCCAGGGGGTGTTATTATTTCGCCAGCACATTTTTAGAGGGGTGTTAATTTCGTCGGAACTTTTGGTGGAGCTACATAGTAATGGATAGGCTTTTAAATACCCAAAACTTGTGATAAACATAGCAGCAGTGCTTATTTGGACAGAAATGAATAGGTATTTATATTTTTATCTACATAATCTTAGCTGCTATGCAGATTGGCCGCAATCAGTAAATCGTAGATAATGTACATTATTCTAGGCAGGGGGGGGGGGTATTCCGGGGGTTTATTTTTTCCTTAGATCGCTCAGACCTGGGGGGTATTTCGAGGGGGTCAATTCAACGTTGGATAATTCGATGAAATATGGTAGATTTGTTGTCTAGGAATGGTGGCTCCATCGCTAGTTTTTTTTTACATGAAAATAGGCATTGAAAAAATTGTCGCGATGAAAAAACTGTTGCCATCCCTAGAATTGCGGACAGAAGTCGAGTTGCTAATTGGCAAATTTTTGGATTGTTTTTTTATTGTATTAATATTCACAGCCCTCATTTTCAATTTATTTTATTTATTCCATTAGCTTGTATTTTAGTAGTTCGATTTGAAGGTGCACTTTACTAATTAGTGCATTGAACGAATTGTGCACACTGCCGATCTGCAATTTCCCGTCTCCTGGCAATGGGCCAACACTAGTCGGCACTAGTTGACATCACAAATTCGTGTCAACTGGATATCTACTAAATAACACAAAAATATTTTTAAGCATCACAATTAACAGAGACAATAAAAATAGCGGTCACGAATCGTGGCCCACGGTCTAAAATTAACTATGCTCGGTCACATGTGAAAGTTGAAATCACATAATTAAGCAAAATTTAGTTGTCGGAGTTGACATGATTTTTGATGTCAACTGGTTTGTGTGTCCAATTGACTGAAATGCGTATGTATGAAGCGACCACATTATGCTAACTTGTGTGCGATTTCTTTTCAGTACACGTGCATTTTTCCCATTACCATACATAATTAATGCGTATTTCAGTAATAATTTCCTATCAAAATACTCACGAGACTGATTTGTTACACAGGCTGGCAATTCGTTTTTAGCTGTATTTTTTTTTAACGACGTGTTTCAGGGGTATTGTAGATTTGGCCTAGAAAAGTACCGAAAGTTATTCAAAGTATACGTAAACGTAAAGTATTTTTACTCACCCCCTCAGTACAGAAAACGTAAAGTTATTTTTTACTGTTATTGGAGCTGGAGACCCCTGACTCAGGGGGGCACCATCCCGGTGCCCAAGTAGGGCCGGTGCAAGCATTGCTATTCTCATACAACTAGTGATCGAAAAGCGCCAGAAAAAAGGCGCCATTCAAAAAAATGGGCCACAAGTCGTGCCCAATGCACATGTATGCTCAAGTGAAAAGCCACCCCGTGCACAAGTAAATGCCCGGCCCGGTGGCCAAGTACGGGCACTTTATTTGGGCACCGGCCGTACTTGGGCACCGGGTTTACTTGCGCACTGACCCGGCACCACTCAGGGGTTGCCTCGGAATAGCTGAACGGGGTCTGGGCGATAAAATAGCTGGGGCGTTCTGGGGGGTAACCCTCATCTGGCGGCAAGATGAAACAATGTCGGGCATAGTGTGCCGCCCAAAAAATCTGTCCTGCCAAGTGATGTAGAAACGCCATGGCGCTGGCGCCATTCCTGCAAAAAAACTTGGCGCTGATATAAAATAGCGCCATTTTTCTTGGCTCCAACGTTTTGGCGCTTTTTACATCACTAGTCCTGCCAATTTGTGCTGGCCCCTGGTTTAATTAATCTTTTTTGGGTTTGCTTTTATCTATTTATGCTCGTTTATATTTTCGCGTGGCTCTTTTTTTCCACATTTCATTAAAATAATTTTTAGCTGTCCAGTGTTTGTAATGCCTGTGAAGTATCTACGTATTTATTGTAGGTAACTCAATTATTTATTATCATTGTTTCAGGGGCGTATTTTTGTAGATAAGACACTGTTGTACTATGATGGTAGTATTTATGTTTCTTAATGATCTGCAATGTGCAAATTTATGTTTTTCGGTAATGGGCCCACACACGCTAGTTGACATCGACACCAAATGTCAACTGGTGCCGATCCCGATTGAAAGCTTGCTGACGAGTTGACGAACCACGTTCATCTGCAATCTTTAAATTAGGAATGGAACCAGTTGACATTTGGTGTCGATGTCAACTAGCGTGTGTGGGGCCAATGCCAGTTACCTTGACCGAGTCAACTGAAACCATATGGGCAAGTTTGGTTTTTATGTGTAAAACTCGTTCTTGTGAAAAACCATTCTCGGCGGACCGCAAGCATGTGCAGAATCCTACCGTAATTTAATGAATAAAATCTTGTTAAATTTCGTAAATAATCATTCCAAAGTAAAAACGAAATATTATGATGAAAAAATTGCATCCTTTTTCGTGAATTATTCAGATGGGTTACGGTAGGTTTCTGTGTAAGTGTGATGTCAGCCTAGTATATGAAATGTTTTCATTTCTTCATAGATTGCGGCAATTTGTTCCATTTGGTTCCAGGCGCACTTATGACTACTGATGTGAAAAGCGCCAGAACTTTGGCGCCGATCGCCATGGCGCTTTTCCGACCCATGGCGCCAGAGAAAAATGGCGTTAAGCGCCAGAAACGCCATGGCGCTTTTTGCTTTGGCGCTAACGCCAGCGTCAGGCATTTTGTTCCTGGCGCCGGTCAAAATTAGCGCCATTGCGCTTTTCATGGGCATGGCGCCACAGCAAAATAGCGCCTAGCGCCATGGCGCTCTTTGCCTTGGCGCTAACGCCATGGCGCTTTAACATCACTACTAATGACCCAACACACACTGGTTGACAAGGACATCAAATGTTAACTGGTTCCCATCCCAATTCAAAGCTTCCTGAAGGGTAACACTCCATTTTCCAATTTTGTCAAGTCAAGTCAGCAGCAAATTTCTGCCGGCAATGGAATGGGTTTTTTCAAAAGTCAAAAATTGTTCAAAAGAACTACGCAAAAATTGCCGCTCCCTATAAATTGTTCTGTTTTCCAAGTGTCGTCTCACTGTTGATTTAGATCATTCGTATGTGGCTACATTTTGTTAGTTTTATGTATTCATGTTTCTGTGTATAAAATGAAATCAATCGAGGCGTCCACTTCCAAAAGTCGAGAAGTCCCCCCAAAAAAATGAGCAAAATGGAAATGGCATCTAGAATTGATCCCTCACATTTATCGCCATTTTCCAATTTTGTTGTGACATTTGCCAATTTTGTAAAGTGTCATATTTGCCCTGCGCACACTTACTTTTCACCCGAAATTTGGAGAACTCGTAAATCAGCTTTGTATTTGATTTTTCTGAAATCAGTCACTTAAAATCTCCGTCAACTGTAGTTGACGGACACCTCATTCTAGAAAACTCAAATGCGTTCAAAGCTGATTTATGAGTTTTCCAAATTATGGGTGAAAACTAGTGTACGCAGGCTCATTGGAACAATTAGGGACAATTTTTAAACCCTCAGCAATAAGTGTAGTTCCCGGTAAAGGTCTATGTCCTACTCTTGTGGGAAACAATAGTAAGATAGTCGATAAGACGATTCTGGATGCAGGTTTCTAAAAGTCGATAACTCCATCGGTCGATGAGTCCATTGTGGACGCTGATTTCTGAAAGTTGACAACTAGCAACAAGGGCAAAAAAATTTATGGAAATATTCAGCTTTTTGGAAAGAAATAATTAACGGGGAATCGGGTAATTAACACATCGTAAATTCGTTCAGCACCTAATAGCGCCAAGGAAAAATCCTGGACACTTTAAATCTATAATCGACTTTGCATCTTGAATGCAGGTGCACTGGAGTTGTTCGATTTGTCTGTCGCACTTCTGTGGGTCGTACCTGCGAGACATTCACCAATCCATAGTTGTTAAAATTATTTGTGTTTACTCAAAAGATATGTGAACTCATGTACTGGGTGAATGTGTATGATTATCCTCGAATAAGTCCCCCCTCTCGAATAACCCCCGACTCGAATAAGTCCCCCTCTCGAATAACTCTCCCCTCCCGAATAACCCCCCTCTCGAATAACCCCCGACTCGATTAAGTCCCCCCGAATAAGTTAATAAGATTAATAATTATGTAATCCTACAGATGATTTATGTTACCAAATTTACCCCATTTGTGCAGTAAATAATTCATACATTTTACTGAAAATTCTTACGAACAAATAACTCCATCCTCGAATTACTCCCCCTCAAAAACTTCTGACAAAAAAATAACCCCCGTGGGACTTATTCGAGGATATATGGTATTTTTAGTTTTTCTCTCCCCTTTTCCCTTCTGTGCCTTGAAACAGCCTAGGTACCTTAAATACGTTTTCTGTACTCGAGCAGTTTCACAAAGTACACGTAAAAGCGAGTACAGGTACTTTTTTCAGAGGAAACGTAAACTAACAATCGTTCGCACTCTTCAAACGCTTCCTGCATCTCTTTTCCATCGCGCGAACGAACGCAATTGCGCAATTTCCCAGCGCAACTCTGATTGGGTGCCACGGATTCCCAGAAAGCTGTCCTGCGAAATAAATTTCGCAGAGTTGTTAAAAGTACTGAAGTTTTTAAAAAGTACGCGTACTTTTTTAGTGGGTACTTTGATTTTCATCTGTGCTAATAAAATACCTGGGTAAGATACGTTTTTTTACCAAGTACCTGGGTTAATTTGTATAAATGTTGTTTTTTATTCATGGAAACTTGAATTGAGTATTTTTCTTGGTATGTGCATAAAATGTATGTGTGCAAGTATTTGGTCATTTTATGGAATCTGATTATTAATTTGGGTGGAAATTTTTTGTTCAATTAAAGAATAATTTTCTTTCAGTTTAAATGATGAGAAACAATCGTTTCTTTTTCAGTGCAAACTTGTAAATATTTATGTGCCTGCATGCATCCTTGAATTTTCTGAATTGGATAAATACTTCGCAGTTCCCAGTACTCACTAAAAAGTACACTTGCAGATGGGTACTGGTACAATCAAAGTATTGTACCCATGAGTTTTATTCTTAATTACACACTATCAACTCAGCAAATTTGATCTTGGTTTAGCTATACGATATTCGTTAATAAGTGAAAACGACATTCGTTTTTACTCCGCAAAAAGGGAAAAACTATGATTTGAGAGAACGCACTGTACGTTGCCCACGTCCAGCTGGTAGCCGCACTCGTTCACGGCCATATCGATGGCGTCCTGGAGCCAATCCCAGACCCCGCAAAATGCCACGTAAAATGTCAAAAATCATCGGAATGCACTGTAGAATGGCAAACGTTTCCCATGACGTTTGACACTTTGCATGACACATGACTTGACGTTTTACAGGGTTTGGGAGTGGCACCTGGGCGCACGCTTCGAGCGCCTTGAACCTGGCGCGCAGATCTCTTACACCGTTGTGATAGCCTGCGAACAAACGGCTGGAAAATGCAGGACAAAGAAAATTCCTTTACACTTGAGCGCTCAATTTTTGACAAAAAAAGAAGGAAAAAACGTTTTTAATTTCTCAATAGATTATTTGCACTCACCTTGGTGCGCCTTCCAAGCGCCCGTAGAGTTTTCTGGTAAAAACGCCGATGTCTGGCGCTTGTTCCGAACCGATCCAATGTTCACTCCGCAGCTGCGAGCGAGTTTCGTTTATTGGGTTAGGTTCATTTGAGTGCGCACACCTAGGTATGTAAAATCGCATGGCGCTATCTTACGAAATAATGGCACCAGAGAAAAGGGCGCCGGGCGCCAATGTAGGGTTCAAACGGCGGGGGCTTCGCCGTAATGAAAACCCGGCCGTAATGAAAGCCTGGCTGTAATGTATGCCTACCCGGTCGTAATGAAAGCCTGGCCGTAATGTAGGGGATGCTACATTCCGGCCGGGCAACATTCCGGCCGGTTTTACATTACGGCCGGGTCCTACGGGGGGAGGGGAGTAGATGATTTCGTGTGACGTCGATCTGTGTACATCACCCCCCCCCCCCCCCCGCAGGCAGCCAAATGTGCGCTTCCCGACATGCTTTCATCTGCACCGCCCAGCGCACGATGACAAATAGCAAATGATAGCATGATTGGCTTTGTCGAGGCTTTTTGCTATTTTGGCTTTGAGCTATTTTAGCGGAACAATTTGCAACAATGACAGACGCGTGCACTAGCGTTGGGCACCGGTAGCCGGGTCGCATTTCACAACGCCAGCACAACATATGAAAACCGACTCGGGTACCGGTGCCCAACACTAGTGCATGTGTCTGTCATTGTTGCACATTGTTCTGCTGAACAGCGGAACAATGACAGTCACATGCCCTAGCGTTGGGCACCGGTACCCGGGTCGCTGTTCACAACACTAGCACAAATAAACTGATTGTTCATTCGCGGCATTGTGCTAACGTTGTGAACAGTGACCCGGGTACTAGTGCCAAACGCTAGTGCACGCCACTGTCATTGTTGCACACTGTTCAGCGGAACAATGTGAAACAATGACAGTCGCGTGCCCTAGCGTTGGGCACTGGTACCCGGGTCGCTGTTCACAACGCTAGCACAAATATTTGCTGCGAGTGAACAATCTCTAATACTAGCGTTGTGTAAAGCGAGGGCTGGGCGGTGCAGATGAAAGCATGTCGGGAAGCGCACATTTGGCTGCCTGCGGGGGGGGGTGATGTACACAGATCAACGTCACACAAAATCATCTACTCCCCTCCCCCCTAGGACCCGCCCGTAATGTAAAACCGGCCGGAATGTTGCCCGGCCGGAATGTAGCATCCCCTACATTACGGCCAGGCTTTCATTACGGCCGGGTGGGCATACATTACGGCCAGGCTTTCATGACGGCCGGGTTTTCATTACGGCCGCTACACCCTCAAATTTGGCATGCAGTGTCAAAATTTCAGAAATAAATCATTTTTAAATTGACATTTTACATAACATTTGACACTTGACCCTACACTTCACAGGGCTCGGGTGTGCCCCCCAGTAGTGATCGCTCATTCAACTGCACACATACAAAAAACAACATATTTTAGATGACTACAAAATAAGCGTTTCTGAGACAAATCAGTACCGCAGCTCCAATTTTGCAAATTTGATACTGCACGTGCAAAAATAAGAGCTTTGTCTATCCAGTAGCACCCTCCCAGTTCACATTTAAAAACTTAAAAGTAAAAACAATACACACCTTAGAAGTAGAACTCTGCATCATTTTGTTAGCAATGTGTTTGCTAAGTGCACGGGGACTGAGCTCGGCCAGTTCAATGTGAGGCTGCAGTAATTGCCGAGATTCAATTTGATGCAAATTTATCTTGACTGAGATTTTTTGGTCGCTGCTTTTTGTTGGCTGCCTGTCCAATTTTGGCGGCTTCACTTTCAACTTCAACGGTGGAGTTTTACCATATTTGACGTTTGAAATTTGACGTTTCTCTTTACATTTCTCTTCTCTCAACTGCCGCTCTTTGCAGCGCTCTTTGACTCTTTGCACGATTTCAGCCAAATTCAATTGTTGGAAGACATTTCGGGCCGTTTTTGAAGTCGACTGAACTTCTGATGGCGTTTCAGTGGAAATGCGACATTTCTGTGCAATGTGCTCCGGCAATGTAGAATCAATGACCGATTTTAGATTGGTACTGATCACACGTTGGGCACAAGTTCTGTACTTTCTCAGTTTATCTGCCAGTTCAGATTGATCGCAGGTGTAGGCAAAACTGTTGTCTTCTGATGTCGACGGCCGCTGTTCATTTTTGTCGACATTTTCACTCTCATTGTTCAAATCATCTTCGAAATTCTCCGTGCACTTTTCCCCTTTCCCATCAATTGACTTCTCATTACGTTTTTCCTCAGCGGCGCCACCACAGGGAGTAGTAGTAGACTTTTCCTTGATTTTATCCTTCAACAAGTGGGACAGCTGCTTCAGTTGGTCAGGATTCATGGTGGAAATGAGGCTGGCCACCAGGGTGCCAGGATCTTGGCAGGGATCCAAGTTGCAGGTGGCAGCAGTGGCAGCTGTGCCAGCAGCCACTGTGGTGCTGCTGTGAGATTCTGCAGGTGGTGGAGTGGTGTTTGATTTTCCAGCTAATACTTCCTTGCAGACGGATTCGAAACGTTCGCTGGAGCTCCTCCTTCCGTCCGAGCGGGTTTTGGAGCCTGGATATTGGGAAATTATTTAGTTTGTAGATATCATCGTAGTGAGCGTTGATTCGATAAAAAAAGGTTCAGACACGCAAAATTAATTATTTTTCTTTTTCATTACCTTACTTAATGAATTATTAAATAAATTTGTATTAATAAAGTCATCGCTGATGGACACCGGATTTAAATATATATAATAAAAAGATATGAAAGATATTGTTGAAAACCTTTATTAATTACTTAATTATTTATTAATTGTTTCTAGAAAATTACGCCGCTCAAATGTAAATCAAAATAACTCACGAGTGTCGATCTCCTGCTCGCTAATTTCATCATTACTCGAACAAATCGGCGTCAATTTGGGCATATCCGTAAAATCTCCACCAGCGGGAACTTTCACTCTTTTTTTCTTTAATCTCTTTCGCTTTCTTTTACTCCTTCCTGCAGTCTGAGATGTTTCGAAATGCTGCGCCAATGTCGGTGCAGTTTCTTCGATAATTCCTGTGGCAGTTGAGCTAGATGAAGTTGGTCTTTCGTCGGCGGCGCTGCAGGTTTGAGGGACGGTTATTTTAAATACCTATAAATATACCTACATATACTTAATTGACAATTAAATGTACTTTTTATGTAACATATTGATGCAACATACTAACATACTAAGTGTAAACAAAGAATTTGATAAACTCATTTTTCAATTTCTGAGTGCATCTGAGTTTTTTTAATTTTAATTTTTTAATTTAATTTTTTAATTTAATTTTTAATGCGTTATTTTTAATCTCCGTCATCTGCAGTTAACGAACAGCTCATTTCGGTAAAACTCAGATACGCTCAGAAGTTGAAAAATGAGTTCACTAAATTATAAGTTTACCATTAGTAAAATAGTGTGTAAAGTGCCATTTCATGCGACATGTTTTGGCTGGGTTGCTTTTTCATGGTAAACTTGTCTGCAAAGTTACACTGACCAAACAGTATCTATGCACTACAGCTTTTTAGGAAAGTTATGGTTTTTATGTATCCCTAGTAACGACTGCCATATAGCATCATGTCATGTGACATGTCCTGTTTAAATACTAGTGCACGATTTCGTTAATTTTTGATTTACATTGCAAGTTTGCATATTGCAAATTGTCTGGGTTTCTCTCCTACAAAGTAATCAACAGTAAATACCTATACTCGGCGGACATTACACTTAGTAAATGGAAACCTACAATAACCCATCTGAATAGTGACACAGTTTTTTTCATCATAATATTCCGTTTTTACTATGGACTAATAAAGAAATTTATCACAAGATTTTATACATTAAATCATGGCAAGATTCTGCACATACTCTGCGGTCCGCCGAGTAAGTAATTACAAAATAAAAATTGAACACTATGGCCAAAACGACATATGTATACCTAGTATCGGACATCGACTATCAATAGTTTTTCACTTCAAATGTCGATAATTTCAAAGATATCGAATGTTGAGATTTATATTTATGCTATATCATTCTCTAACCCTTCAACCCTCCAACTAATTGAAAGAATAAACCCAGTTGCACCAACTTCGATTGCTGCTGTTGTAGCTGCTGCGCATCAGGCTGACACGGCATGGGCGGCAAATTAATCGACTCAGCGTCACTAATCGGCTCGTATCGACTTTCCACAGCCAGAGGGGTCGGTACGGGTGCACAACTGGTACTCGCTGCAGCCGCGTACCCATCATAGCGCATGGGCGGCGGCGGCACGGACCCAGCCGACGAACTGCACGACGGCGAGATTTGCGTGCCGCACGGCGCCTTCAAGCCGGGCGACATGAGGCCCGGCGGCGCGCCGAACTGCTGCTGGTGTTGTTGCTGCTGCGGGTGATGCTGCACGTGCTGTTGCGCTGAACTGGAACACGTTTGCGGGCTGCCCGCCACTGAGTGAACGCCCGAGTCGGGCGTGCCCACTGAGGTTAGACCCATGCCGAATTGCTGCCGCGACGTACTCTGGATTGGTACATAGAATAATTAATTACGAAATTTATCACGAGATTTTTTTCATTAAATTATGGTAGGGTTCTGTGCAAAGTATGCGCTTCATTCGGTATACTCGAAATTACAGCTGTTTTTGGTGGTTGTGTGAAGCACTTGGTTGTTACGGGTTTATGGGCCCACACACGCTAGTTGACATCGCAAATCCGTGTCGACTCAATGTCAACTAAATGACAACCAGAAACGCATATATGAAAATGAATTATCCAAACCTGCTGCTGTTGATACTGCCCAAATCGTTGCTGCGGCGACGGCGGCACCGAAATGTGCATCTGCTGCTGTTGCTGCAGCGCGGCGTCGGCCGCCTGCCGCTGCGCATAGCCACCATCGTGCTGCTGCCGCGGCTGCGCACCCGCGTGCGAACTATCCCCTCGGGCGTACTGGCAGCTGGGCCGGTCGACGAGCGTGTCCACGTTGAGCTGGTGGCCGGCGGCGGTGCCGAGCAGCTGGTCGCGCAGCGTGTCGCACCCGGTGGCGGCGGCGTAGTGCTGCTGGTAGCCGGACGCCTCGACGACGGTTGTGCCGCCGGGCGCCGCTTTGCCGCCACTGTCTGCGCCCAGCACGGACTCGCTCTCGGCGAGGAGTCGGACGAGGTCGGATGAGGGGATGTCTTCTAGGAGTTGGCTCAGCTCGCTGGCGCCGTTCTGGTGCGTGTTGTAGTCGTAGTTGCTTTGGTGTGCCTGGGAAGTGTGGATGAACTACGGCAATTTTTAATAGTTCATTAATATACCGTGTATCCTCGAATAACTACCCCTGTTGACCAGGTGAGAAAAAATTAACCCCTTCTGGTTGAAAACGATACAAAAAAGTGTAAGGAGCGACGGCAGATACATAAATTTATGTAGTCAATTTTCCATTTAAATTGTCCACCAGTTTATACACATTTTTTTTGTTATTGCTGAACAGTAAATACCTGAATTACATGAGTTGACAGAAAACATTCATACAATGAATGAAGTCCAAGTATCCCGAGGAAAAATTACTCCTCCTCAAAAACTTCTGATGGAAAATAACTCTAATTCGAGAAAATACGGTAATATGTGTAAAAGCTCAATGTCTAAGTATTGAGCATGGAAATGAGTTTTACCCAGTAAAGTTATTCAAACCGATTTTGCATATATCATACTAAAACAAAATGCATTGAAAAACAATATTCCGAAGAACAAAACCTAACGCTCAAACGCCACCAAAAAATATCCACTCACATGTTGCTGCTGCATGGACGCGCTGCCGCCTAGACTGCACGAATTGATAAAGTGCTGGCTGGTGTTGTCGATGATACTGGGCAGGCCGTCGTTGGCGGCGGCGCTGCAGTCGGCCGTCGCAGCGGGCAGCAGCCTCGCATCGCCGCCCTTCGGCTTGCGCGGGCGCGCGGCAGCCGGCCGCCTTGCCGCCGTTCTGTTCACAGTGCCGCCGATGTTGTTGTTGCCATTGTCGACTGTTGATGTCGATGTCGATGCTGATGTCGATGCTGATGTTGATGTCGATGTTGACGACGCCGCTGCAGCATTCTGCCGCGCTGCGGATCCGACCGGCTTGGGTTGGATGGGGCGGTCGCCGCGTGGACGGATGGCTGCTGGCTTGGTTTTGACCTGAGTGCCGTTGAAACACTGCATTACCTCGAACAACTCCCCCCCCCCCCTTCAATAACTCCGTCTTTGAGTATAAAATAACCCCCCTTACTCTTCTGTAAATAGAAAACAGCCCTGAAAAAAAGCAGCGTAATATGTAGAACACTACAATAGAACAAAGGGCATACTAGGCAAATTCCACGCTTGAATAACGGAATGCGAATTCCGTGCAGTGTGAACAACGTTGACAAGTAATTTAAAATACTACAAATTAGTATAGTACCCCTAGACCATATTCATGCACCCGTCAACTAAAAGAAATTTAAAGCTGTAATTTTTTGACGAAAATATCCGCTCGAATAAATCCCTAGTCAGAAAAGTTGTCGATAAATATCCAATAAAAATCAATCATAATGTCACATTAAGTCAAAACTTCACCTGCACATTTGAACTGCTAGGAACAGTCTGTATAAAAAGAGTGTTATTGTCTGGAACTGTCGCCGCGGCGCCAGAGGCAAGCGTAAAAACGGCGGACGTCTGCCTGCAGCCGCCGTCGACGCCGCCTGAAAAAAGCGTGATGCTTTGAAAACACATTTTGTATCATTTAGTTGACATTCAGTTGACACGAATTAGACATGTCAACTACTGTGTGCGTACCCACGGCAACATCGCACCCCTACCTGAATCCGTCGCAGCGGCGCAGCTCGTTGGCAGCGCGGCCGGGGCCGGCGGCGCGGCGGCGGCGACCGGCGGCGGGAACGCTGCCGCCGAGTGACCACCAACTGCAGTCGCGGCAGACTGGGCGGCGCCGGCGGGCCGTATCAGGAAGCCGATAACGTTGCCGTTCTCGCCGCGGCGCAGCACGCACGGCACCGCCTCCAGGCTCATCGTCGCCGGGGCGGCTGGTGCTGTTGCCGCGCGCGATTCATTTTGGATCGGATTAGATTTGGAAGAATTGTTGTTGATTTTTTTATTGCGTAGATAATTTAGATTGGCTTGGGTTTGCCGCTTGCGGCCTGGAATTTAAGATAGTTTATAAGTGATCGATTTGATTTCACGGTGGACAATTGAAATTCGTGTCGGGCGAGCCGAAATAACATCGAAACTACGCTGCACTTTGTGCGGCGGCGGCGCGCGGCCGAAAAAATGGGCGCAGTGTGAAGGCAAACGGTTTGGCGACAGCTGCGAAATTGTGCATAAAATACACATCGCACTGGCCACAGCATTTGGTGTCGGTGGCGTTTTTGACGGGATTGCATGGTGGTGAGAGAAAAATTTGAAAATATCCTGATTTTTTGAATAATTTGATGGTTTTTGTGGGGAGGCAAGTATACTCTAAAGAAAAATTGTCATATTACTGTAAGAAAGTCAGGTTGAATGAAATAGGAAAAAATTACTCCTAAAAATTAGGGTAAAAACTACTTGCATCTACTTTTTCTTTGACAGTGAAGAATAATCGTCTGTGAAACGAATTACTTTCTAAAATTGTTTACGCTCAAAAACAAACACACTGGAAAAAGTAAGATGCAAGCAAAATATCACATTTGCACGTGTTAGAAATAGAGAATGTAGGTAAATACATATGTATGCATTTCAAAATGTATGTAAACAAGTACAATACAAGTACTTACATATTAAAGGTATTAGGTATTTATATGTTTAAACCTTCGGAAACAGGCACTTAAGCTGCGATGTGTGAAATTTAAATTCGAATAAAAATGAATACACTCACACATAAACATGAACTGAAGCCACCCAGTGAAGTGGATATAGGTAAATAATTTGCCAAGTATTTGCATTGCATACAAACATAAAACACTATGAACACAAAAAAAACAGTTATCAGCTTCTGTAGCTTAAACGGCGCCCCCACCATGCGCTGCCATTGTATGA
>OZ038455.1:25846955-26025663 GCA_964036195.1 Sphaerolaimus hirsutus
GCACCAGTTGACATTTGGTGTCGATGTCAACAATCGTGTGTGGGTAGGGTGGCAGACGGTACTGCCTTGCGGTAAACCGTACGGTATGGTAAATTTTCTATTTTGCGGTAAACGGTACGGTACGGTAAATCTTCAATTTTGCGGTAAACGGTACGGTACGGTAAATCTGAAAAGTGCGGTACGCGGTACGGTACAGTACGGTATGGTAAATTTCCGATTGTCAGAAATATATTAATGCCGGACTACAGACAACTTTTTCTTCATAAATTGACACCAAATTCAATGCCACAATTTGATAAATGGACTTAAGAACACAATAACAGTATGATGACATAAAATTCCATTACCCACAATGTAGGGGCTCAATATATAGGTTTATTCAAGGTGTAGAAGGAAGAAAAGGAAGAAAAATTGCTAAAGTGGTGAAAAATTGCTCAAAGTATGTGAAATTTTAACGATAACAGCGTGTTGAAGCACATGGCTTGATTTTATAAACACATTATACTAATGTAAATCATGACTTATATCAATGAAATGAAAGGGCTTCAAATCAGGAATACAGTGTTGTGAAATTTGCGCGCTTGCACGCAAAAAATTTCAAAACACCACATAAATTGTCATCAATAAATTGGCATATTTAAGGTCAATCTAAGAGTCAAATTTACCACATTTTCTGCGGTAAATGAGTGCGGTACGCGGTACGGTATGGTAAATGTTGGAAAATGCGGTACGCGGTACGGTACGGTAAATTTCTAAAAGTGCGGTAAACGGTACGGTGCGGTACGGTAAATTTCCCAAAAATGCGTACGGTACGGTACGGTACGGTAAATTCTGCCACTCTATGTGTGGGCCTATTGTCTCCTATTGGATTGTCCTGGAACTGATCCTAGTTAGGATTCAGTTGGGTTGGAGTATATAACTGGGAATGCAGCTCCATGTAAATTCAAGCATAAAATTTTACCACAATATTCATTAAATAAAAATGGATGTGATGATACAGATCTCCAACTTGTCAATGTACTAATCTATCTCTTCATTTTGTCCAAAACAGAAAAAGCAGGCACAGCAAAAACAATACTTGTGAAGTGCACTAAAGTGGTCTGAAGTCCCCCCACTATCACACTTCATAGCCTGGTCACACTTGATCACTGATGGAATACACATAACTTCACTTCACTACACTACACTGACTAATTTGTTAACTAAATTCTTCACAGTAAAATTACGTGGAAATTCGTCAAGTGTGTTTAAGTGTCTGCCCTGCGTGAATACAATTCACTGCTGAACACAGCAGATAACAAAGCACTGTTTTGTTGTAATGGTACATTCTTTCTGGCAATATCAATATTTCAATGAAATTGAAACATAAAATCATTTGGGTACATTGTGTTTACTGGTGATCGTAAACTACCATATTTCCTCATTATACCCCCAGGTGATTTATTTTTTAGAGTGGCAATTTTGAAGGGGGGTATTTCGAGGGGGGGTATTTCGAGGGGGGGGTATTTCGAGGGGGGGGGGTATTTCGAGGGGGGGGGGTATTTCGAGGAAACACGGTATATCATACCCCAAACTGGTAATAAATACAGCAAAATAGGTTATACTTGGGTGCATTAACGTGTATAGCCACACAAACTACTGGGTGTGTAGCAGTGATACAAATTGGGCCATATTTATACATCATGTACGTTGTATACACGATGTACCTTATTCGGGTGGGGGTATTTCGAGGGGGAAGGTATTTTTTCCTCAGCTCGAAAAAAACCGGGGAGTATTTCGAGGGGCGGGTTAATTCAAGGGGGGGGGGTTATTTCAAGAAATATGTAGTCAATTGAGCTAGGCTAGAAAACAAAAAAAAACGGTAAGATCGTTCCGCGCTATAAATGGCGCCTTTCCATCGCTAAACTGGTTGCGTGTAAATGTTGGACTTTCCGCAAGGTAATCAACCTCGCTGATTTTTATAAACATCACCGCAGTGACGCACGAAAAAAACAGTCCCATAACTCCAGTTTCTGAAGAACTAGGGTGGCAAACAAAACGTTTTCGAATTTTCGATTTTTTTTTCATTTTTCGAATATTTATTCCAATACTGTTAAAAATGGCTATAATTTTTAAAAAAATGGAAATTTGAAAAGCATTTTCGAACTGTTTTTTTGGTTGTTGTTGCACTGTGTTCTGTAAATGTATATACCGTATTTCCTCGAAATACCCCCCCCCCCCCCCTCGAAATACCCCCCCCTCGAAATACCCCCCCTCAAAATGGACACTATGAACTTATAAACCCCCCCCCTCGAAATACCCCCCCCAAATTCAGTGTATAGAGAACATAAATGACAAAGGCTGCGGTTTGTCATCCGGGCAACGCAGAACACACGTTAAAAACGATGACTCTGTTATGTGAGAACAGTGTTTGTACATCTACACACTTATAAATGTCTTTAGAGTCTTATAAATGGCGATTTTTGTTGCATTTTTCGTCGTCTGCGTACGTTTCAGACGACATTTTAGTACTGGGATTTCAAAAAATTTCTGACGAAATAATAAACCCCCCCCTCGAAATACCCCCCCCCTCGTTTAACCCCCCCTCAAAATTCTCACTCTGAAACAATAAACCCCCCGGGGGTATTTCGAGGAAATACGGTATGTCAAATGCAGAAACACAATTCAAAACTTCAATTTCACATTGATATAATCATGACGGAAAGAATCGAATGGAAAATTTGAAAAGTATCCAAAAATTAGAAATTCGAAATGTCGTATTAGAATCAAACACTTAAAAATTTTAACAGCTTTTTCCAGAGGTTTTGCCATCGTCACTGAAAAATAACAGCTGTAAACATTCACAGAAATATAGTGAAAAATGATTTGAATATCATTGGCTCGGTATTCATTCGGAAATAGCATTAAAAGGAATAAAGTGATCGAGATGGTTCAGATTACGACATTTGTCGTTCCTATTTTCCTACTAAATTCCTATGTTTCTGCGCAAAACGACATCGGAAACAGGTATAAGACTATGTTTTTTTAATATGCTACAAACTATTCATGTGTATTTTGTCTAGGCAACTCTAACGAAAATAGATCAACAGCTAAGTTTGACAAAAATGGCCCCGCAAAACTATTTTTCTGACAAAATGTCGGACAATGTGGAAAACTCATAACTGAACTTTGAGCCCATTTGAGTTTACCTGGGGCCAGTTCCGCAAAATGAGAGGTGAAATGGCAAAGGCGAAGTAAAACCGCGAAGGCCAAGTAAATTGGCAAGTGAATTGGCAAAAGCGAAGTAAAAAAAGTAAAAATAAAAAGTAATTTATCTTCGCTTTCGCTATTTCACTTGCCAATTCACTTGCCGTTTGCACTTCGCATTTGCGCCTTTACTTCGCTTTTGCCATTTCACTTCTACACTTCTCATTTTGCGGAACTGGCACCAGAATGACATACCCCCTCGAATAACCCCCTCAAAATTTGCAATCTCTATAAATAACCCCCCTGGGGGTATTTCGACTAAATACGGTACATAAGTTTTACAAATCGTTCAAAACTTCCGCACAAAACTGCGAAAATTGTGGCAACCCCTCAGCAACGATGTGATATCGTCGGTTCAGCACAACTGCGCCGCTCAGTGCGGTATCGGTTTCGGTAAAGACTTGCAAAAGTACGTCAGCCCCGACACTGCCAGGAAATTGCTGTATTTGAGCCTGGACGCCATCTATGAGGTGTACACCGATCCTTCAAAGTACAAAGGATTTTGCAGGTGGGAGGGATATTGGAAATTTGATCAATTTTGAATAGTCTCGTCATTTTTTCCAGAGTTGTTCAAAGTACTTACATTTTCGCAAAGAAAACATAAACGTAAAGTATTCAATTTTTACACACCTTGAGTGCAGAAAACGTAAAGTACTTTTTAAACTTTTACGCTGCGTAAAAGCTGAGTAAAAGTAAACACCAGTATTTTTACTCAGTGAAAACGTAAAAGCAGGATTTCAATTCCCTTGAGTGTATTTTGCTTTTTATGCACCCAAATTTTTTGCCGAACTACGTTTACTGTACTCGTAAACGTAAATACGTTTGAACAACTAAAATTTTTTTCTCTCAGTCAATTTGTTGGTCACTTTTTTCTCATTCGAATTCGATATTCTTCGCAGGGGATTCACCACGTTCAAATTATGCGTGGAAAATTGCACACCATCTTTCTTCAAGACAATTGCGAGGGCTGGCGCTAAAGTCATTGATTATTCGTGTATTGACAGGAGGGACGGTAGGTTTTTTTGTGTGTCACTAAATGTGACTTTGCAGTGCACTAGGGTTGGGATGGTACCATATTTCTTCTAATAGAAGATTGTCGTTCTATTTTTTCGTCAACTTTTTGCCCTGCCGTTCTATTGGAGTTCTATTTTTTTTACGGGTGGAAGAGTGTCAAAACCTGCCGTTCTAATTTGTTTACCGTATTTCCTCGTTCTACCCCCCCCTTTCGGGACCACTATGAAACAATCACCCCCCCCCCTCGCAAGACCTCCCCCCCAAATTCAGTGTAAAGGGAACGTACATGACAATAACTGTAGTTTGTGTTCTGTGTAATGCAGAACACACGTTAAAACAATGTTGGTGTCATGTTAGAACAGTGTTACATACTACATACTAATATTAGTCTACATAACCTTATAAATGGCGGTTTTTGTTGTATTTTTCGACGTCTGCATACGTTTCAGACGACAATTTCGTACTGGGATTTAAAAATATTTTCTTGTGAAATAATACCCCCCCTCCAAATACCCCCCTCGTTCTACCCCCCCCCCTCTCCAGACCACTATGAAACAATCACCCCCCGGGGGGTATTTCGAGGAGATACGGTATATCAAAATTCTCTAACACTTGAAGTGTGGAGAGTTGTTAAAAGTACCAAACTTTTTTCAAAGTATCGCATTCGCGCACAGATATCCTACGCTACTTTCCATGCGTTCACGGGACACAATTGAGGAAGGTCTGTTCGACTGGTTGCTCCAGGGAACATAGGCTCTTTGAAACGCAGGTCAGTAAAAAACTCGACTTACATGAAACGAATCAGTTTTGTTTGACTTATGTTTCCCTTCGCTGAGCGTCGACTGAGGCGGAACATAAGTTCCGACTGCCAATTAAAATAAAAATAGAAATAAAAATAGAAAAAATTCTGCCGGTCTATCCGGGGTAACTCATTGCCGCAAGCCACAACATTCATATCACTTAGTGGAGAATATAAAATTGACTTAACATTATTGCAAATTAATAATTTACTGACAATTTCTAACATATAATCATAACCCTCATTTTTATTGGGTTAAAATTGGTTTCAAATCCTGAAAACGCTCAAATGCGACATCTAAGCATGTTCACTGTCCCATTTTTGCTTTTTTGGGAGTAAAAATAGCCATTATAGCGAAAAACGAAATTATTTCTCTTGAATTTGCACCTTCCGTCGGAATGCAACAACAAAAATGATGGTGAGTACAAATTTGGGTTATGATTTGCTTGGTTGATTTGATTTTACTGAGTTTACATGTTTAGAATGAATTTTTGAGTGATTTTTGAGTTTACATCAAAAAATGCATGGTTCTCATGGTTGTTAGCGTATCGGGAATCGCTGACCCACTGTGCTCAACCATCGTATCCATTCATATTTTGGCATCGTGCCAATATCCTGAAACATTGACGAATTCAGTTTGAATTCAATTCATATGCATCAGATCTGGAAGCATGATTTGAGTGTGGACACTGCAACAAACGAAAATTCATGAACTGCTGAACGAGTGTACTCAGAAATAAATGTCTTATCTGCCAGAACAGCCGAGTGGGTTCAGTAGAGGGACCGCCAGGGGTATCTTGAATTTCGACCCTCCAAGTGGTTGGATAGATAGCAAATCGCTCCTCCGGAGGGATAGATAGCTGAAAAAATTTTCTGGGGTGGGTTGGGGGGGGGGTTGTGGTGGTTCGATATATAGGCTTTTTCGGGGCGTAGAAGGAAGAAAAGGGAGAAAAATCGCTAAAAGTAGGTGTAAAATAGCTCAAAATGGCTATACAAGAGCATATAGTACTAAAAATAGCTGAAAATAGGCAGTTAGACACATGAACTAACGATTTTGTAGGTGAAAATCTATATAAAGGTATGAAAATTAGTGATTTTGAGTGAAAATTGGGGTATAGTTTCTCAAAAATCGCTCCAGATAGGTAGATAGCTGGGCGATTTGGGGGGGGTTTAGGAGATAGTAGCCCAAAATTTTGCCTCCGGGATAGACAGATAGCTGATTGGCCTCCGGGATGGATAGATAGCTGGGCTGTTTGGGGGGGTACCCCCCCTAACCCCCCCATTCGTGACCCCTGGGGACTGCCCCCCCCCCAACGCACCAGCTATCTATCCCGGAGGTCGCTCAGCTATTTATCCAGGAATAATTCTTTTTAAGTAACCCTTAACCCAAAAAATACGGCCAGTTATCAATCTATCCAGAGCGATTTGGGGGAATTTCACACTAATTTATGCAAAATCGCTTATTTTCCAAACTTTTTACCCATTTTCAGTTTAAAAATCAGTAGTTCATGTGCTTTTCTCCATTTTCAGCTTTTTAGCTATGTATATATCTATATTTCATGTATTTTGAGCGATTTTTATCCCTTTTCTTCCTTCTACACCCCGAAAACGATGTATATCGAACCCCGCAACCCCCCCCCCCAATATTTTCACGCTATCTATCTATCCCGATGGTCGCTCAGCTATCTATCGAACCCCCTGGGTGGTCAAAATCTAGGAGACACCTGATTTCAAGTACTATTTGGCGTACCGCACACTGGACAGTTCCGCAAGCCGTTTAAACGGTTTTTGAAAGAGCGAAATTCAAAGGCGGAAATATAAGAAGGGGTGGAATTCAAAATTGTCTGAACCGACCCACATTTCAGTAGTTTTTTAGTCTTGTCGAAAAAAAAATCATCTGAACCGCCCTTAGAATTCCACCTGGGTGGAAATAAAAACGGAAAAGGCTTTATATATATATATAGGCTTTTTGGGGTGTAGAAGGAAGAAAAGGGAGAAAAATCGCTCAAAGTAGGTGTAAAATAGCTCAAAATGGCTATACAAGAGCATATAGTACTAAAAATGGCT
Source organism: Sphaerolaimus hirsutus (assembly GCA_964036195.1). Taxonomy (NCBI): domain Eukaryota; kingdom Metazoa; phylum Nematoda; class Chromadorea; order Monhysterida; family Sphaerolaimidae; genus Sphaerolaimus; species Sphaerolaimus hirsutus. Next base: position 25,854,082 of record OZ038455.1, read on the forward strand.
GAAAATAAGCAAATACAAACATGGACTAGTGATTTTGGAGGTGAAAATTTATAAAAAGGTATGAAAAATAGCGATTTTGAGCAAAAATGGGGGTACAGTTTCTCAAAAATCGCTCCAGATAGGTAGATAGCTGGGCGATTTGGGTGGGGGGGTGGGGGGTTAGGGGGTAGTAGCCCAAAATTTTGCCTCCAAGATAAATAGATAGCTGGGTGGTTTGGGGGAGGGGAACCCAACCCCCCCTCATTCGAGACCCCTGGATAGCTGGGCGGTTTGGGGGGTAACCCCCCACCCCTTCCGGTTTCCTGCACCTTGGTAGTCATTATTATTACAGGCACAAAAATTGAGTGCATCTGCAGGAACATATCCGCTGATACGCAATACCCCATGTAGGAGAAAATGTGTCCCAATTTGGCCCCACACACACTACTTGACATTGACACCAAATGTCAACTGGTTCCTATCCCAACTCAAAGCTTGTGTTTGAACGTCGTTCGTCGGCTCGTCCGCAAGTTCTGAATCTGGATCGGAACCAGTTGGCATTTGGTGTCGATGTCAACCAGCATGTGTGGGACCTTTATCACGGAAACGTTTGAAGTTTATCGCGGAGTTCCATTTCCCTGCATTTCTTGTTTCACTCTTTGCTGCAGCAAACCCCCCCCCCCCACCCTCCCTCCTTCTATTGATAAAGCAAATTTTGTAGCTACAGAAATACAGAATTTGTGGCCAAATCGGCCAACTATCTATCTAAAGCAATTTTTTTTGCGATTTTGCATCAATTTTCTCCCAAAATTATCAATTTTTGTAAATAAATCATATTATTTTCCCTTTTTCACCTTCAAAATAAGTTATTTTTGTAGATATATGTATTTTTAACGGTCAGAAATTATTAAGCCTGCCTATTTACATTTCACTGTACAATTTTTTGCAATGAAACAGCCCAACGCAATACGGGAACTGTCACAAACACACGCCACACACATTTTTGGCACTGTTCCAAAGGTTAAAATATCCACCGATCTTGCATTAACAGGTTGGACGGAATAAATTCCACCAATAACTGAATGGAATATATCCGTCCAAAGTCGAAATCAATGCATAATCAGTCGTACCTACACAGAACAAAATTGTATAGCGAAATGTTCGCTGACTTTAGAACGTGCGACGATTGCGCAATTTAGATTGCGCATTTTATCGCTTAATATATTTTACATCCTTTATTCTTGGCTGAATTCCAGCATAATGACATCATGCACGGGTACGGTCAGCAGAATTGACTGGCATAAAGTAACCCGAGTTTACATGCTGTATAAATAGTATAATGGTGGGTTAGTGTTCTTAGAAAATACTTTCTGTGTTTTGAGTTTTTTTTAAAAGTGAATACCTGTGTTTTGAGTTTTTTTTGCAAAAAAAACTTGAGTAACTCTTTTTATTTCTGAGTTTTCTGAGGTAAAAACTCCCCCCCCCTCAAATAAATACCCCCCTTTTATAACAACCCTACAAAACTGATGAAATAGTAACTCCCCAGGGGGCAGTCCCTGACTCCGTAGAAGTGCCTGTAAAGTGTAAAAGACTGTGTAAAGTGTAAAATACTCATGTACTCGTGTAAAAATGTGTCATGTCAAAGACACTGTAAAATGTCAGGTGTCATGTAAACAGCCCTGTAAAGTGTCAAATGTTGTGTAAAAGTCCCTGTTAAGTGTCATGTTTATGCAAATCTACTTGTATCATATCCAAATGTGATTTTTTGTATCCAAATGTGATGTTTTTGTATCCAAATGTCCAAAAGTTAGATTTGGATGCGATACGATACCGTTTGGATACACATGATATTTTACAAAGGGTCTTTTACATTTTATAGGATCTTTTAAAAGGACTGATATTGGCTGTCTGTTACTTAGGGTTTTGTTCAAGGATACACAGTAAATAGATACATTTTCTTGAATTCAAAAAATAAAAATAAACCCCCCGAAATTTTTGGTATCCTAATCACCATCAACAACCCCCCCCCCCAGACAGTGGACAATTTCGCCTCGCTGGTGCTGTCGGGCGATTTGGAAGGGGTCGCCTCGAAGGTGTCCTACGGCTGCAACTACATGAAGTGCGCCCTGGACTGCGACATACCCACCAAGATCCCACCCTGCGGCCAGGAGTTCAAAGATTTGGTCGACGATTTGGTTCGTTTTTTTTGTGTGCTCCTTACAGCAAAGAAATGGATCCGTGAAGTGTGTGGAAGCGGGCTGGATGCGCGTGAAGCGGCGCGCTTCACACGCTTCCACACGCTTCCACCAACATCACGAAAATCTCGGTGAAGTGTCTTCCACACGCTTCCACACGCTTCACCGCATGCTTCACGCGCATCCAAAATGTGGAAGACTTCACCGCGCTGGCCCTTCCACACGCTTCCCGTACGTATACATGTGTGTGGGAGCGCCATAAAGGAAGCGTGAAGTGTCTTCACGCATATATTCGTGAGGTGCGTGGAAGCGCTAGCGTGCTGCGTGAAGCGTCGGGAAGCGTCGTGGTGAAGACACTTCCCAACGCTTCACCGCGCATCCACACACCCATTTTTTGCTGTGCCTTTTTCTGTTGAATGAATGTGTGTTTTTGTGAGTATTTGTCATCAGGTGATCATCTTCAAATATCATATCAGATTCTGAAGCCCATGGTGAAGCTTGGTGAAGCGTGTGCAGACTGTTGTGAAAATTTCGTCATGCGTGTGGAAGTGTGCCGCTTCACGCGCATCCAGCACGCTTCCACACGGTTCACGAACCTATTTTTTTGCTGTGTTCTTACCGTATATCCTCGAATAAGTCCCCTCGATTGATTAATTCCCCTCAGGAATAAATACCCCCAGTAATCTGGTTAAGCTAAAAATAGCTCCACCCTCGAAAAAATCCCCTCTCTCTGGCAAACACGCGACAAATTCTCTGTCAATTTCTATGGCAAACACGCGTGCGTCCAAACTTATAAAACTACAACACTCTGTCCTGTCACGTTCCATGGACTGGCGTCACTTAACTACCGTATTTCCTCGAATTAGCCCCCTGGGGGTTTATTTTTTCAGAGTGAAAATTTTGAGAGACAAACGTGAAAAATGCAACAATAACCACCATTTATAAGTTTTTACAGCCTTATATAAGGATGTAGATGGTATAAACGATGTTCTAACGTAACACAATAAGTGTATTGAACGTCTGTTATAAATTTCCCGGACCACAAATTCGTAGTGCCCATTTTGAGGGGGGTATTTCGAGGGGGGGAGGGGTATTTCGAGAAAATACGGTACCTAAAACAACAAAACCCTCCAAAAACCCACAGGTGTCAACCATGTTCACCCGACTGGAGGACCTCCTAACTTCGGTGGGCTTCATCGAGTCGTACCCGCCGCAGTGCACCGCCTTGACCACTTACCACGTGCCCGACCAGTCCGTGGTGCCCGGGGAAGTGGGCACGCCCGATCGCGTGGGCACCGATAGTGGAGGTGCTGTGGGTGGGTGAATCGTGTAAAAAGTGTCCCATGTTTTTTTTTCCTGAAACTTTTTTTGTTGTTTTTTCTGGAAGTTTTTTTTATTTTTATCAAGGATGACGTCATGATGGAGTGTTTCCTTCGGAAAAATGTGTAGCATCAGTGTAGCGTTTTCGAGATGAAATTTAACACATTTCTGCAGAGCAGGTGCCGGTTCCGCAAGTGGACAAGTTAAGAGTTAAAAGTTAAGAGTTGAGTAAAATGACAAATGGCGAGTTTAGAGTAAAGTTAAAGTTTAAGAGAAAAGTTAAAATTTAAGAGTTGAGTTAAAAGTTGAGTGAAATGTTAAGAGTGGAGTTAAAGGTTAAAAGTTGAGTTAAGAGTTAAGAGTTGAGTTAAAAGTTGAGTTGAGAGTTGAGTTGAGAGTTAAGAGACAAGTGGAAAATGATGGTAAAAAAATAAAAATGTGAAATTGGTATTGATACGGCTGTTCGCTGGCATGCTGCCAATGTTGTATGCACAACATTTGAAAATAACGTATCCAAAAAATTATTGCTAAAAAAAAAATCGCGGAACGTAGTTTCAAAATGGCCGTGATTGGACAAAATATGATTGAACGCTGCAACAATATGACTGCAACGAATGACCCATTTGTCTTTTAAATCAACTTTTAACTCACATTTTAACCTTTAACTCAACTCTTAACATTTAACTCAACTTTTGACTCAACTTTTAACCTTTAACTCAACTCTTAACTTTTAACTCAACTTTTGACTCAACTTTGAACCTTTAACTCAACTCTTAACTTTTAACTCAACTTTTGTCTCAACTTTTAACCTTTAACTCAACTCTTAACTTTTAACTCTTAACTTGTCTACTTGCGGAACTGGCCCCAGTTTCAGAAAGTTATTTTTGTGAGGTATCTAGAACACCCTTTTGTTCAAATATTGAGCTGCTATTGTTGTTGAAAGTACCGAACTTTTTCAAAAGTAAACGTAAACGTTAAGTCTTTCTTTTTTACTCACACGTGCGTACAGAAAACATAAAGTATTTATTTTTTACTTTTACTCATGAGTAAACGTAAGTGAATTACTTTTGTCCCCGGAAAACGTAAAAGCGGGAATTTTCGACAAATTTTGCCTTAATTTTCGCTCAAAATCACTACTTTTTGAACTTTTTCACCATCAAATTCACTGGTTAATGGGTTTTTGCCTATTTTTATGCCATTTTCGATATGTTGTCCATATTTTAAGCCTTTATCTCGCTTTAGTTCCTTTATGCCTTGAAAAAGCCTATTAAAAACCCGTTTGAAATACGTTTTCTGTACTCGCGTACTTTCAAAAAGTACGCGAGTAAGTGAGTACCGGTATTTTGTAGGGAGGAAACGTAAACGTATTTACGCAGTACTCCAGTATCCGTATTTGTCGAGTAAACGTAAATACGTTTTAACAACTATGCTTATTTCCCCTCACTTGTCTAACGGGGGGAATTATTCAAGGGGGCGGGTTGGAGGGTGAATTATTCAAGGGCAACTACCGTATACTCCGGTTACTTTACACCCTGCACGCGTGCTTCCCGCTGGAAGTGTGCCAACGATGGTTAACATGTCCGAGTTTCATAAAAAGATGACAAAATTGATTGTTGTTATAATGTTATTCACAAACATATTCACATCGATGAATTTTTTTCATATTATTATGGAAATCGCATGATTAAATATTCATTGGCACGCTTCCAACACGAGGCATAAATCAGTGCGGGGGCAGGGTATCATGTCCGCCGGGTATACGTTATTTGACTTAAAACCATTTAAAAATCACACAGGCAACCGAAAAACAGCTCATCCAACAGCGAAAACAATGAAAGAGACAAGCACGTCAGCTTCCACCTCTGCGAGCGAAAACACGACTTTGCCGTCTGGAGCGATTTCTCACAATGGCGGATTACAAACTGTCGTTGCATTAGTCACATTTTTGGTGATAAGAGATTTTGGGGCGTGATTTTTTCTGGCTGTTTGTATTCTTGTGATTTATGATATTTACTTGCTGCTTGCTATGTGTGGCTTTCAAGACGGTTTACAACTTTCTGTTTGAAATCAAATACACTCTGTTCTGTGTCCCGATTTGAATGGTAAAATACATACCGTATTACCTCGAATTATCCCCCCCTTGAATTAACCCCCCCCCCTCGAAATACCCCCCCACCCTAATTTCGGCTGAGGAAATAATAACCCCCCCCCTCGAAATACCCCCCACACCTAAAATTGAGTGTAACGTGAACGTACATGACAAATACCGCAGTTTGTGATCTGTACAATGCAGAACACACGTTTAAACTGATGATTAAGTGACGTTAGGGAAGGGTTTTTGTGTATATACAGTAATACCGTATTTCCTCGAAATACCCCCCGGGGGGTGACTGTTTCATAGTGGTCCCGAGAGGGGGGGGGGGTTGAACGAGGGGGGGGGTATTTCGAGGGGGGGGGTATTTCGAGAAAATACGGTATATGCCTATAAACACACATAAATCTATGTGATTGTTCGATTTTTCTACGCCCGCGTATGGGGAATTTCCGATAATTTCTGGCGAAATAATAGACCCCCCCCTCGAATAACCCCCCCCTCGAATTATCCCCCCCTCAAATTTTGCTGGCGAAATAATAAACCCCCTGGGGGTATTTCGAGGTAATACGGTATATAAATACCGTATTTCCGCGAAATACCCCATGGGGGGTGACTTTTTAAGAGTGAGAATTTTGAGGGGGGTTAAACGAGGGGGGGGGGTGATTCGAGGGGGGGGCTTTTTATTTCGCCAGAAATTTTTTGAAATTCCAGTACTAAATTGTCGTCTGAAACGCACGCAGACGTAGAAACATGCCACAATAACCGCTATATAAATATAAGAGTCTATTGACTTTTATTGAGAGCATGTAACACTGTTCTAACGTAACAATAAATTGTTTTTTTACATGTGTTTTGCATTGCCCGAATCACAAACTGCAGTTTTGTCATGTATATTCTCTGTACACTCAATTTGGGGGGGGGGATATTTCGAGGGGGGGGGGGGGCTAATAAATTCATAGTGCCCATTTTGAGGGGGGGGTATTTCGAAGGGGGGTATTTCGAGGAAATACGGTATACCAGGGTTTTTTTGAGACCATTGCTTTTCCATGTGACGTTAGGAGCACACAAGCGATACTTGCACGCGCCTCAGTTTTGTGAATAAAAAATCACAAGCATGTATGGGAAGTAACGATGGCAAACCCTCCAAAAAAAGTATTTAAATTTTTAAGTGTTTTTTCCAAAATGAATTTTCGAATTTTCGAATTTTTCCTGACATAAATTTTCGAATTTCGAATTTAATTTTCGAATTTTTGAATTTTCGAATCTTTTTTGACAATTTTCGAATTTTTTGGGCTATTTTTCGAATTTTTTCAAATAATTTTCGAATTTTATTGGAAAAATATTGAATCTGAAGCTTTAAACACAGAATTTGGACTGTTTTGGAAGTGGGTGACACACTGAGTGTACTCAGTGCATACAGTGCTAACTTCACAAGATACGGGTACTTCTCAAACCAATACTCAAAACCACTTTTATACTCCAGCGACATTACACCTTACAATGAAATCTACGATATCCCATCTGAATAAAAGGACAAACATAACTTTTTTTTCAATTATATTTATCAAATTGCTTCTTTTTTTTATTTTGGTTCTTTTATTCAGATGGGTTCTTTTATTCAGATGGGATATGGTAGATTTCATTGTAAGGTGTGATGTGGCTGGAGTTTATCTTTGATCACATCCCTTTTACTTATAAATGTGTGCAGTTCCTATGGGCAGTCCCAGACACCTGTAAAATGCTCTGTGAAACGTCAAGTGTTATGCACATTGTCTAAAGTCATGGAAATGCTGTGGAAAATTTCAAATATGTTAGCCATTTTCCAGGGCATTTTCATAACTTTTGACACTTGCAAGACATTTCACATTATACATTTCAACGTTTTTGGACGTTTTTTTTGTTTTGTTTCGCTATTTCATACGCACCGTGTATCATTTGTCGTTTTATTTAGCACGTTGAATCTATGAGTGCGTTTTTTTGCCTTGAATTCCCTAAAAAATTCGAAAAGTATTTTTGAATTTTCGAATTTTTGAATTTTCGAATTTTTTGAAAAATAAATCGATTTTTAAGTGTTTTTTCTAGGGGTGAAATAAATATTCGAAAATTCTGAAAAAATTCGAAAATTTGAAAATGTTTTCGAATTTTCGAATCTTTTTTTGCCATCGTTAATGGGAAGACCGTCGATAATGGAGCGATTACCTACAGTTCGGACGTAAAATTCGAGCATAAAATTTCATCGCAAAATTGATTACATTAGAGTGGATACAGTAATTTTTGATACAGGTCTGCTTACCTGGATCAACAAAAAACAATGACCAAGCAATATTCAATAATTATTCTTGTCCTGCTGGGGTATTTTTGCGGCTGCGAAAGTGCTAACGTCCGCATATGGGACTGCCGTGAGTTCATTGACTTTGGCTTTGGTGTACAAAACAAGTACCGTATTACCTCAAATTAACCCACCCCCCTGAATTAACCCCCCTCGAAATACCCGCAGGTGTTTTTGAGCTCGGAAAAATATCAGAGTTGTTGAAAGTACCGAACTTTTTCAAAAGTAAACGTAAACGTAAAGTATTTATTTTTTACTCACAAGTGCGTACAGAAAACGTAAAGTATTTATTTTTTACTTTTACTCATGAGTAAACGTGAGTAAATTACTTTTTCCCCAGAAAACGTAAAAGTGGGTACCGTATTTGCTTGAATAATTCCCCCCCCCTCGAATAATCCCCCCTGTAAGATGAGTGTGGAAAAAATAATTCCCCCCTCGAATAATCCCCCCCAAGGCATACGATCAATTTTTTATTTCTAATTTGGCCAAGAATGGCATGTTATTGTGTAAATAAAGCATGTTTTGTCGAATGAGTTGATGGAAACATGCTTGAGAATTCTGACAGAATAATAATTCCTCCCCTTGAATAATTCCCCCCCCTTGAATAATCCCCCCCTCAAAAAAGTCTGACGAAATAATAATTCCCCAGGGGGATTATTCAAGCAAATACGGTATTTTTGAGAAATTTTGCTTCAATTTTCGCTCAAAATAACTACTTTTTGAACTTGTTCACGATCAAATTCACTAGTTAATGTGTTTTTGTCTAATTTTATTTTATTTCGGTATTTTTTTCGGGAGGAAACGTAAACGTATTTACGCAGTACTCGAGTATCCGTATTTGTCGAGTAAACGTAAATACCGTATTTCCTCGAATTACCCCCAAGGGGTTTATTTTTTCAGAGTGAAAATTTTGAGAGAAAAACGTGAAAAATGCAACAATAACCACCATTTATAAGTTTTTACAGCCTTATATAAGGATGTACCGTATTACCTCGAAATACCCCCATGGGGGTTTATTATTTCGCCAGCAAAATTTGAGGGGGTTTAATTCGAGGGGGGGTTTATTTGAGGGGTGGTTTTATTATTTCGTCAGAAATTTTCGTAAGGATCGTAGTAAATAGTAGGCATTTTCGTACCCAAAATAGGTAATAAATGTGTCCAAACAGGATATATTTGGACATAAAAATGTAGATAGCTACACAAACTACTCTACGTGTAGCTGCAATGCAAATTAACAGTAATATACATCATGTAAATTGTGTACATGACGTATTTATTATGTACATGACGTACATCATTCCGAAGGGGGGGGGGGTATTTCGAGGGGGGGGTTTATTATTTCGCCAGCCCATTTTGAGGGGGTTTTATTCGAGGGGGGGTGTATTCAAGGGGGGGATAATTCGAGGTAATACGGTAGATGGTATAAACGATGTTCTAACGTATCACAGTAAGTGTTTTGAACGTCTGTTATGCATTTCCCGGACCGCAAATTCATAGTGCCCATTTTGAGGGGGGTATTTCGAGGGGGGGGGGGGGTATTCCGAGGAAATACGGTACGTTTTAACAACTATGGAAAATATAAACCCCCCTCGAAATACTGTCTTGCTCTCAGTGCGTGTGCGTCGACGTGGTTGAACTTTAAAAAATCTGTCGGGCGTACGCCCTACCCTACAAATCTGTAGGGAGAATTAAATCTGGCCCCTGGGGTAAATATGGTAATCGGTAAACAAAAACACTGTGTGTTTAAACCTATTTCTATTTTGCCATCCTTACTTGGCATTTCCACCAGAGTTGTTATAAATACTGAACTTTTTTCAAAGTATTTGTATATGTAAAATACTTTTTTACTCACACCCGAATACAGAAAATGTAAAATACATTTTACCCATACTCATGACTACATGCGAGTAAATTACTTTTTTCACAGGAAAATGTAAAATCGGGTACTTTTTCCCGATGAAAATGTAAAAGCGAGTACCTTTCTTCTTAGAATATGTAAATGTGGGTACTTTTTCATGGAAAATGTCAAAGTTAGTACTTGTTTACATGTGAGAGCGATTTTTACACTGGAAGACATAATATTCATACTTTTTTAGTGATTATTTAGTATTTATTTAGAAAAATGATATGATTTCTTCATGATTTTCTTATATTAGCAACAAAAAATTGCGATTTTAGCAACAAAAAATACATTTTCTGTACACGTGCACTTTTCAAAAGTGTTTACGTGTACAGGTGAGTATGGGTACTTTTTATAAAGTACCTATATGTAAATGTATTTTCAAAGTACTCGAGTATATGTATTTTTCGAGTAAATGTAAATACATTTTAACAACTGTGGTTTCCACACGGATCATATTGATTTTTCATCGGTATATAAATACCTGATGCAACATATCGATAACTGTCTTCGATAGGCGATGACTGTCCTCGAATAACACCCCCATAACCTCCCCTTGAAAATGTAACCCCCCCTGAAAAAAGTCTGACAAAACAATAATTCCCCAGGGGGGGGGTATTCGAGCGGTTACGGTATACGGTAACTACAGTGCACGCAGTCTCGTCGAGTGGGGATACCACGGGCACGCTGCACTCAGTGGACGTGGACCCCTGCCCGGGCGCCCCCGCCGGCTGCAAATTGGTCCGGGGCACCAAGCCCACCATCACCATCACGTTCACACCCAGTGAGTGAAGGCACGCAGATTTGGATGCAGATTTGGATATGGAATGGAGCAGTGAAGGCTAGGTGCATGCAGATTTGGATACACTTTAGGATACAGATAGAATACAAACAAAATATCGTGTTTCTTATAATGGAAGGGCAGTCTCCAATAGAAGGTACACAACACACAGGAAGGAACTTGAAAAAGATTGGCTGAAAAGTTGACAAAAAATAGAAGGGCGGTCTCCAATACAAGGGCGACGCCAATAGAAGGGCAGATAAAAAAGTTGACAAAAAAATAGAAGGGAGCCCTTCTATTTATACCGTATTTCCTCGAAATACCCCCCCCCCCCTCGAAATACCCCCCCCTCGGAATACCCCCCTCAAAATGGACACTATGAACTTATAAACCCCCCCCTCGAAATACCCCCCCCCCCAATTTAGTGTATAGAGAACGTAAATGACAAAGGCTGCGGTTTGTCATCCAGACAATGCAGAACACACGTTAAAAACGATGACTCTGTTATGTGAGAACAGTGTTTGTACTAGTGATGTTAAAGGCACCGGGAAAAATGGCACCGCACCGCACCGGCACCTTTGCCAACACATGAAAAGGGCACCTGGCACCCTGGGGCACCGGCCAGAAAATGGCACCGCACCGCACCGGCACCGGTGCCTTTTGGAAAAAAATGGCACCGGCACCGAAGGGCACCGGCGGGTTGCCGGTGCTAGCACCGAAAGGCACCGCACCGGGCTGGAATTTCTGAAGTAAATATCGGGCAGTTTCTCAGTGGTCTCACCTTTGGAAGTGCATATTTCCATGAATTTTCAACCGATTTTGATGGTTGAGAACTTAAAATGATCAGAATGATGTGGCAATCACTTTTATGAAGCAATTACAATGATTACAAATGAAAGAAAAAATATTTAATTCAATACAATGTCCATAGCCACTATTGTCTACTGATCGGAGTCGTTGCTGTGCAGAGAATGGAACTATCTCTGTCATAAACTGACAACAAATTTTGAACAAAAAAGTAAGATAAATATATATATGATTACTAATTCAACAAAATTTTAGATTCACTCATCAGATCACGTATCGGGTATAATGGATTTCACAGTAGGTATATTTATTTGATGGGAGGCTTACAAAATAGGCAAAAACGGTTGGGTAAGTATATCGCTGTGTTTTGAAATATGAATAAGCACATGCTATGGACAAAATTGCACAGCACATGAAGCCTTGGCCGGTGCCTTTCCCGGTGCCTTTTACTTTGGCCCTGGTGCTAGCACCTTTGGCACTGGCAAAAAAATGGCACCGCACAGCACCGGCACCGGTGCTATTCTGAAAAAAATAGCACCGGCACCGGCATGGCACCCCTGAAGATTGCAATGGCACCGCACCAGCACCGGTGCTGGTGCCCTTCGGTGCCCAGCACCGGGGCACCGGTGCCCCGGTGCCTTTACATCACTAGTTTGTACGTCTACACACTTATAAATGTCTTAAAAGTCTTATAAATGACGATTTTTGTTGCATTTTTCCACGTCTGCGTACGTTTCAGACGACATTTTAGTACTGGGATTTCAAAAAATTTCTGGCGAAATAATAAACCCCCCCCTCGAAATACCCCCCCCTCGTTTAACCCCCCCCTCAAAATTCTCACTCTGAAACAATAAACCCCCCGGGGGTATTTCGAGGAAATACGGTAATTGAAATTCGGTGAATACGGTGGATGCTTGTACAGCTAGAATTTTTTATAGTATTTTTACTGTTTGTATTTGTGACCAACATCCAGCGGTTTTGATACAAAAATATCTAATGTAAACCCATATCCGATTTTTTCTATGCTTTACCCATGCATCTCCGAGAAAATTGAGAAAATAATAAGTAAATAAGTATTCTTTGAACCTAATCGATAAAAATATATAAAAAATCTATTGATAAAGATTATAAAAACTCCGCTTTTGCAGACACCGCTAGTGAAAATGTGACATCAGTGGTGCACAGGATACTGGCTGGACTGCCAATTGAGGCCCCACTGCCCAATCCAAATGGCTGCGTCAACTCTGGGCTATCCTGTCCATTGGTCAAAGGAACGAAATTTAGCTACGAGCAGAAGTTGCCCATTTCGAGGCTATGGGCATTGGTGCGTGTGTTCAGGCCGAATTTCCTCTAATTATACCCCCCCCCCTGAAAATACCCCCAGGGGCCAGATTTAATTCTCCCTACAGATTTGTAGGGTAGGGCGTACGTCTGATAGATTTTTTAAAGTTCAGCCGCATCGACGCACATGCACCGAGAGCAAGGCGGTTCGTAAAATACACGAGACTATCGCTCAACGTCGCCGATATTGCAATATGATGTATATCGCTTCGATTTTGGCCCGGAAATCACGATTTCGTCATTTCTTGGCCGTCTGCCAATTCGATTTTTATTTTATTTTGTCGGGCGGGTTACTCGCATAAGTCGCGCTTTTGTATAGTCAGGTGGTCACTTTTTTAGTGTTCACTGTCTACAACCGAAACCATGGGGGCAGCGACAAGAAAGAAATGCATGCACGAGCGTACAAAAGCGCGACTTATGCGAGTAACCCGCCCGACAAAATAAAATAAAAAACGAATTGGCAGACGGCCAAGAAATGACGAAATCGTGATTTCCGGGCCAAAATCAAAGTGATATACGTAATATTGCAATATCGGCAACCTTAAGGGATGGTTTCGTATATTTTACGAACCTCCTTGCTCTCGGTGCATGTGCGTCGATGCGGCTAAACTTTAAAAAATCTGTCGGGCGTACGCTTGCGCGCTGGCTGACAAATTCGCGAGTGGTTTTTAGACATGTTTAGCGAGCGCGAGTGGGCGGAGTCACGCCATTGCACACTGCGTCCATTGTAGACTACCGTATTTCCGCGAAATACCCTCCCTCGAAATACCCCCCCTCCCTCAAAATGGGCACTATGAATCAATACCCCCCAATTGAGTGTAAAGAGAACGTCAATGACAAAAGTAAATTACTTTTTTCCCCGGAAAATGTAAAATCGGGTACTATTTCCCTGGGAAAATGTAAAAGTGAGTACTTTTCTTCATGGAATATGTAAAAGTGGGTACTTTTTTCCTGGAAATTGTAAAAGTTAGTACTTTTTCACATGTGAGGGTCATTTTTACACTGTAAGGCATAATATATGTTACTTTTTAGTGATTTTTTAGCATTTATTCAGAAAAATGATATGATTTCTTCAAGATTTTCTTATTTTAGCAAAAAAAATTGCAATTTTAACAACAAAAAATACATTTTCTGTGCACATGCACTTTTCAAAAATATGTGTACAGGTGAGTATATGTATATGTATTTACAAAGTACTTGATTATATGTATTTTTGAGTAAATGTAAATATATTTTAACAACTGTGGTTTGGAGATGCCCTTCTATAGGAGGTTGCCGTTCTATCACTTTTTGAGGGTATTTCTGAAATTATATTTTCTCAAAACAACCCATTTTTCAAATGCTAATGACGGTACTGGGGTGAGTTCCAATTTGTCCATATCTGATTTTAACAACTTTTGCATGTGCAGGCGTCCTTCTCTCTCCAGTGGGAGCTTCGTGACCAAACTGGCGCTGACATTGTGTGCCTGCGCATCCGCACCCGCATCATGCCTGATAACTGATTACCGTATTACCTCGAAATACCCCCAGGGGGTTTATTATTTCGCCAGCAAAATTTGAGGGGGGATAATTCGAGGGGGGGGGGGGTATTCGAGGGGGGGGTCTATTATTCCGCCAGAAATTTTCGGAAATTCCCCATACGCAGACGCACATAAACCCTCCCCTAACGTCACTTAGCCATCACTTTTAGCGTGTGTTCTGCATTGTACAGATCACAAACTACAGTATTTGTCATGTACGTTCTCTTGACACTCAATTTTAGGGGGGGTATTTCGAGGGGGGGGGTTATTATTTCCTCAGGCGAATTTTAGGGGGGTATTTCGAGGGGGGGGGGTTTAATTCAAGGGGGGGGATAATTCGAGGTAATACGGTATGTAGGTAATGTGTCCACTTCTAAAAAATCAAAGTAAATTGAGTGGCATGGATTAGAGCATGGAAAAATCATCTGGAATTGGTTCCATACCGTATTTTCTCGAAATACACCCACCTTCAAATACCCCCCCCCCCCTCCCTGAAATACACACCCCCATCGAAATGCCTCCTCAAAATGCACACATGGGTTAATAACCGCTAAAAATGGCACATATAAGTTTATAATCCCCACCTCTAGAAATACCCCATCTGGAACGATGTACATCATGTACCTTACTTCCTCGAAATACCCCCAGGGGGTTTTTTCAGAGTGGAATTTTTGAGGGGGGGGGCGGTATTTCGAGGGGGGGGGGTGTTATTTTCTCAGAAATTTTCGGGGAAATTCATAGTAAAGAATATGCTTTTTCATACCCAAAACTGGTAATAAACATGAGAAAGTACACACATCGGCCTACATCGTACACAAATCAACGTATATGTGTACCTGCGATGCAAACTGGCATCAATAGATACATCATGTACATTGTATACATGGTGTACATCATTCCAGACGGGGGTTTTTCGAGGGGAGGGGTTTATTTTTTCCTCAGCTCAAAAACACCTGGGGGTATTTCGAGGGGAGGGGGTTAATTCAAGGGGGGGTATTTCGAGGAAATGCAGTATGTATGCAATGTACAATGTTTATCTGTGTAAACCACGTCCACGTGATTGTCCATGTGGACACCGACTTCTAAATAGGTAAAATATCGATCAATTTAAAGACCTAGTTAATTTAATGTAGTTTTTGGTCACAAAATTTGCAAAACATTATTTAGACATATTTTATATTGGTGATTGGTCTTTTTTGCCTATTTGTGTTGGATCATAATTTGTTTTATGATTTTCATAATGGATGCTGGTTAGTACCACATTGACACACTGGGACCACTTCCTGGCTTCTTCTAACATGTCCTATACCGCAATTTCGTTTTTGGGCCATCTGAAATGAAGTCTGTGCTGTTTTGCAGCGCACATAATTCTCTTAATAATCCTAATAAGCTTATTCCAGGATTTAGGGTAGACTGGTTCGTGTAGCTATCTACGTTGATTATGTCGAAATACCGTATTTCCTCGAACCCCCGCCACCCCCCCCCCCCGAAATACCCCCTCAAAATGGCATCTGTGGATTTATGAACCCCCCTTCGAAATGCCCCCCAAATTGAGTGTAAAGATAATGTATATGACGAAAGCTGCGGTTTGTGATTCAGGCAATGCAGAACACATGTAATAAACTCCTGAGGGTAATTCGAGGAGATACGGTATATCCTGTTGATCACATTTATTACATTTTGTGTATGTAAAAGCCTTTTTTATTACATATGATCATTCACGGAAATTTTAGACGAGATAACAATCAAATAACCCCCCCCCCCCCGAATTAACCAGCTTCAACATATGCTGGCGAAATAATTAATCTAGAACATACGGTATTTACATTCCTGTATGTTATAACCCTGTGTGATGCAGACTGGGCAAGTAAAAACATCACTCGCTCAGTCATAACATTTGTCGGTAATTTATTAAGCGAGTTGTTTTGAAATTTGAGCCGCCAGTAAAGTTAATCATGTATTTATATCTCCACGTTCAAAATTTTACTAAAATGGATTGTTTTGCAGCCACCAGCTAGATTTATCTAAAATATAAATCGATTGAAAAGATTACCTAATCTAAAATAGGAAGCACTACGTAAGGCTGTTCGATTTTCCATTCAACATTTGAACGATATTTAAATGATTCACAATATGTTATAAACTTTGTTCACCTTGGACGATTGTGACCTTCCGCACAGTCCAAAAGGTTCCATTTAAGATTCACCAACTGTCTAGTGTGTACGTTTTAGACATTTTTAATAACAATAACCGGATGTTGGAACACAGACTTGTTTACCTTTACGCACCATGTTGTTTGCAGTTTTCATATCATTATTTCCATTTAAGAGTTTCCGAATAACAAATACGGAGAAAAGCAGATTTTTATTCCATTCATAAATTGGGCTAGCCACATTTAACAGCTATTTTACTTAACGGGACCAACGGAAAAATGGCCACGCAATATTCAATAATTATTCTTGCTCTGCTGGGATATTTTTGCGGCTGTGAAAGTGCCATTGTCCGTTTCAGGGAGTGCTGTGAGTTCATTGATTTTCGCTTTGGTATTTTACACATTTATTATCGACTACCGTATTTCCTCGAAATACTCCCCTCAAAATGGGCACTATGAATTTGTTGTCCGGGAAATGCGTAACAGACGTTCAAAACACTTACTGTGTTACGTTAGAACATCATTTATACCATCTACATCCTTATATAAGGCTGTAATAACTTATAATTGGTGGTTATTGTTGCATTTTTCACGTTTTTCTCTCAAAATTTTCACTCTGAAAAAAAACACCCAGAGGGTAATTCGAGCAAATACGGTAAATAGACTGCGGCCCACATGTTTTTGTTATTCTGTGAACTGCCGGTGCAAGGTGATAGTCACTCGGAAAACTAAGAAAAAACAAAAACACACTTTCTTGGTAAACCTAAACTTAACCAGGTGCTAAAAGCTCGCCCACCAGCAAACTTAAAACTTAAAGTGGCTAATAATGGTAAAACATACATTTTTAAACACATAAACTGATTGAGTTTCTGTTTTTGTTGTACACAGAAACATGGAAACCCGCCAAAAATACTCACCTTTACGTTTTCTGGAGGAAAGTTTTGTACTCACATTTACTCATGAGTAAAAGTGAAAATTTTACTTCGGTTCGTACTCAGATGATTGTAAGATAAATAATATATTTGCTTGAGTAATTCCCCAGGGGAATTTTTCATCTGACTTTTTGATGAAGTGACTTCACAGAGGCCGCTTCACGCGCATCAAGCTCACTTCACACACTTCACGGACACTTTTTTGCGTTGAATGTGGTCTGCATTGTCCAGATGAAAAACTGTAGCTTTTGTCATTTCTCTTCTCTTTACACTCAATTTTGGGGGGTGGGTATTTTGAGGAAATACAGTATACTTGAAAAAGTTCGGGGTTTGAACAACTCTGAATCAACCAGACACAGTTATTTGCTAGCTCTGGCAGGGCAGTATTTCTTCTTCCATTGGTGGGGACATTAATTATTCAACAGGGGAATTATTCAAGATGGGGGAATTATTCGAGCAAATATGGTACTTTTATTTTTTGTGAAACTGCATCTATAAGTACAGGGGTGGGCATCTTCAGTTACCGCTGGAAAAACGCGATAGCTTGAGCTACGGTTGAGCTATCACAGTGAAATTTTAACACAATAGAGTAGACTCCATAGGACACCTATTCTGAAGTTTGCAACCCAAACGGCCACATTTTGGGTGAGTAGTGGAACACACCGTTTTTAGTGTAATTTTGTGACTAGGCGTCCCCCATAGGATAAATCGAGTGTGGCATTTGAGGGGGGGGGGGGTCACCGGTCTTTGGTGTTGTCCCATTCTGTCGTACATTGGCCGATTTGGATGCCCTTTGAGTATGTTGGGGTTTGGGGTCGGGGCTACAACCAAATTCTTTGTTTTTCTCGAATAGTCCCCCAGTCCTGAGATAACGGGGGTCAAGTCACAAAATTACACTAAAAACTGTGTGTTCCACAACTCACCCAAAATGTGGCCGTTTGGGTTGCAAACTTCAGAATAGGTGTCCTATGGAGTCTACTCTATTGTGCTAAAATTTCACTGCGATAGCTCAACCGTAGCTCAAGCTATCGCGTTTTTCCAGCGGTAACTGAAAATGCCCATCCCTGTATTATGCTCACGCGTGATCAACTAAAGCAGGCAGTAACTATGCACGCAGCCTCATCGAGCGGGAAAACGGGCACGCTGCACTCCGTGGACGTGGACCCCTGCCCGGGCGCCCCCGCCGGCTGCAAATTGGTCCGGGGCACCAAGCCCACCATCACCATCACGTTCACACCCAGTGAGTGAGGACATAGGTTCGCTTGGCATGCAAACCCGCTTGGCATGTAGACCCGTTAGAGGGGTCTCATGGGGGAGGGCTACTCAGCTATCTTTCTATCCCGACGCTACTATCCCCTGAGCACTCCACGAATCGCTCAACTTTCCAAGTATCTATGGGGAGCAAACTTTGAGCAATTTTAGCCCCAATTTTTACTCAAGATCACCAAATTTTTCTCCATTTTGTCAATTTTGCCAGATATGTCATATATATTTTGCTCCAGCGAGCCCCCAGAATTATTTTCAGCTATTTATTTCCCCAAATGATCGATTTGCTATCTTTCAAGCCCTCGCGAGGGTCAAAACCTTGGAAACCCCTGGTCCATTGTCTACATACCAAATGGGTTTACATGCCAACAGGCACAGGGTCATATTTAGTGATGGAAAAGCGCCAGAAAAAATGGCGCCAGGCACCAATGGGCGCCATTCAAAAATATGGCGCCGGGCGCCAAAGGGCGCCAATGGCGCCATGGCGCCATCTGAAATAATAGCGCCGGGCGCCAGAAACAATGGCGCCAGGCGCCAAAATGACGCCAACAAAAAATTCACTATTTCAGCCTGTATATTATCATGGAAGCATTAATAGAACAGCAACATGCTGTACCGTTTTTCTGATGGTGGCACAAGCCACAAAACTCATCTTATCGTCAATATTATATACGGTATACTTCCTGGAAATACCCCCAGGCCCAGGCCCAGGCCCCACAGTGGTTTATTACTTCATCAGCCAATTTTGAGGGAGTTATTCTAAGGGGCTTATTCAAGGGGTTTATCATTTCGCCAGAACTTTGAAATTGTATTACGAAATGTGCACTACGAAAAAATTCTGTCGAAATCATTTCCCCTTGAAATACGCCGTCCCTTGATTAACCTCACAAAATTTGCTCTATGAAAAAATAAACCCCTGGAGGTATTTCAGGAAAATACAGTAACTATTCCTCGCTTAAGGTCTACAGAGATACCGTATTTACTTGAATAATTCCTCCCCTCAGGTACATAGTTCCCCCTGAAGAATGTTTGACGACAAAAAAAATAATTTTCAAGTGGAAATATTCAAGCAGATACAGTATTTCATGGAAAAACAGTGCCTCGTAATTTGTAAATGAGTACCTAATCAATTATTTAAGAGCTGTGAAAAAAAATCAATTAAAATCAACATTTTCCAATTGTTATATGATTTGCCAAACCCAAACTTGTAATGCTGGCAAAAAATTACAAAGGTCAGTGTGTTAAATATCATCTCAATGACATCATTGAGCAGAAAAAACAGTCGAAATACAACCAAAAACGACCATTCATCCCGGCATCTTGGCGCCATCCACAACAATGGCGCCGGGTGCCAAATTGGCGCCAGCGAAAATGGCGCCAAGCGCCAAGGGTGCCATGGCGCCATTCGAAATAATGGCGCCAGGCGCCAGATGGCGCCACAGAAAAGGGCGCCAAGCGCCAATGGCGCCATGGCGCTGGCGCCCTTTGGCGCCATTAAAGGGCGCCAGCGCCATGGCGCCATTTTATCACTAGTCTTATGTGAGCAGCAGTGAAGGCTAGGTGCATGCACAGTTGTTAAAATACTGGTATTTTTTCGGAAAAAGTAAATGTAAACATAAATACCTTTTCTAAATTTTGAGATTTTATACTGGAACATATTTACAAAACTTTCAAAATACCTTGGTAAACATTAAAAAACATAAAAGTTAAATTCTTGAGAATTGCTGATTGAATGGGTAAGGTTAAGGATAAGGAAATATGTCTTGTCAGTTAACTTACCACTCAGAAAGTCGGAATCTTTTTCAAATATTGAAAAACTATATACACTAAATCCTCAAATAAGACCCCAAGGGAGTTATTTTTTTGCTCAGACATTTTGGAGGGGGAGTCATTCAAGGGGTGAGTTACTTTTTCCTCAGAAAACTTGGGACTTTGTATTGTATTGTTTTCATCCAGGGGGAAAGTTATTCAAGAGGGGGGAGTTATTTGAGGGGGAGTTATTTTTTCCTCACCTCGCCAACAGGGGAGAGTTATTCAAGGTTTTTTCTCGAGGATTTGCGGTAAAAAAATTAGAAAAGTATATTAAAAAGATTGATTTACATTTGAGAATAGATAAAGATTGGTAAAAAAACTCTGATTTCGCAGACTCCGCGAGTGAAAATGTGACATCAGTGGTACATGGAATAGTAGCTGGACTGCCAGTAGAGTTTCCACTGCCCAATCCAAATGGCTGCGTCAACTCTGGGCTAAGCTGCCCATTGGTCAAAGGGAAGAAATACAGCTATGTGCAGAAGTTGCCCATTTTGAAGCAATATCCAAAGGTGTGTGTGATTTATTTGTGTGTGTGTTTGATTTTGGCCTCTGATATTTTGTCATGGGTTTGTAGACTGGACAGGCAGATCGCCTTACAATGAATGATACCATATTTTGATGAATAAGATCATGTGGAAAACTGCACGAAATTGGGGCACCAGATATTGCTAGAGTTTTAAGAAGTGGTCAATTTTGGGTTGTCTGTCTCTGCGGGCAAATAGCGACAGTTGAAAGCATTGAAAACATTTTATTGATATAAAATTTCAAAACTAGAATCTATTTGGCCATATATTTGGATATTCCAGTCAGGAAGATAAAATTACATTTTTTGAGGTTTACTCAAAAATCTTTTTTTTCAATGCTAGTGTCAGTGATGACAGCTGACCTGGTGGCAATCCCAAGCCCTGTAAGGTGTTAAGTAAAGTGTCAAATGTAAAGTGATGTGTCAATTGTATCCAAATCCAATTATGCCAAAAAAATAAGATTTGGATACAAAAAAAACATAAGATTTGGATACAAAAAATAATGTTTTGATATGCAATCGACACTTTACTTACATTTGACACTGTGCATGACATTTGACATTTGACTTTGCATTTGACTTTACATTTGACACTTTACCGGGCTTGGGACAACCCCTGAGTTCCCATTTCTACAGATCAGATTTTATCAAAATATGGTATCAGATAATATTTACTTTTTGAGGGATTTTCTGAGATTATATTTTCTCAAAATAACCCATTTTTCCGATGCTAGTGTGTTCCATTTTTTCAGATGTGATTTTATCATCTTTTGCATGTGCAGGTATCCGCCGTTGTCCAGTGGGAGCTGCGTGACCAAACTGGCGCCGACTATGTGTGCCTGCGCATCCGCACCCGCATCACTGATAATTGATTATGTTATTGATGGAGTTGTTCAGTTCTAAAAATCTAATTAAATTAAGTTGAGCATGGAAACAGCATTTGGAATTGGTTGCATATATTTTTCACTTCATTTACCCTAAAGTGTCACACGTTTGGAAAATCAGTAATAATTGTGAAAAAATATCTTGCAATAAATATATGCTGCTGCTATGTCGTATATCTCCATTTTTTACATAACAACCTTTGGAAGGGTGTTGTCATACAAAATGCAGTTTTTCCGCTGTTATCACATGGATGGTGTTGCAATATTCAAAAAGAATTTCATTTGTACCAATACTGAATTAACAATGTGCATCAATGTGTTTACCTTGTATTGTTATAACTCCCATGAAAATTTTAAATTTCACGGTCACTACAAAAATGAGCCTGTGAAGAGCATTGAAGAAGCTGATAGCACACGAAGCAGTGTACTTCTACATGCTTCCCCAATAGGGGTACACACGCTAAACTGCAAACTGTGTGCCAGAGTTGTGAAAATACCGGTATTTTTGGAAAGCGTAAGCGTAAGCGTAAATACACTTTCCCAATTGTCAGTATGGAATCCCATGGATACTTAAAGCGTAAGGTATTTTTAAAATACCTGGGAAAGCGTAAATAAAAGCGTAAGCGTAAAAAAATTTAAGAGACGTTTTCTCAGTGAATTCTTTCCAAATCAAGCTCTCAGCGACATTTTTCGGATGTCCACTTAGTAGTCTGCCCTCACATGTTGTTTGGCAATTCATCGGCAGCGACACTTACCGTATTTCTTATAATAGGATAGCACCGTACAATTTTTTTCGTCAACTTTTTTTGCCTGCCGTTATATGGTAGGTGCCGTTCTATTGGAGGCTGCCGTTCTATTAGAAGAAACACGGTAAGTCATCTTTTTATATTCCAACTTGGAGTTAGTGCTGTCGACGGCGACAACATCGTCGTTGGAATCCATTTTCAGCCCAAAATTTCTTATCTGAAGACACGATTTTGATCGACGACACAGTATTAGCAAGACATTCATACTGCGACACAATTTGTAAATGTGCCACTATCTCCAGCACATTACTGCACGCACGCAGTAACTTTTTTGGTACACAGTTTCGTTCACTTTTTTTTGTGGTTTTATGCTTTTTCAAAAGTGTAAAACTGAACCGTGTGAAAAGCTTTTTTACGCTTTTAGTATACGGATATTTTGGCCGGGAAAGCGTAAAAAAGCGTACAGGTATTTTATGAAAGCGTAAGCGTAAGCGTAAGTATAAATACCCATTTACCCGGGTATTTCGGGTAAGCGTAAATACGCTTTCGCAACTCTGCTGTGTGCTGGTAAACTCAAAAATCGGCTTTGAATGCATGTGAGTTTACCAAAATGAGGTGTCTGTCAACTGCAGTTGATGGGGATCAAGAAAAACTCATTCTAGTAAACTTAAATGCATTCAAAACCGATTTATGAGTTTACCCGCACACAGTTTGCAGTTTAGCGTGTGCACACGTAATATCACAATAATGTCAATGAAGTGTCTTCCACATATTTATCCTATATTCACACACTTCCAAAATTCCAAAAATATTTTAATAAAATATTACAAAAATTCAAATTTTAGTAACATTATATTTTCATTTTATTAATTTACCATTCTATTTTATTTTATTCTTGAACTTTTCATTTTATTTTTTTCTGAGATTTTGCTAATCCTAGCCCCTAGTAGGGGGGGGGGGGTTGGGGGGGGGGGGGTTTAACCCCCCCCCTCAAATCCGCCAGCTATCTATCAATCCCAGAGGCCTGCTCAGCTATGTATCTATCCCAGAGGAAAAATTTTTGGCTACTATCCGCTAAACACCCCCACCCAAATCGGCCAGCTATCTATCTATCTGAAGCGATTTTAGAGAAATTTTGCCCCAATTTTCGCCCAAAATTGCCAATTTTCATACCTCTCTATAGTTTTTCACCTTCAAAATTCTAATTCATGTTCCGTATTGCCTATTTCCGGCTATTTTTTGTACTATATGTACTTATATACCTATTTTTAGCTGTTTTTCTCCTACTTTTAGCGATTTTTTCCCGTTTCTTACTTCTATACCTCGGAAAAGCCTGTATATTGAACCGCCGCGAACACTCCCCCCCCCAGAAAATGTTTCAGCTATCTATCCCTCCGGAGGAGCAATTTACTATCTATATGAACCCCCACGGGGGTCCAAATCTACAAAACCCCTGCCAGGCCATGACGTTTTTGTCACTTTTTATAGTGCTGAACAAATTTGAATAAAATCAAATATGATAAGTAATGACAATTCTTGTCATATTTGACTTCATTCAATTGTCTTCAGAACTTTAAAAGGTGAAAAGGCACAAAAACGTCAAAAATAGACATTTTTGACGTTTTCTGTCACTTTTCAGTTGATAAAGTGAAGATATTCCTTGAATAAAGTCAAAAAAAACATTTCACATCGTATTATGACATGTCAACAAAGAAGCGCCGCTACATGGCCAGCGGGCAGAATCCAAGTCAAGTCATGGCAGCCAAGTCTACATGGCTAGTGGGTTTACATGGTCAGGAAGCCTACGTAGTGTAGTGATGTAAAAACGCCATGGCGCCGGCGCCAGCAAAAAGCGCCGTAGCGCTTTTGGTGCTTGGCGCTATTTTTGACCGGCGCCAAGAACCAAATGCCTGGCGCTGGCGCCTGGCCAAAGCAAAAAGCGCCATGGCGCTTGGCGCCACTTTGCTCTGGCGCGATTGGCGCTTGGCGCTGGGTGTCGGAAAAGCGCCATGGCGCTTTTGGCGCTTGGCGCCAAAGTTCTGGCGCTTTTCACATCACTAAGCCTACATAACTTTCACGATCCGGCGAAAATTATAAGCGAAGGAATGTTCTCAACAAATTCACGGCATCGCCAAAACTGAGAAAATAAACGCACAGTAACAAAAAGACAAGAAAGCCGAGGTAGTCCGATCGTTTCAGGAAATAATTAAAGTCGACATTCAGAATAAATAAGTTCAGTTTGGAATCGATAGTTATCGACCTGCGCACGCGAAACAAGAAATTAGAGGAGTTAATCTCAACAAAAAAAAACGAACAGAGTAAATACACAGACATTTTATTTTTTCGTAAATACCGTATTTGCTTGAATAGTTCCCCCCTTGAATAATTCCCCCCTCGAATAATCCCCCCCCTGTAAGACGAGTGAGGAAATAATAATTCCCCCCTTGAATAATCCCCCCCCTTTAAAGATTTGATTAAATTGTTGTACCTAATTTAAACAAAAATGACACGTTATTGTGTTTATAATGCATATTTCGTGAAATGAGTTGATAGAAACATGCTTGAAAATTTTTACGAAATAATAATTCCCCCCCCTTGAATAATTCCCCCCCTCGAATAGTTCCCCCCTCAAAAATGTCTGACGAAATAATAATCCCCCAGGGGGATTATTCAAGCAAATACGGTACTTGAAAAACATTTTCTTCTGGTCAGTATCGAATAAACCCCCGCCCACTGATGCCGGATCCAATACAATATGGAACATTTGGTATCGAAGTAGGCGAAGGGGAATTTTTCAAGAGGGGGGGGGGGGGGTATTATTCCAGTAAATACGGTGGATATTTGTAAACACCTTCCCGGACAAGTTCACCACCCATTTTTTTATTTCACTTCGAATGCAATATCTCCGTCCATGGGGGTGTTATAAAGCTGAAACTTTGTATATATAAAGTTGTAAGACCCCTGTACTCCCCAACAATGGGGGAGGTGCGGCGACTCACTACAGGGTGAGTCGCCTTATATGCAACAATTTTTTTGGCATTTTTGGTGTCCCAAACAAGTTCACCACCCACTTGATTGGCTACACTATGAGAGCCATATCTCCAGCTGTGATGGCGCAATTTGGGGCATGTCTTGCCAACAACCCCCTTCACGATCCACCAGTGGGGCGGCTGCCAACGACCCACTAAAGCATGGGTCACTGCATATAAAGTTAACCATTTTCTAAAAACAGCCCAAGTGTCCCAAAACAAGTTCATCACCCAACTGCATTGAAAAAATGTTCCAACAACATACCTAATATAAAAATGAATGGGGTTGGAACACTATTTCAGGCAAACAAATTTTTTTTCAGTAGGGCACCCACCCTGTCCCATAAACATCTGACTGATAATTTCACTTTAAACCAATTTTTTGTATCACACTTAAAAAGTTGGTTTACAAAGTTCACTAGGGGAGGGTCTAAGGTTCAAAGTTATGTAAACAACATAACCTCTAAAATGCTTCCATAAGGAAATTTACTTGGGGTGAATTCTATGATGTCAAAATGATGTCATTTCAGGAAGAAAATTTGACAAAATTTTCACTTTTTCATTCACCCCAAATAAATTTCCTTATGGAAGCATTTTAGAGGTTATGTTGTTTAAACTCGGCAGACATGAAACGAATCAGTGATTCGGCCCTTGGTTACCAATGACGTATGTTTTTAAATTCGAACTTGAATGGACGGATTTCATTCGGTTCGCGATACATTTGATTCAATTCGACTTTTATATGCGAACGATATGAATTTGATTGGCATATCGTTATTGAAGGTCGGATTGTGAGGCCTTAGGTTGGATCTTATCGTCGCAGCCCAGACAAATTCCTCTGAAAAAGTACCTCATGAATTTGGCACACGTCCAAATTCCTTGCGTTTCCTAACAAAAAGTTGAAGACGCACGATTTCCTTTCGCGTCACCGAATTACCGAATTTGCGGAATTACCTAAGTCAACACAAGATTCAACGAGTACGTGGGTCGCCATTAGCGGCAATTTGCGGTCGCTGAATTGGATTTGAACGCGAACGCGAATGGTGCGTCGCGCGTCTTTAAACTTGATTGCATGAAACGCAAGGAACTTGGACGTGTGCCAAGTTGAAATATTCACACTCGTACAAAAATCCCGTAGAACAATGACTTCCAAAAAGTCCGCCGAGTTTACATAACTTTGAACCTTAGGCCCTCCCCTAGTGAACTTTGTAAACCAACTTTTTAAGTGTGATACAAAAAATTGGTTTAAAGTGAAATTTTCAATCTGCTGTTTATGGGACAGGGTGGGTGCCCTACTGAAAATTTTTTGATGAGCAGAACTAGGGTTCATATCCGATTTAATTTTATATCAGGTATGTTCTCACAACATTTTTTTATAATGCAGTTGTGTTGCGAACTTGTTTGGGACACTTGGGTTGTTCTTAAAAAAATTATCAAATTTATATGCAGTGACCCATGCTTTAGTGGGTCGTCGGCAGCCACCCCACTGGTGTATTGTGAGGGGGGGTTGTTGGCAAGACATCCCCCAAATTTCAGCTTTCTACCGCCCTCACAGCTGGAGATATAGCCTTCAAAGTGTAGCTTATCAAGTGGGTGGTGAACTTGCTTGGGACACCAAAAACGCCACAAAAATTGTTTGCATATAGGGCGACCTACCCTTTAGTGAGTCGCCGCACCTCCCCCCATTGTTGGGGAGTAAGGGGGTCTTACAACTTAATAAACACCTTCCCGGTCACGTCCGGCAGCCATTTTTTGATGTTACTTCTTATATCCTATCTCCAGTTCTAGAGCGCCCCAGAGGCTGAAACTTGGGGGAGATATTGGCGCAACCCCCCTCTACTTCGCATGAATTGGAGGGGTCGCCGCGACCCCCCCAATTCATGCGAAGTAGAGGGGAGTTGCGCCAATATCTCCCCCAAGTTTCAGCCTCTGGGGCACTCTAGAACTGGGGATAGGATATAAGAAGTAACATCAAAAAATGGCTGCCGGACGTGACCGGGAAGGTGTTTATATACAAAGTTTCAGCCTTATAACACCCCCATGGACGGAGATATTGCATTCGAAGTGAAATAAAAAAATGGGTGGTGAACTTGTCCGGGAAGGTGTTTATATGTGGTAATATTCCAGGCAAAGTTGCACAGAAAAGTTGGAAAAGATATCACATTGTGCTGCATTGTTGCAAGGTGTCATTAATCCTATTTATTTTATACCACCCTCTGCAATTACCGTATACCTCAAAATGTCAAGTATGAAGGTAATTGCATATCACTTGGATCCCAATGAAATTTCCTTGAAGCCTGGAATTTTCACAACTATGTAACCTGTTTTCTACCAGTATTTCTTGGACTATCTTATTAAAGTACCTAATAAATAGTATGCACAGTAAGAAACACTGTCATCTTGCTGACAGCTGATTACACATTACATGAACATTTGTCCATTTGTTTACTTTGTAGGTAGCAGATGTTTAGTGGATCTATTAGAAAACCTTTAAGAGCTCATGTTGAAGACATTTTGACCACTTTGTTTGAATTTTCTGATTTTATTTGGATTTTATTTCAAATTCAGTTTCAAACACCATGAATCTATTTCAAGATATTCTTGTTGCCTCACTGGTGAGACTCCTGAAAGCTCATTTAAAATTGTCTGGATTTATTATTTACCTCACATCTAGTATTCCAATGCAGATAGTACAATGTGCGAGATGTTACACAGATGAGGAGAATAAAGCCGCTGCAGCCATGTACAGCCACAAGGAAATGGCTGGGGGTAAACTAGGGGGGTCCGGTGCCAATCCCAGACCATGAGAAATGTCATGTGTCATGGAAAAAACCCTGTAGAATGCCATGTGTCGTGTGTAAACCCTGTAAAATGTCGTGTGTCATGGAAAAGACCCTGTAGAATGTCATGTGTCATGTAAAAAAACCTGTAAAATGTCATGTGTCATGTAAAAGACCCTGTAAAGAGTGTCAGGTGTTCCCCAATCTTACTTTGAACATTTGGATCCAGATAAAAGATTTGGATACAAAAACATAAGATTTGGACACACATGACACTTGACAAGTTTTTTACATGACATTTTACAGCGTTTATTACATGACACGTGACATTTTACAGGGTCTTTACACTTTATAGTCTTTTACAGTGTCTGGGACTGCCCCCTGGGTGCACTTTTCTGGTGCTCCCATGGTTTCTTTAACCATTGCTAACGAACCGCGGCAGCGCCAGAGCACTGCCCACCCTGTACTTTGTTTGCGTTTCACTGTACCAAATGTTCGCCTGCAATCACCCGCAGGGGATATGGTTCTGCCGAAGTCGCGAGGCTATTTGAAATCGGTGCGAACATGGCCAGGCGGAGTTGTCCCATATGTGGTTAGCTGTTGATGATGTTATGTAGTGCAGGCACAGTGTATGTGAGGACGTAGGCTCATCCCACATCTAAACCCATCCCACATCTAAACCCATCCCACATCTAAATCTACTCTGTCTCTCTAATAGACTGTATTTAATTTATGGAATTTCAAAGAGTCATGATGACACAAGGTAATCAATCTAATATAACATTTATTTAACACACATACCGTGACTGGCTCTACAAGTCATGGGTACAATATAAAAAAAACAGAACAGAATAAATGACCATGTAACACTTGCGATGTAAATACGCTAATCAGTACAAGATTGTGTCACATTTCAAAAATCTACTGCATACAAAAAGAAAACATTCTAGTTGGATAGCTGTAATTTAAAAAAATGTACTCAATATATAAGGCAAAGGAATATGTAACATTGATCAACGAACCTGGACAGTTCTAGCTAGTTTACTTAGTTTTCAAACAATCAAGCGAAATATATATTTGTTAGAGTGTTTGAAGGCAATTTGACACCACATGTGTTAAAACCTGACAGTTGACAACTATTGAGTGCAGTCAGTGTTATTGAGTACCAGGGTTGGCAAAATCTCAGAAAAAAATAAAAATAAAATAAAAATAAAATGGAATATTCAAGAATAAAATCAAATAAAATAAAGTGGAAAATTTAAGAATAAAAATAAAAATTGTATAAAAATTCGAATTTTTGTAAAAATTTTGTAAAATTGTATAAAAATTCATATTTTTGTAAAATTGTATAAAAATTCATATTTTTTGTAAAATTGTGTCTAATTGCTTGAGTCTCTACCTGTTTATTCATGGATCTGGGGGCAGTCCCAAGCATTGTAAAGTGTCAAATGTCATGTAAAATGTCATGCAATGTGTCAATTGTCATGACAAATGTAAAGTAAAGTGTAAATTGTCATGACATGTAAAAATTAAAGTATAAATTATCAAGCAAATTGTGTTTAAATCTCATGTTTTATTTCGAAATCTTATGTTTTGTATCCAAATTATGTTGTTGTTGACTCCAAATCTAATGTGAACATTTGGATACAAAAACATAAGATTTGGTTATAAAACATATTATGGATACAAAAACACAAGATTCAGATACACAATTTACACTTTGCATGACATTTGTCATGACAATTGCCACTTTGCTTGAAATTTTACATGACACTTGACATTTTGCATGACAATTGATACTTTACTTCACATTTGTCATGACAATTGACACTTTGCATGACTTTTTACAAATGTGCCCAGCACACTCCAGTAGTCCTTCTACTGAAAATGCAAACCATTCTTATCGATAATTGTAACTTTACACTTGCAGCTAGCTAACAATACATACTGCATGCAACTTTTGAAAAGTAAGGGAAAAATTTGTCACAGGATTTTCATGTATAGGTCTAATTATAACATTTTTCTGGCCTTGCATGCATGTTTCTGATTTTTTGTACAATTTTTGTACAATTTTTGTAAAATTTTTGTAAAATGTGTCATTTTATTTTATTAATGACTTTTGGGAATAAAATAAAATAAAATAAAATGAAACAAGAATAAAATTAAAATAAAATAAAATTTTTATACAATTTTTATACTATTTTACTAAAATGAATTTTTATAAAACCAACCCTGTTGAGTACAACTTTGACCTGCGAAATCACCGAGTCATTGAAAGTGGCTCTTAATGTAGCACTTTTTCATCATCAACATTTTTTTGCATCCATTATCTACCAAAAATGCAAGGAATACGCATCTAATATGAAAGGCATCCAATTTATGGGCCGGGATGTGGGATGGCACAGACCGAGCTTGTGGAAACACAGCAAAAAATACGCTGGTGATCTGCCGTGATATGTGGCAGAGTTGCGAAAGCGTATTTACGCTTACCCGAAATACCCGGGTAAATGGGTATTTATACTTACGCTTACGCTTACGCTTTCATTAAATACCCGTACGCTTTATTACGCTTTCCCGGCCGAAATACCCGGGTACCGAAAGCGTAAAAAAATATTCACGTAGCCAATTTTAATGCTTTTGAAAAAGCATAAAACTACAAAACAAAAAGTTAAGTAGAACGTGTAGAGATAAAAAGTAACTGCGTGTGTAGAAACGCTCTGAAAATAGCGTCACATGTACAAATCCTGTGAAAATATGAGCACAATGTACCCACTGGCTAAATATAGAGTCTAGAAATTTTGCGGCTTCTAAATTCGGAATTTTGGTGCCATAATTGATTCTGACGACGATGTTGTCACCATTGACAGCACTAAGTCTCAGTTAGAAGATAGCGCAGACCAGAGTGCCGCTGCCTTTGAAATGCCATAACATCCTAGAGCAGACTACCAAGTGGGTGTCCTACTAGACCCCTGGTGTTGAACAATGTCTATTTGTTATAATACATTGATCGTGATCTTTGATTGTGTTGATAAAAAAATGTGAAAATGAATGGAAACAACGTCTGAACTTATCTAAAAGTGAACGCAAAGGTGTTTTTGGATCCTCAACAGCAAGATCACTTTCTAAGAAAGAATTTACGCTTACGCTTTATTTTACGCTTTCCTAGGTATTTTAAAAATACCTTACGCTTTTAGTATCCATACTCAAAATTTGGAAAGTGTATTTACGCTTACGCTTACGCTTTCCAAAAATACCGGTATTTTAACAACTCTGATATGTGGTGAAGGGCCTTCACGTAGAACCTTGCAGGCACTTCAACACACTTCATAAATTTCTGATTTTTTATTTCTGTAAACAATTTAGTAATAACATTTGTGAAGTGTCGGTGAAGTGCATTCCAATGGTGATCAAGCGTGATCAGGCTCTGTAGTGTGATTACAGGCTGTGAAGTGCCTGGTGATCAGGCTCTGAAGTGTGATCACAAGAGGCAGTTCAGACCGCTTGAGTGCATTTCACGAGCACATTATTTGCTGTGAAATTGTGCGTGGTATATTTGCAGAGCTGTTCAAAGTATAAATACTGAACTTTTTCAAAGTAAACGAGAACAAAAAGTATTTTATTTTTACCCAACCATATGTAGAGAAGACATAAAGACAATTTTTTACTTTTATGCTGCGTAAAATGTGAGTACCTAGGTAAATGCAAATACCAGTATTTTGACTCAGGAAAAGTGTAAAAGCAGATATTTTTTCGATTTTGTACCTAGGAAGATGTAAAAATAAGTAAATGTGAAATCGAGAGTTGTCGCTTTTCCCACCCATCCTAACTTCTAT
Organism: Sphaerolaimus hirsutus; assembly: GCA_964036195.1. NCBI lineage: Eukaryota > Metazoa > Nematoda > Chromadorea > Monhysterida > Sphaerolaimidae > Sphaerolaimus > Sphaerolaimus hirsutus. Next base: position 25,886,306 of record OZ038455.1, read on the forward strand.
CATTTCTAATGAAGAACTTCAGTAAAATCGTATTTAATGAGCTACATTTAGTCATCAAAATTCAGATAGCCAACGGCTTCGACAGAACTCAAATAAACAAAATCCACGAAGCCATGAAGCACATCGAAGGGAGGTCCTGTATCCAGTTCAGGCAGAGGACAAATGAAAGGAATTATGTTTACATAAATTCGGTGAGTACTCGCTAAGGGTAACTCCGTTGACCGCATGCTATGCATTTTCCTGAACAAACACTCTAACGTGATGGCGTCGTTAATGTATAAAAAAGTGTTCCAAAAACGAAAACATCTTTCAGACACCACACATGCATCGGTCGTACCCGACTACCGATGGAAAAAGCGCCAGGACTTTGGTGCCAAGCGCCAAATGTGCCATGGCGCGTTTCCGAACCCCAGCGCCAAGAGCCAATGGCGCCAGAGCCAGGGGTTCAATATACAGCCTTTTCCGAGCTATAGAAGGAAGAAAAGGGGAAAAAATCGCTAAAAGTAGGAGAAAAACAGCTAAAAATAGGTACCGTATTTCTTCGATTTTATTGACCGTCAATGTATTGTTTCACAAGCTATTTTTGGGGGGCAATGTAAATGAGCACGGCAAAGTGAATGAACATGGCAATATATATTTCAGAGTGTATTTTTCATGTGCATTTGTAATTTTAATATGAATGTAGAATAAGTTTTCATGAAAACTCCACTTTGCATTCATAAATGAGGCTAATTGTCGCAGCAGTGGAGTTGTTAGACTCTTAGTGCGGCAACGATAATAAAGGATAAATCGGACAACTTGACGTCAATATTTTCATACGCCAATGTATTTGAACATGGCAATGTATTTTTCGGATGCCCCTCAGACCCGCCAATGTAAATGAGCAAGCCAATGTAAATGAACGGTCAATAAAATCGAAGAAATACGGTATATAAGTACATGTAGTATAAGAAATAGCAGAAAATAGGCAATAAGGAACATGAATTTGAATTTTGAAGGTGGACAACTATAAAAAGGTACAAAAACTAGCAATTTTAAGTGAAAATTGGGGCCAAATTTCTTTAAAATCGCTCCAGATAGATAGATAGCTGGCCGATTTGGGGGGGGGGGTTAGGGGATAGCAGCCCAAAATTTTGCCTCCGGGATAGATAGATAGCTGGCGGATTGGGGGGGTGACCCCCCCCCCCCCAACCCGTACTAAACCCCTGGCGCCAGAGCAAAATAGCTCCAGCGGCAGGCACTTTTATCCTGCCATGGCACTTTTCCATCACTATACCTGACTCCGCTTTCAAAAAAATGCTCACTTTTTGTGAAAATGCGCACATAAGTATCACATCGGTGCGTCGGTCTGGCGAGTGAGACACAAGTATGCCCATATGCACACTACGCGGTCAGCGGAGAAACTTTCTCGTTTGTCTCGAATAGTACCCAAACACAACCTCCACCCTATCTCTCAGTACGACACGGGGTGCTACTCGCAAATCGGCATGACCGGCTGGGGCAAGCAGAACTTGAATCTGCACCGACCCGACTGTTTCTGGCCCAACGGCCGCATCGGCACGCCCGTGCATGAGATGATGCATGCGCTGGGTTTCATGCATGAGCACACCAGACCGGACAGGGACCAGTATATCAGGGTGGGTGGGGGATGGGGGAGGTGTAGATTGTGTTTGGCCTGTTGATTGGAGTGACTCCACAAAATTTATGTGTTTCCTCGAAATGCCCCCACAGAGGTGTGATAGGTATATTGTTTCAGAGTGCAAGTTTTGACTGGTAATTCGAGAGGCGTTATTTTTTCGGCAGAATTTTTTGAACTTCCCGTGCTTACCGTATTTCCTCGAAAACCGCCCCCTCGTTTGACCCCCCCCCTCTCGCCACCACTATGAAACAATCACCCCCCCCTCGAACCCCCCCCCCAATTTAGTGTAAAGAGAACGTACATGACAAATACTGCAGTTTGTGTTCTGCGTAGTGCAGAACACACGTAAAAACAATGTCGGAATCACGTTAGAAAAGTGTTTATACCATCTACGTACTAATATTAGTCTACAGGAGTCTTTACATGTCAGTTATTGATGCATTTTTCTACCCCAGCGCACATCACAAACAACGATTTTGTACTAGGATTTCAAAAAAGTTCTTGCGAAATAATACCCCCATCGTTTAACCCCCCTCCCCTCTCGGGAGCACTATGAAACAATCACACCCCGGAGGGTATTTCGAGGAAATACGTTATGTGTTTTTTTATAACGTATGCAGGCAGGCATGTATAAATGCAACAATAACGTCATGCATTTTTCACCACAAAAGTCAGAAAAATTTTAAATGACCGGGAATTTTCGAATTTCTGAATTTTTTTTGATAAAAATCGTAACAATTTTTGAGTTTTGTTTCTCTAGTAGTGGGAAAAATTCAAAAGGTCCAATAAAACTCCACACTGCACAATGCACTTTCGCAGGTGAACTTTGGTAATATTGACACTAGTTGGAATGCGAGACCGAACTTTGAGAAGAACAGCTATCAGAACACTGACACATTTGGCACCGCTTACGATACCGGCTCCGTAATGCAGTACCGTAAGTGAAACGCGGCTGGGTGCATTTTGTCCGACAAGGCGGTGGTGTGCACTTAGATAAAGTTGTTAAAAGTATCAGTAATTTTTCCGAGTTAAGTGTGAAAATATTTTTACTTTACTCTTTGCTGAGTACAGAAAACGTAAAGTGTAAATTTTTTACTTTTATGCTGTGTAAATGTAAAAGTGCGGCGTTTTGCTGCGTTCTTTCAGAGAAAATGTAAAAGCGAGCATTTTCCAACGCAAAATGAATCGTTTCTTGAAGAAAACGTAAAAGTGAGTACTGTATTTCCTCGAATTATCCACCCTTGAATTAGCCCCCCTCTCGAAATACCCCATGTCAAAAATACCCCAGGGGAAAAAACACCCCCCCCCCTCGAAACACGGTACAATCGATCGGGCAGGCCTGATACGCACATCTGCCCGTTACGCACATTTGCCCGTTTTTTTCACTTGACACTTTTTCAAGTGATTTTCAGATATGAGTAAAGTGAAAAAAGTTGCGCAATGACATTAGTGAACTTTTTTCACTTCACTCATATCTGAAAATCACTTGGAAAAGTGTCAAGTGAAAAAAAACGGGAAATGTGCGTAACGGGCAGATGTGCGTATCAGTGCACCCCCCAATCGATCATCTACTACGATCGCAGCGAACAATCTGTTCAGCGGCAACGGTTACGACACGCTCACATCGCTGACCGGTGAGCAGAGTTGCGAAAACGTATTTACGTTTACCCTAAATACCCGGTTATTCGGGTATTTATACTTACGTTTACGTTTACGCTTTCCAAAAATACCGTTACGTTTTGTTACGTTTTCCTGGCACAATTACCCGGGTACCAGAGAAAACGTAAAAATATGCTACACAGAACCATATTGTTTGACGAATGTAGTGTATTATGATGAGTTCAACATGTTCTAATGTTGAAGAGTTTGAATTCCGCAATTGGAGAACTCAAACACCAATTTGCAAGTGAAAAGTAAAAAGTTGAAGGAAAGTATTTTTGTGAGGGAGAACTGCAATGCGAATAAAAAGTCGAAACATTTTTAGTGTTTTCTCATGACTGACCATTTGTCTTTTAACTCCCCATTCAACTTAAAAATTTACTTTTCTTTAAATTTTTACTTGCCATTCAACTTGCCATTACTTCTCACTCATAATTTTTTTTAGTTCTCCTGTTACGGAATTGGCACCTTATGGCCCTACACCCAGTAGTTGACAACGACGCAAAATGTAAACTCCAATCCCAATTCAATATCCCGATCCCATCATTCTAAATATATATAAAATACAGGTATTTAAGCAGAAAATGTTGATGGAGATCATATGAACATCCATAATGTTGTAAAAAACATTGTGTTTTTGTATTCTCTGATAACGTAAGCACTTAATGTAATTTTTACGTTTACGTTTTATTTTACGTTTTCCCTGGTATTTTAAAAATACCTTACGTTTTAGTATTTATACTTTTCATTTGGAAAAAGTATTTACGTTTACGTTTACGTTTTCCAAAAATACCAGTATTTGTACAACTCTGCCGGTGAGAGGCTGGGCCAGTACAATGGCCTGTCGCCCACCGATGCGTATGAACTGAACAAATTGTACAACTGTGACATGAGTAAAGTGCCCACCAAGGGGGTCAAGCTGGCGAATGGCAATGGAAATGGCAATAACAACAATGGCAATAATGGTAATGGCTTATTTTCATTATTGGTATATATTTACATCCTCAATTTTTGCTTTTGTCGTCCATAAGAAATCTTTTTTATACAAGATAATTGATTTTCTTACAACGTGGTCCAAAATGCAAGATATTTATATTTTGGTTAAAATGAAAAATTTCACATTTCAGGTAATTGCAAAGATAGCAACACACAGTGTCCATATTGGGCAGGAAGGAATGAATGTAACAGAAACCCATTATGGATGAAAGTCAACTGCAAAAAGTCTTGCAACACCTGCTAAATGCATTTGAATTTTATTTGGGCCACTTGTGATGTGACTTGTTATTTCGCTTTGCGGTAAACCGTATACTACGGCAAATGTGAAAAGTGCTGTGCGTGGTGTGGTAAATTTACCAAATGGTAAATTCTGCCAGCCTACACTCATCATAAATACAACGTGTATTGCGTTTTGTCTCATCCACGCGATTGGCCCCTGGATTTTACTACCGTATTTCTTCTAATAGAACGGCATACCTTCAAAAGAACGGCACCTCCAATAGAACGGCAGGTTTTGGTACATTTTTGCGCTCACGAAAACAATAGAACGGCAGCCTCCAATTGAACTGCACCCCCAATTGAACGGCAGGTACACATTATGTTGGGAGTGTGCCAAAACACAAATATAAGTAGAAAATGGATTGTGAGAATGTTCAAAGCATTCAATTAGCTGCTAAATGTCAAATTGATGCTCATACATTACAATATTGCTCAAGCTTCATTAAAAATAAAGCTCATGTTCACATGAGAAAGGTGTGAAAAATCGGTGAAAAAAATAGAACGGCAGCCGCCAAAAGAACGGCACCTCCAATAGAACGGCAGGTAAAAAAGTTGACGAAAAAAATAGAACGGTGCTCTTCTATTAGAAGAAATACGGTATCTTGATTTAATACTGAAAACGTTGTGTTAAACGTCAAACTTTTCATTTTTGATGTTATTTTGCATTGTTTAACCATTGCAGTGCTTCAAATAAATGTGTTCATGGTTGATAGTTCAAAAACAAATTGTTTCACATATATACATAATCGAAATTTGTTGCAGTGCTTTCAGTTACCATATTTGCTCGAATAGTCCCCCCTCTAGAATAGTTCCCACTCACTTAAACGATTCTCCCAGTTCACTCAAACGTGGGCAAGGAATGGTGTACTTCGAGTTCGAGGGGATAGTTAATTCGAGGGGGGGGGGGGCGTAATTGGAATATAAACAGTACGAACACATATTTACGTAACGCCAGCCTACCCCAAAATAGACACAATACATAAATCAGTTAGAGCAAATGAACTTAAAGAAATAATGAAAATGAAAATGAAAATAGCAAATGAAATAAAGTATGAACAATTGCAAAATCACTTCCCAATCAACCCCTTCCTGTCGTTGCTAATAAATCCGTTGCCCAAATGACTTTCCGTCTGAATCGCGTCGCTTTTGCCGCTTTCACTGCCGTCGACTTTTTGCTTGTATTGTTCAGAGGTGATGTGATCGCCCTGGCGGCAGTTCCAGACTCTGTAAAAGATCCTGTGAAGTGTAAAAGACCCTGTAAAATGTCATGTTTCATGTAAAAGACCCTGAAAAATGTCATGTGTATCACATCTTATTGTATCATATCCAAATCTTATGTTTTTGTATCCAAATCTTACTATTGTACATAAAATTTAAATATGAAAACATAAGATTAGGATACGAAACAATAAAAATTGGATACACATGACACTTTACAGGATCTTTCACATGACACCTGACATTTTACAGGGTATTTTACACTTTACAGGGTCTTTTACAGGGTCTGGGACTGGCACCTGCAGCTGCGGTTGCATGGGACTCATGCCCGCATGCATTTGGTTGACTGATAGCTGCGCGAAATTGAGCAGTTTTCCGCCGGTGCTGCAAGCCAGCGCCGAGAGACACATGCCTAGGATCGCCTGAGAAGTTGGCAATTATTCAAGTAATTATTTCCTGCTCTGGCCACAGAGCTCTCCCTAGAATTACCGTATTTCCTCGAAATACCCCCCCCCTCGAAATACCCCCCCCTCGTTTGACCCCCCCCCTCTCGGGACCACTATGAAACAATCACCCCCGGGGGGTATTTCGAGGAAATACGGTATGTCAAAAGGGTGTAAGAAAATGGTGTAATAGTGTGGCACAATTTTTGGACACGTGCCAATATTTTATAATATTGCACCACGTCAAACCCCAACATGGGCCGCTGGTCACTACGATGGCTGGAATCGGAATTAAGCCTAAAAGATTGTATGGAAATTTGCAGACAACTGCTGTGGCTGATATAGTTTAGAATGACATCAGAAGCCAGTTCCGCACATTGAGAAGTGAGAAGTAAAATTGCAAATGCGAAGTGAAATGATAAGTGAATTGAGAAGGAAATTGGAAAAAATTAACTTAACTTACTTTTTCGTTTCTTACTTCGCTTTTGCCAATTTTGTAACTTACTTTTTCTTTTTTTACTTCGCTTTTGCCAATTTTCTTCTCAATTCACTTCACATTCGCCATTTAACGTCTCACTTCTCAATTTTCAGAACTGGCACCAGATTTACAGCAATAGCAGCACAAATATATCACAGTTTTGCTGAAGACCAACTGGCATCCCTCCAAGCCCACCTGTATGAGGCACATGGCGGACATGATAATGTGCACTGGCAGTGGCTCGTTGTGTTCCCTGTACAAAGTCGGCTCGTCCACCGTGAACATGTCCGGAATGGTGACCAGCAGACCTGCGAGTCGGTGTTACTGTTGAGATCATTGCGCCGGTGTCAATCCCAGACCCTGTAAAATGCCAAGTAAAGTGTCACATGTCATGCAAAGTTCCAAAAGTCATGTAAAATGCCCCGCAAAATGGCAAACACACTTTAGACACTTCACACACCACACAACATTTTACATTTTACAGGGTCTCGGACCGCGCCCAGGTGTCACTCCCAGACTCTGTAAAAGACCCTGTGAAGTGTAAAAAAACCCTGTAAAATGTCATTTGTCATGTAAAAGACCCTGTAAAGTGTCAAATGTCATGTAAAAGACCCTGTAAAGTGTCAAATGTCATGTAAAAGGCCCTGTAAAGTGTCATGTATATCCAAATCTTATTTTATCATATCCAAATCTGATGTTTTTTGTATCCAAATTTTATGTCAAAAAGTAATAGTTGGATACAAAAACACAAGATTTGGACACGAAAAATAAGATTTGGATACACTTGGCACTTTACAGGGTTTTTACATGACATTTGAATCTTTACAGGGCCTTTTACATGACACTGACATTTTACAGGGTCTTTTACACTTTACAGGGTCTCTTACACTTTACAGGGTCTCTTACACTTTACAGGGTCTTTTACACTTTACAGGGTCTTTTACACTTTACAGGGTCTCTTACACTTTACAGGGTCTCTTACACTTTACAGGGTCTTTTACACTTTACAGGGTCTTTTACACTTTACAGGGTCTTTTACACTTTACAGGGTCTTTTACACTTTACATGGTCTTTTACAGGCTCCGTAACTACCCCCCAACTGACCATTGACAAAGGGCACGATGGCCAGGACGGACATGATGGTGCTGAGCACGTAGCAGGTCACCAGCGCACTGTGGTGCCTCTTCACGCTCGCCAGGATGCCCATCGCGCCCGCGAAGCCTGAGGAGACCATTGTGGTCTATGTTTATGGAGGGTGAAAATACTCGCACTCGAAACACAGTGGAAATTTTTTGAATCTGTGTTTTAAGGTGGTGAAACGCAGAAATTTGTGTGTTTCTAAATGTTTACTTAAATCAGATGAGTTTATTTTTAGCAGAGTCGTTAAAATACTGGTATTTTTGGAAAATGGAAATATAAATGATAATGTACTTTGGTATTTCACAAGTAAACGTGCATAATGTCATGCACAGTGCAAAAAGTCATGTAAAATGGGGTGGAAAATGGCAACCGAGTGGCCATTCTGCAGGGCATTTTCCATGACTTTAGAGACTTTGCATTACATCTGACATTTTACAGGACACTTCACAGGGCCCCCAATAGGGTTGGGAATTTCAAAATTTTCGGTTCCGGTTCACGGTTCCACAAGATTTCGGTTTAGGGTATCGGTTCTCGGTTCCTCAAAATTTTAGGTTCCAGTTCTCGGTTCCGATTCTTAAGTTCGGTTCCGGTTCGGTTCTTTCGTTTTCAGAAGGTCCAAAATTTCGGTTCCGGTTAATACAATAATCGGGCATCGGGCTGATAATTGGCTGAATAATAAAAAACAACATGATGACCCAGGTAATGTAGCAAACACCAGGTGTGAAATCATGTGCAAACAGGGACGTATACAGGATTTTTGCGCGGGGAACTGCTTGTTTACAGAGGCTGGCGAATGGGGGGGGGGCAAAAATTTTACCTAATTGGAGAGGGGATCGCGTTTTGGCGCTGGTGCCGTTAGTATGCATCACGCCATGGCACCTTTGCCATTGACACCGGCACCGAGAACCGCAGTATGTACCGAAATGCACATGCGTATAGAGTGGGCTGCACACATAATGGGGATTTGCGACGGGAGAGGGCTATTTGCTAAAAATACTCTTGTAAAAAGGTGCCACGCGCGCTTGCGCGCAAATTTTTTACAAACACCTTGAAAATTACTACTGAAAATTATATTTTCGGTCAATTATCAAGCAAAATACAAACATTTCGATTCTTTCGGGTATTAAGTTCGGTTCCGGGAATCAGTGCCGGTTCTCGGTTCCGGTTCGGGTAAAAACTTCGGTTCCGGTTCTCGGTTCCAAAATATGCCTGGAACCGCGGTTCGGTTCGGTACGGGTCGGTTCGGGGTCCTAACCCCAGCCCCCAAACGCCCCCTGCCATCCAAAACCCCTAAAAAACCCCACCCAAAACCTCACCAGTAAACACCGCGTACACACATTCCACCCCCAGGGACCACTTAGCCACCAACAGGAGCCTGGTAAGGCCGAGGGCAAAAATGACCGTGGCTTGGAGACACACGAGCACGCTGAGACGGAGCACGGACACCCAGTGCACTAGGGAGTGGGTGGCGGTGATCTGTGCGGGGTTGGTAGAAGGGTTGGGGTTTTTGGAAGATGTAAATATGTTTACCTAAGGGTTTTTATATGCTCTAGGGGTACGGAAAATGTCAAGTAGTTTTAGTTGTATTTACTTATGAGTAAATTTGAGAAAAATACTTTTTTCACTGGAAAATGTAAAAGTGAGTATTTTTGTGAAATTTTGCACCATTTTTTGCACTGAATCACTAATTTTTATACCTTTTTGCCCATTTCACCTTTTACTGATATTCGGCTATTTTTGGCATTTCCTCGAATTACCCTCGGGGGGTTTATTTTTTCACAGTGAACATTTTGAGGGGGGAGGGGGTGAACCGAGGGGGGGGGGGGGGGGGGGGTTCGGGGGGGGGGCTATTTCGAGGAAATACGGCATATATTTATGTGATAAATAGTGGAGAGTAAAAAAAACGAAAAATCTCTACCTTATCCTCCACAACAAATACGTCATCCTTCGAATTCGATCTTTTCTTAATTTTCTGCTTTTTCTTCTCCTCGACCATTCCCTTCGCGGGAGTATTCTGCGCGGCCACGTCGACCCCACCAGCGAATCCATTTTGTTGTTCCTGTGCGGGCTGCCCGCCGCTGGCACTTTGGTGTTGGTGCGTTGGGATGGGCGGCTGCGGATGGCGGTGTGGTTGTTTTGATAAACGTATTTACGTTTACTCGAAAAAAACGTTTACTTGGGTACTTTTAGTAAATACGTTTACGTTTCATTTGAAAATTTACCTGTACTCGCTTTTACATTTTTGAAAGTACTTGAGTACAGAAAACGTATTTCAGATCAAAACGCTTTTTGAAGGCATAAAATACAAAAAAAAAGAAGAGAAAAGTGAAAAATGACCGAAAATGCTGGAAAATAGGCAAAAAGTACAAAAAGGTATGAAAATTACTGATTTTAGGTGAAAATTCGTCCATAACGATAAATGAAAATATGACGATAAATGGAATATTCACCTATGCATGCGGAGTGGTTTGTAAAATTGTATTGTCCTACATGTTTAAAACTTACATTAAATATCTAAAAAAATGTATTCTTTTTTACACTTCACAGTTTCCATCACATTTCACACAAAGTCAAGTCAAACAAACGTCTCAAACACATCAACAAATCTTCCATCAACCAACCTGTCCACTGACCTGCTGCAGCGTGCCCCTGTGAGCGTGCACGGGCGCCGGCCGGCCCACCGCCGTGGGAATGGCGTTGGCGTTGGCGCTGGCGCCAGTGGCTACTGGCGCGGGCTGTCCGGCGCCCAGTCTGTTGCCGGCTGGCTGCAGCTGCTGCGGCTGGGCTGGCACTATTGTGGCTGGTTGGAACATACCGATGTCAGGTCTGAAAGGGTGGGGGGTATATCTAGGGGGGCAGGCCTGATACGCACATCTGCCCGTTATGCACATTTGCCCGTTTTTTTACTTGACACTTTTTCAAGTGATTTTCAGATATGAGTGAAGTGAAAAGAGTTCACTAATGTCATTTCGCAGCGTTTTTCACTTCACTCAAATCTGAAAACCACTTGGAAAAGTATCAAGTGCAAAAAACGGGCAGATGTGCGTAACGGGCAGATGTGCGTATCAGTGCACCCCCATATCTAGGTACTGTTGTAAGGAAAACGTATTTTTACCGATGGAAGAGCGACGTTTTATTTTTTCGCCAACTTTTTCACCTGTCGATCTATTTTTTCACAGATTTTTCATTTGAACTTTGTTTTATTTTTATTTTTTGAAACTCGAACAATACCTATTTTGATATCAGAGCATTACTTTGAGACTTACATATACGTATACGCGGCGGACATCACACTTAGTATGAAAACCTACCATAACCCATCTGAATAAGGAACCAAAAATTATGCAGTTTTTTCATCATAATATTTCGTTTTTACTATGGAAAAATTAATGACGAAATTTATCACAAGCTTTTGTTCATCAAATCACGGTAGGTTTTCATACTAGGTGTGCTGTCCGCCGAGTATATTTGAATGCTTTGAACGTTCTCGCCATTCATTCTCTTATACTTTTCGTGTTTTGGCACTGTTCCAACGGGGGGGTGGGGTATTTCGAAGATATACGGTACACACAAGACACACAGAACAACAACGGAACCTGGGCAGGGTGCAGTAGCTGTGGTACCTGGACGCGCCGCCCAGCTCCGAGGCGGCCCTCGACGGCGTCCGCGGCGGCAAGGTGCTCTCCGCCCCGCTCCTGCACATGGACATGGACAATGTTGATTGGTAAAATTGCTGCCCGATTTACGCTCGAATAATTCCCCCGCTTGAATAAGTCCACACTTTGAATAGCCCCCCCCCCCCCCGTTAGAATAGTGGCTAAAGTTATTGACGAAAAAGTCGAAGGGCGCCCTTCTTTTGGAAGAAATACTGCATCAGAAAGGGGCATGTGAGGTCAAAAAAATTGTCCAAAAATAATGAAAAATGGGGTGCATGCAACAGCCCCAATATGACGCTTCCAGACCTAACTCAAAATTGTCAAAATTTGGACTTTTAAAATTGGACGCCTCAATTCATTTACCCGCAAAACCGACCTGAAATTGAAATCATAGCGTCCACCAGCTTGCGCGCCGTACTGAGCGGCCCCCCTTTGATTATTTGCCCCCCACCCGGCACCCCCATAAGCCGCGGTTGCATTTGCAACGGACTCGAACCCCCCGTCGGCGTGCCCCATCGAATTGGGCCTGGGGGCAGTCCCGGACCCTGTAAAATGTCATGTAAAATGTGAAATGTCATGTAAAGTGTCAAAAGTCATGTAAAATGCCCTGCACACACGCTAGTTGACATTGACACCAAATGTCAACTGGTGCCGATCCCGATTCAATACTTGCTGACGAACGACGTTCAAACGCAAGCTTTGAATTGGGAAAGGAACCAGTTGACATTTGGTGTAGATGTCAACTAGCGTGTGTGGGGCCTTTGCAGGGCATTTTCCATGACATTTGACACTTTGAGTGACATTTCACATTTTACATGACATTTTACAGGGTGTGGGACTGGCACCTGGCCTTGTTGGGCTTGGGCGTGCCCGCGCGCAGGTTGTTCTGGTTGTTGGACGGCGACCGGCGGAACGGCTTGAACTCGTCTTCAGTGGGCGCCGCCTGGATTTTTGGTTGGGGAAAATAGTTGCGCGGTGTGTTAAGAAAGGCGCTGGGATAACGTGGAGTGGCTGGCGCCTCTGTGTTGCATACCGTATTTCCTCGAAATACCCCCCGGGGAGTATTCCGAGGAAATACGGTATACCGTTATTGACCGTCAATGTATTGTTTCATAAGTTATTTTTAGGGGACAATGTAAATGAGCACGGCCATTATTCGAGATCGTAATACGTAGTTTACATGTGCATTTATTTGTAAAGTAAATATGAATGTGGAATACCTATGTTTAATGAAAACTCCACTTTGCATTCATCATAAATTGGGTAAATTGCCGCAGCGGTAGAGTCATCAGACTCTTGGAGCGGCAAACATAAAATTATAAATGGGATAAAGTGATATCGATATTTTTTTACGCCAGTGTATTTTAACATGGCAATGTATTTTTCGGATTCCCCACAGACCAGAGTTGGAAAAACGTATTTACGTTTACCCGAAATACCCAGTTATTTGGGTATTTATATTTACGTTTACGTCTACGTTTTCCAAAAATACCATTACGTTTTGTTACGTTTTCCTGGCACAATTACCCGGGTACCAGAGAAAACGTAAAAATCGTATGGAAAATGCACAAACAGTGCATTTTTTAACTTTTTTTCTGATACAATAAGTACAATTTATGTTTTTGGCCAATTATCTTCTTAATTGTTTGATAAATAACATAGGTAAGCAAGAATGTGATCGTATTAGCAGATAAATGGTTGAAATAGGAAAAGCAAAAGTGTTTTTCAATGCATTTGATCATGGGTGGTGCACTTCAAAGAAATTTTTACGTTTACGTTTTTTTACGTTTACCCGGGTATTTTAGAAGTATTTTACGTTTTCAGTATTGATACTCACAATTTAGAAAAGGTATTTACGTTTACGTTTACGTTTTCCAAAAATACCAGTATTTGTACAACTCTGCCACAGACCCGCCATAATAAACGATGTGAATGTACACGTCCATAAAATCGAAGAAATACGGTAATTGAATCTGATAACCATGGTCTCTTGAATGTGAAATTGTGAATAGAATCATGCATGCAGGGTCTTGGAGGGGCACAGGGACATGCGTAAACAAATTTGTAATCAGAAAACCACTGTTTTTTGCATGGAAACACTGCCTTTGGATAAAGCTTGTGTAAACTTCATTGAATCGCACATGCAAGTTGTTTCCATTATGATTGAATTTAATGCCCCTTATGGGCAGCAAACGACACGTTACGACAGCACTTCAACTTCCAATAAATGCCTTCAACCCGAGCCACTCGAACTTTTCATGGTGGACGACCTGTGTCGATCGATCAACATTGACCGCCCAGGCACTGAAGGTTTGGTTGAAGTGTAACTGAAGGTAACGTTTGGTGGGGGAAAGTGTTTTGCCGGACAGTGACATGTCCGAACAGAGTTCTGCGCCGGAACGGCCGCACACACGGGGCCACCCAAACCATGGTGTGCCACCGTTCGCGCCTCACACGGCCGCTTTGCGTTTTGTGGAAAATTTGCAGTTGCGAATGGCTTGGCAGCATGCCAGGCCAAACGCTAGTGGTGCACCGACATTTTCCACGCATACCGCAGTTTTTTGGGGGAATGGGACGCATTCGGCGTCAGTGCACCGTACCGGTTCGGTACCGGGTTCGGTAAATCAACCGGTGTTGCGTGGTTGGCACGGTCCGGGTGAACATGACATTCGCAGCCCCGTAATTGTTTCGGGCACGGTGCCGCCCACGCGTTATTTGCTGGGCGCAAATTCAAGTGATGTACCCACGCGATACGTGCTTGCGACAAACGAGGTGTCATCGTTGACAAGGGGGGTACTGAATGGTCGCGACAGACCGATTGATGTGACGGTTCCGCCCCCGAGGGTTATGTCTCCGCCGCCAGTAACACAAAGTGACCATAATTCGAGTTTACTCGCACCGCAGTACACAGGCTGTATGCAAAACCGTATCAAACCACGCAATCCGGCTTCGGTCGAGCGAGCTGCCCGCCAGGACGCAGAGTGGCGCGCGGACGTTCAAGCCAGAGCGAATGAACGTGCCGCTCGTGCCACTGCCGCACGCCCGGCGGTTCCGGTACCGGTAAATGTGGTAGGTGAAGGGTCGGAAGCCGATGGTCGCGGGGCGGAACGTTCGCCGCACATTTTGGACCGGTTGACGCGGTACGCGTATTCAGCTGTCCCGTTTTGCAAACACGTTACTGAACGTGTTGAAATCCAAGTTTTTACAGCACCGATCCAACCATGCTGTGTTGTAGACACACAAAAATATTTGGGTCAGCCAGCACTTTTGGAGCCAGTCCAAAATGTGCCTCGAAATTACGCCCACTCGAGGGGGTCGCAAGGAAACATGACATCTTCACACAACGCTTTTGATAGGAATATTCTCGTGGACATGCGGGATTGTTTGGTGTCTTTGAACACGAAGTTGGATCGATTGAATACACCCCCCGAGAAAGTGGTGCCACACGTTGAGAGCACAGATTTGAACTGCTTGAATTCACCCCCCGAAAAGGTGGTGCCCGAGAATATGATGCCACACGTTGAAGAAACGCCACACGTTAAAGAAGCGTTGGCACCAAGTGTAGGGGCAAAAGAACAAAACGATCGCATGCCATGGCACGCAAAACAATTATCTGCATTGCCAAGTGCCTTCGCTTCCAAAACGTCTGGCGATACACTCCAATATTGGCTCCTACTGAAACCCCATGTTTTGGACAAAGTTTCTGTGTTTCGGGGGACGGGGGACTTGTTGACATTCGCTGAATGGAGGCGTACTTTGCAAATTGCAGTTTTGTCGGTGCCGACGACAGAATTAGTGCCACAATTTTGGCAGGAAATTTTTTCGACAAAAATTGGGGGAGAAGCATTCAAAACAATGAATGCACTGTTTCAGCCTGAACAATTAACTGACCATGAAATGGTATTGTCCGCTTTAGGGGATATTTACAGGGATCCGGCCAAACACTATTCTTATATAGAGTGGGAAAATGCCGCAATGGCTAGAGATGAAACATTTGTGGCATTTTATTTGCGGTTGATTTCTAAAATGCCCACGTCTTTGAAATCAAGGGTGAAATTCGATAGGACATTGATCGATAATTTGGTGGCCATTAAAATTTGGTCTCGCTTTGATGATGTCAAATTTGACAAGTTTGTGGTTGCAAATTTTCAGGCAAAGTTCCAAGCCACCGAAATGCCTATGACGCAAATTGTCCAAAAATTGGATGCATATTTTTGCTCTGTTAAGAAAACCGCCAGTGTTCCAAAAGCTGCAACACCGCAGCGCAATTTTGTGGCACCGCAGCGCAATTTTGCTGCGCCAATCCGCAATTCCATGCGAAATTTTTTGCGCGAATCTGCCACAGACCCTTGGTGTCCCCGGCTGGGACATACGGGGCACCGCACGAGTCAGTGCCGAATGACGATACGTGAAAATACTCCAAATTTCCCTTCTAACGCTGTGCCGGGAAATCGCCCAAATTTTCCAAATTTGTCAGATAGAGCAGACGGCTATGGCCAAGTAAAACGTTTTGGCCCGGCCACAACTCACGACAACAATTTGAGCAAAAAAGCCATTGCAAAAGTGGCAGTAGAAAGTGAGAATTTGACGCCTTCTGCGTTATCTGACAATGAGAATGAAATTTTCGATAACAATTTACACAGCACAGAGTTCAGTGACGCAGTACAATCAGAGACGGAGGAGTTAGACGACAGGTACAAAGTTTACTGCACGGAATTCAAACATCGACTCGCCCAGATGTTTGACGAACACCCCGGTCAGTTTGATAAGTGGGAAAATTCTCCAGCGGTCAGAAAATACTTTACAAATTCCCAGACGATGTCGACAGCCGCATGGGGAGTTTCTTCCACGAAGTTTTCGAACAGCATACAGAGCCAGAGTGAATTGATTCCTGTGAAAAATGAGAAATTTCTCAAAACTGATGTTACTGATTTTCAAGAAGTGATGTTTTCTGATGTGAAAAATTCTGCCCTGTGTGCATGTTCGATAATTGGTAAAAATCAACGTTTATGTATTCGAGTCTCTCCAGCTAATGGACCACAAGTCCATGCTACATTGAAAATTGAGAATATACCATGTCGTGCACTACTTGACTCCGGGTGCACGCGATCTTTAATTCCCTTAAAATTTTTGGATCAGTTGTCAACTCAGTTGAAAGTAAATTTGAGTGAATATTTGAAACCAACAGATGTAACTTTACACATGGTAAGCGGAGAAACTAAAACGGGTGCTCTGAAAACAATTCAATTACATTTAGAACACGTCTCACCGATTGACCATATCACACGTAAGGTTTTAACCACTTTTTTGGTAAATACGGTAGAAGGTGCCTTGGATGAAATTTTAATTGGCACAGATGTGATGCCATATTTGAAGTTATCTTGGTTGATCCCTTTATCACTGGAGAAAGATTTTCAAGCTGTATTGCCAGACGATACATCACATGCTGAGTCAATTTTGTCAAATGAAAGCAATTTTCAGTCTCTGCTCTCAAATCAAATCAAATCAACGAAATCAATTTTCATCCCGCCAAAATCAATGTATTCTTTGCGCGTAAAATTTCCACAACGCCCAACACAAATTTCGGGGGCAAAATGGTGCCAAACTTTTGCGGTTTATTCTAACACGGATGATCACACTGAATTTTCTATGTATAATACCGCAGTTTCGGCTTCTGAAAAATCAAAAATAAAGTTGTGTTTGTTTAATCCAGGGGATGCACCAATGTCATTACCAGTGGGTACTGTTATTGCTACGTGTGACGTTTATGACAATTCATGTTTGTTTAAACATGGAAAATATTTTCACAAATTGTTTTCAGAGTCAGAAATAATGGCGCTCTTTGGTATATTTCGGGATCATGGAAATGTAGCGGGTGTGGCCGCCAAGGCTATTGTTTTGCCGACCCCACCAGTTTCTGTGCATGATAATCCACCTCCAGAGTTAGAAAAAGTACCTGTGACACAGGATGAGCGGTTTGAGTATATTCTAGCTAATTTGCCTACAAAACATAGAATCCAGTTGCCACCTGAAATGAAAGGAAAATTTGAACAATTATTGCGCGAATTTCATGATGTTTTTTCATGTCATGAGTATGATGTTGGAAAAACTGGTTTAGTTACTCACAAAATAGAAACTGATCCACGTCATCCACCCATTAAACAATCAGTACGTTATGAACCTGTTAGAAAACGTGCATTTATTCATAAAGCTATTGCTGCTATGTTGAAAGAGGGTATAATCGAACCTTCGGACGGACCTTGGACAAGTCCGATTACAATAGCGCCAAAAGGGACAGATAATTTTAGATTTTGTGTTGATTTCAAGTTAGTAAATTTAATAACGAAAATTGATTCATACCCTCTCCCACGCATTGGGGAATTACTCACGGAATTGTCCGGAAACACAATTTTTTCGGCTATTGACATCAGACATGGGTATTATAATGTTGCGCTAGCCGATGAGGATACGCGTGAACGAACGTCGTTTGTGTGTAGTTTAGGTCAGTATCGCTACACAAGAATGCCGTTCGGTACGTGCAACGCTGGAGCCACTTTCCAGAGGCTCATGTCCATAATGGTTAGTGGTTTGAATGAAGATCCCGCTCACCAATGGTGTAAGACTTATATTGACGACATTTTGGTATGCAGTCATGACATTGCTCAACATTTGGTGCACCTAACTCGACTTTTTGAGCGTTTACGCTGGGCGAATTTGAAAATGCAGCCTGCAAAATGTAATTTATTCACATCCGAATTAAAATATTTAGGACATCAAATATCGGCAAAAGGAGTTTCACCGGCTCCTTCGAGGGTTGCAGCAATGACTGAACAACCGAAAGTTGAAACAAAACAAGATTTACGCCGTTTTTTGGGTAAATGTGTTTATTACAGTCATTTTATTCCGAATTTTAGTTCAATTGCAGCGCCTTTGTATGCTGCGTTGTCTGGTGGTTTTCCTAAGCATGGGTTAACACCCCTAGTGTGGTCGAACGAAATGGATGCAGCATGGGAAAAACTTAAAATTTTGATTGCAAGCCCACCTGTACTGCGTCATCCTACACATGATGACGATCGTGGGTTTATTTTAGAATGTGACGCCAGCAGTGTGGGTTTGGGTGCCGTCCTTTCACAAGTGGGTGATGATGGTAAAATACATCCAGTTTCATTCATTTCAAAAAGATTGTCACATCCACATACGAAATTTTCTGCAGCTGAGCTTGAGGTGTTGTGTATTTGTTGGGCGATTCGCCGTTTAGCTGATTATATTGAGGGTCAAAAATTAACAGTTTATACTGACAATTCTGGTATACAACAAATTTTGAAGTCAACGGCCCACAGTAAATTAGAACGTTGGGCTGTCTATTTACAAAGTAAAATCACGAATTTTGTCCATAAATCTGGCGCATCAAATGTTGTTGCAGACGCGTTGTCACGAAATCCCATCAAACAATCAGTTTTTGACGGTGAATTAGATGTCCCAACCAAAATTGTTAAGGGTATGGCCGCACAACCTGTCGACATATCAAAAAACATGTTTTTTAATTGGCGCGAAATTCAAATGGAAGATCCAGAACTTTCTGATATCATCAAGTCCATCAAAGATGGCTCATTAAAATTATCTGATGTCTTAATGATTGAAAATGTGCTTTATTTTAAAGCTCCAATGTCTGATTGCCATTATGCCATTTGGCCGCCAAAATCGTGGCAACGCGCATGTTTGTTACAAGCCCACATGGGCATATATGCTAGTCATGGGGGTCAAGAGAGAACTTTACATTTACTTTGTGAATATTTTGCGTGGCCAGGAATGAAAGAGGATATTTTAAAATTTTGTCAAGAATGTTCACATTGTACAATAAATAAAGTTCATCGACTACACCCAGCACCTTTAGGTTTGGTTGAAACTCCATCCCAGCCCTTTGAAGTTTTGCATGTGGACACCATGCAAGTGCGGGCTGCAGACAAAAAGTCAAAAATTTTGGTGGTAGTTGATGCATTGACACGATACACTATTTCATTGCCACTCACATCACTTCACGCCACAGTGGTTTCGAAAGCTCTGTTCAAGCATGTATTTATGTTGTATGGGGCGCCTAGAGTCCTCATTACTGATAGGGGGACGGAATTTTGCAATTCTGAAATAACTGCCTTATGCAATACTTTTGGGGTTCAACATAAGCCCGTCTTACCACGAAATCCACAGGCGAACGGTCTGGTGGAAAGAACAAATAGGCAGTTACGCGCCATGATTTCCGCCTGTGCAAATGACTACCCTAAATTTTCATGGAAAGATTTGTTACCTGTAGCAATTTTAAAACACAATATGGCCATGAATACGACAACGGGTTGTTGTCCATTTTTCTTAGTTTTTGGCTATCTTCCTCATTGGAACTTGTTCTTTACGGCTGCTAAAACTTTGAATCCGCAATTAGCAAGGTCATTGGCTCAAAACAAAAGTAACGCGAATCGTTCCAAATATAAACGTTATTTTGATGAAAAACATTCAATAATTGTCAATGAGGGAGATAGCATAATGTTGAAAAATCCAAATTCCTCTGACAAAATGGCCCCTAAATATTTGGGACCATACTTGGTTATGGAAGTGAGAGGCCCAAATTTTATCTTGAAATCAAAGTCGGATGCAACAATCATTTCGGCTCCACAACGTTTGACTTGGAAGCTGGCAGATTTTTCCGATCCTCTGTAAACACAATATATGTTCGAAAACTACTGGTTCACACTCATTCTTCAAACCTCAACAATCCTTCAACCGAAAAAATCTGCCATACACTGCGATGTCTCTGCTGAACCTTCGCGGGTATAGCAGTCAACGTCCGCGCAGTCAACAAACTCAATGGCCACGCACTTCGCATGTACCTTTTCTTCATAGGAACCCAAATCCTAATTGGGTTAGTACTTGGGAGATAATAGTAGAATTATTGACGAATTTTCTCTTTTTGAGAGTAAAATAAAATTTCTGGTCATAGCTGCCAGTTGGTGCATCGGCTGCAACGTGTGGTGAGAAGAAGAAGCATCCGCAATCATTGCCGGATAACGTTGTTGGTCCAGCTTTGAGTTTTAATACCAGTTACAAAAACACAAAATTACAAATTCACAAAATTTATAAAATCACTCTAAAAAACCACCGAGTCATGCAATTGTCATGCAATTTTATTTCGTTTTCAGAATTTTACATGTTTTTTCCAAATTTTACATGTTTTTTCCAAATCAAAAAGTTTGACAAATTTTTCAAATATATTTACAGTCGGCGCGCAAAGCCGCGGTGGTGCCCGACGAAACTGTGGCACCGGATGCGCCGATGAACCCATCCCGCATTCGAATTACGGTGGGAAATTATGTCGTGCCACCGCCTCAGTATGAAGTGGCGTCTGTGCCTGAGCCTGCGCCGGAGGTGGTGCCGGAGGTGACGCAGAACACGGGCGTGGACACGCCGGTAAACGCTGACGCGCAAAAAGATGAGGTCGTACATTTTTTAATGGCTAAAATATAAAATATAAAGATATTTAATTTTCCAAAATTCAATCTAGTTGAACCTTTTGCAGCTGATTTCCACTCTGACAGACAAAGTTCAAAGCTTGACGCGCCACATCAAATGGACGCATGCTTTCCAAGTAGAGGCAAAAGCTGCGGACTTAGCTGCAAAAGGCAAAACTAATGCTGTCAAGCAACTGCGTACCGAAGTCACAGATTTCGACAAGAAACTGACAACCATGTTGGCAAAGGTGTCTGCTTTTGAAGAATCGCAGAAACAATTCTTCACAAAGTTTGACGTCGTTGTTGAGCATGTGTCAGGTGCGCTTGACAAACTCGAATTACTCGAAGCAAAAGTTAACCGTCTGGAGGAACTTTCGGGTCAGAATGCCGCTCCGGAGTTGGAACCGGAGTTAGAGCCGGAATTGGAGCCGGAGTTTGAGCAGATTGGGGAAAAAGAGAAAGTAGCCAGCATGGAGTGCAACCTCGACCCGGAGGGTTTCTTGGAGACATCGGATGGTGGTGATGAGTGAATTTTGAAAAATGCATGATGTGCGGATTGCATGGTGACAATTTGCATTTGAAGGTTCTCTCTCGTAAAAGGGGGAATGTGTAAACTTCATTGAATCGCACATGCAAGTTGTTTCCATTATGATTGAATTTAATGCCCCTTATGGGCAGCAAACGACACGTTACGACAGCACTTCAACTTCCAATAAATGCCTTCAACCCGAGCCACTCGAACTTTTCACTTGCTTTTTATGAAAAAAGTCGAGTTTTCATAAACAAAAAAACCCAGAGAACTCATAATAAAATAGTTACTCCTACCCGTACAGTCATCGCTACGTTTTACTTCACTAAAGTTTATTCCAAAAAGCTCAAAATACAGGCAAAACTCTCTTCACTCCAGTACAGGTCACTTTTGAAAAACTCAGAACACAAAAATATTTTTTTAAGAAAACACCTACCCATCGTTGGTTCCAGGTCACGGAACTTTCATGATTTTATCAATGCATGTTTTCTTTTGTTGTGCAGCGTAGATGTAATTTTTAACCGTTAACTACTGTTGACGGATGTTATAAATGAATCATTCATTAAAACTCAAATTAGTTCAAATTTGATGTAAATGATTTTTTCAATTTTTTTAAAATTTCGTTTGAAAAAAGTGTGTGGGCACATTCATGGGTCCGCACGCCAGCATACTTTATGCATACGCATACTTTGAAAAAAGTTGGGCGCATACTGCCCAAAATCATTTATGTCTTGGTCGATAACGCGCGAGCTGGATACTTATGTATACACTTTCACAAAAAGAAAAATATTTTAAAAAACAAAAATGCGGAATCGCGTACAAACGAGGAATGTTTTTTTCCCGTCATGTTTTTTTGCTGGAGTTATTTTAATTTATTTAATGATGGCGTCATGATGGAGTGTTTCCTTCAGAAAAATGCATAGCATGCTGTCTGCAGGGAATACAACACGACAAATCGGGTGGGCGCGCCAGCGCCATCCCTCGCTGCCGAGGGAGGGCGCAAGCGACCCACCCATAATATGGTCAGACACACCAAAATGCGGAAATCGCAAATTTAAAATCGCAATAACTTCGGAACGCAATGCGCTAGTGCAGAACCGATTGCACCATTAAAAAGCCCGTGTCGAAAAGTACCACCATGCAAATTTTCAGATCCAACGGTTGAGTTCGGAGGAAGTTATTACGCATTTTCTTTTTCAAGTAGTGTTCTTGTTGTTGTTGTTGTTGTTCTTGTTCTCCCGAAAATCTTCAAACTGCAATAACTTCCTTGAAACACGACCGATTTTTATGGTTGATGGCTCATTTGAAAGAGAATATGATGCCATTTCTTATTTTCGGGATTTTTTTTCACAGGCTCCGCCCACTTTGGTACGGTATCTGTTTGAAATTTTCAAACCTCAATAAATTTAAAATTTGAATACAAATGGGGCAATAAAAAAAATTTGTTGATGTGTGCCATGACTAGAGCTTTCAAATGAGCCAATTTTTGGCAATTTTGGTACAGATTTACAAAAGTTATTCAAGTTTGCTTATTTTGTGTAAAATGCGCAAACATGCCTGAACTACTGCTTCATGTGATACTGAGCAAGTGACCTTGCATGCTGATTACTATCAGGTCATAAATGTCTAGTGGTTGATGTCAAGTCAAATGTCACGTTATAAATGTCAAGTCAAATGTCAAGTGATAAATGTCAAGTGATAGATGTCTAGTGATAAAATATTAAGTGATAAAATATCAAGTCAGATATCAAGTGATAAATGTCAAGTTGTAGATTTCAAGTGAAATGTCAAGTGATAATTGTCAAGTGATAAATTTCAAGTGAAATGTCAATTGATAAATGTCAAGTGATAGATAGTTATAAAATATCAAGTGATAAAGTATCAAGTCAAATTTCAAGTGATAACTTTCAAGTCAAATGTCAACTGATAAATTTCAATTGAAATGTCAAGTTTAATGTTAGATGATAAATGTCATGTCAAATGTCAAGTCAAATGTAAAGTGATAAATTTCAAGTGAAATGTAATGTCAAATGTCATGTCAAATGTCAAGTGACACATTTCAAGTCAAATGTCAAGTGACAAATTTCAAGTGAAATGTCAAGTTTAATGTCAACTCATAAATGTCAAGTCAAATATCAAGTCATATGTCAAGTCAAATTTCAAGTGATAAATGTCAAGTCAAATTTCAAGTGAGGAATGTCAAGTCAAATGTAAAGTTTAATGTCAAGTGATCAAATATCAAGTTGAATGTCAAGTTATAAATGTCAAGTCTAAAGTCAAGTCAAGTCAAATGTCAAGTGATAAATGTCAAGGTGAATATACAGTGATTACTTTCAATTGAAATGTCAAGTCAAATGCCAAGTGATGAATTTCAAGTGAAATGTCAAGTAATAAATTTCAAGTGAAATGTCAAGTCAAATGTCAAGTCAAATGTCAAGTTAAATGTCAAGCTTAATGTCAAGTGATAAATGTCATGTCAAATGTCAAGTTTAATGTCAAGTGATAAGTTTCAAGTGAAATGTCAAGTTTAATGTCAAGTGATAAATGTCATGTCAAATGTCAAGTAATATGTCAAGTAACAATTTTAAGGTGATACCTGTCAAGTTGTTTATGTCAAGTAAAAACTATCAGGTGAAAAAATGGCAAGCAGTTCATGTCAAGTCATAAATATCAAGTGATGCCATTCAGTCATAAATGTCAAGTGGTTTATGTCAAGTTATTGTCAAGTGGGTAATTTCAAGTCATAAATGTCAAGTGATAACTTTCAGGTTCTAAATGTCAGGTTGAAAATCTTTTGAATCTTAGTATTTGGCTTCTTCTTGACTATAGATTGTATTGCTCACTGCCACATTTGGCATTTGATTGATTTGCAATAACTTATAAACTTTTGGGCCTGTGGCCCACAAAAAGAAGTATATCTGATAAAAAATGGCTAAAGCCAACAAAAAGTGGACACTGCACCTAACCATGTGTATGCTTTTGAATGCACAAAAGTAATATATCATATACCATGCCATTTTCTGATTGAGCTATCAAAAGATGTATATCAAGGGAAATGTACACAAATGCTAATAATATAGGCTGTCAACACAGCAAACTGCATCACAAGAAACAATTTCACCAAACTTTTGCATGGCAGCGTGAGCTTTTTGTATCTTTAATGTTTGCAGCACTTTGACACAGCTCACGCTGCCATGCAAAAGTTTGATGAAATTGTTTCTTGTGATGCAGTTTGCTGTGTTGATAGCCTATATTATTAGCATTTGTGTACATTTCCCTTGATATACATCTTTTGATAGCTCAATCAGAAAATGGCATGGTATATGATATATTACTTTTGTGCATTCAAAAGCATACACATGGTTAGGTGCAGTGTCCACTTTTTGTTGGCTTTAGCCATTTTTTATCAGATTTATTTATGTTCGATAGTGTGACTAGAGCAGGTAAAATAACAACCAGAGCAAAAATGGGTGTGTGGATGCGTGGTGTGAAGCGTCGTGAAGTGACTTAACGCCGACACTTCCCGTCGTTTCACAAACGACGCCATCACTTCTACACACTTCACCAAAATTTGCGTGAAGACACTTCACGCTTCTTAATATAGCTTACTGACGCAAATCTACCAATGACCCTACACACACTAGTTTTCACCGTGACTTATCTGTGAAAACTGAAATGGCGACATGGCGACATTCAGTCTACTCTTATTCTATGCTATATGTGTTTTAGTTTTCAAATTTTCAATGTAAACTTTCATTAATTCAAATTCACATTAAAATCAAATAAAATCATTCGACTGTGTTGATTAATCTGCATTTGAAAAAATTCATTTTTCCCACAAAGTAACGGTGAAAACTAGTGTGTGTAGGCACAATGTGATGCGTGTGGAAGTGCCAGCATTGTGAAGTGTATTCAACAATTTTGAAAGCACCTGGAGCATCGGTGAAGCGTGTGGAAAACGATCCACCCAGAATGTGGCCACACAAGCTAGTTTTCATGGTTTGAAACTTCAATTTGAAAACTCCAAAACTTCAGACCCCGTTTACACGGATTTTTTGTGACGACTCGACAAAATTAAAAATAAGTTAAGTAGAAATGTTCCATATTTATGAGAAAAAGTTGTCAATTATACATCTTACCTAGGCAAATATGCATGTCAAATTGCACAATCGTGCTTGTAGCTCATGAGTTAAAGGCGTTTGAAAACTTTTGCAGTTGTCGGACAGTTGTCGGACTGTCTCCGACAGCCAGCGACAATAGCAAACTTTTTTCGAACGTTATAAATCTTGAGCTACAAGCACAAGTCTGCAATTTGGCCTGCATATTCGCTTAGGTAGAAGATATACTTGACCACTTTTTCTAATGAATATGGAACCTTTTAACTTAACTTATTGAACGTTTTATTGTTGTCGAGTCGTCACAAAAAATCCGTGTAAACGGGGTCTCATGGTTTCCAATTTGAAAACTCGTCCAAAAACTGAATAGCGACATTAACGCTGATTGACGCTTCCACCATCCCGCAACTGAGCACTTTGAGTTTAGACTCTGTGCACTAGTATTGGGATGCAATTATTAGTTGACAGAAATGACCAGTCCGTCAACTACTGTTTAAGGACATCACAAGATTTCAGTGGAGTTTTCAAACTGGAAACATGAAAACTAGGTAGCTTGCGTGGCGCCAAATGTTGTTATGCCGATGGAAGTGTGTGGAAGCGCACCGCACCAACATCGATATTTTAACGTGAACTGGTAGCGTGTTTACTAGTTTACTGCCAGATTATTAGAACACTAGTTTAATGCCAGATTGTGGTAAACTCATAAATCGACTTTGAATGCATTTGAGTTCACTGGAATGAGCTATCCTTCAACTCACCATCAACTGCAGTTGACAGACACTTCATTCTGGTGAACTCGAATGCGTTCAAATCCGCTTTATGAGTTCACCACAATGGGCCCACACACACTAGTTGACATCGACACCAAATGTCAACTGGTGCCGATCCCGATTCAAAGCTTGCTGACGAGCCAAAGATCGACGTTCAAACGCATATGTTTTGAATTGGGAACGGAACCAGTTGACATTTGGTGTCGATGTCAACTAGCGTGTCTGGGGCCAATCTGGCACTAAACTAGCGTGCTCAGCGCCAATACAATGATCTACCTAATTCCCAATCTTTCGACAACTGAGCCTAATTTAACCTTTGGAAAAATATTCAGGCATCTGCCATTCGGGCACGACAAACGCAAAAACAAAAAAAAAGTGCCGCGCGGAAATGACAAAAAGAAAAGTGGGGGGTGCAGAAATGCACACGCCCAAAATAAGAACAATCTTATGATAAAACAGTGCGCACAAGAATGTTTAATAGTAAATAATCACGCGGGTCGATATCATTTCAGTTTGATCTAATTTCGCAAGTTTTCAATGGGCCGCGAGGAATCACGAACAGTACAACGTAAATGGGAAGATGTCCGCACTGTAAATGCGTACAAATTAAATGCACCGGCGGGTAAGTTCGCAGAAAGGGGGGATTATTCGAAGACTTCGAATACATACGAGGAGTAGGGGATGCCGAGAGGGGGTTATTCAAGGGGAGAAGTTATTCAAGGGGAGGAGTCATTTTTTCCTCACCTGGTCAACAAGTGGCAATCCCAAGCCCTGTAAAGTGTAAAGTAAAGTGTCAAATGTAAAGTCAAATGCAAAGTAAACTATCAATCAAAACAAAAAAGAAAAGATTTTATTACTGAACTTTGCATGACAATTGACACTTTACTTTGCATTTGACTTACACTTTACAAGGCTTGGGACTGCCCCCTGGGTGAAGTTATTCAGGGGGGGGGTATTATTCAAGGGGGTCTTATTCAAGGACATACGGTGGCCTTTTTTCACAATTTGATATACCTATGGTGTTTAATCTCTCACGATAAGATCCGATGTAAAATCAGCCATTTTACAGCGAAAGAAATAAATCATTGATAAATAACTTTGGACCTTCAAAATAATTCAGAGACTTTGGAAATTGTTTTTTTTGTATTTTTGATCCATCAGCCAGTTACTTTGTATTTACAATCACAAAAAAATTCCGCCAATGCACCAAATAGGTTAAAAGAGGCATGGCCGGCACCGGTAAATTTGCAAGTAGGTCAAACACTGTATTGACAATCAATTTATTAACTGCCCAACTACAGTTACAGTTCGCATTTAATTCGCTGGAATTCTTCTGATCCCGCCGTTGCACTGTATGTTTAATATTTTGATAAATTCTCATGCCACGTGTGCACATGGAAACGCGTGAAATCCGATAAAAAATATGCTGTGTGAAAAGTTATTCACCAACCGAAATTCATTTGTGAAGGGAAAATGGAAATGAAAACTTTTTGGGGCTGTGCATGTATAAAATTAAGGTAATTTAATTGCACATTGTTGAAAGCTAACTGAAAACGGTCAAATGCTGCCACAGGCACTGGATGTCAACTGATCCCGGTGTCAACTCGATTTTAGTTCAATTCGCGAGCTGGCAGCGAGTTGTCAGCGTGCGGCAGCGAGCTGGCAGCTAGCTGTAAAAAGCTGCCCTGTAGTTGGCAGCGAGCTGTCAGCTCGCTGAAAGCACGTATTTGATAAACACATTACAGCATTAAAAAACATGTCAGCGAGCTGGCAGCGAGGTGCAAAAACGTTGTCAGCGAGCTACGCCTGATTTTTGCTGCTTGGCAAGCAAACTGGCAGCGAGTTGTCCAGCAAGGTACTATTCCCTGTGAATTTTCAAGCGCACACAAGCGTCGATCTTTAAAGGAATCAATATTGCCGTGTGTATTTTTACATGGTTTCATGTCAATGGTTTCAGTTCACATGGTTTCATGGAACACGAATATCAACTAAAATCTTAATGGAAACCAGTTGGCCCAGTTGACATCGAGTTGACACTGAAACCAGTTGACATCGAGTTGACACTGAAACCAGTTGACATCCAGTGCGTGTGGGACCGACCGCACACAACACAATGGAGGTGCACTGATACGCACATCTGCCCGATACGCACATTTGCCCGTTTTTTCACTTGACACTTTTTCAAGTGATTTTCAGATATGAGTAAAGTGAAAAAAGTTGCGCAATGACATTAGTGAACTTTTTTGAAATCACTCATATCTGAAAATCACTTGAAAAAGTGTCAAGTGAAAAAAACGGGCAAATGTGCGTATCGGGCAGATGTGCGTATCAGGCCTGCCCCAACACAATCACAATTTGCGATCACACTGTTCGGTCCATATCGCTGTTGTCTACACTCGATCGACCTTTCTTTATTCGACGCAGTTTCTTCATAAGTTTTGTCGCGCCTGCAATTTTGGGCATAATGAATTTTTTATTCAAGGCGATATATAGCAGAAGTCGCCTTACATGAAAGTTGACAAATTCATACTTGCATGTTGTGTATGTTTGTGGATTAAGCAGTGTGAAAGTGTGTGAACGTGTAATGGGCCCACACACACTAGTTTACCAACATGAAATGCTCGACCATTTTGGTAAACTGTTTTGACGAAACAGTACGAAACACTGTACAGAGTTGTACGGTGCTTCGTAATGTTTTGTCAAAACAGTTTACCAAAATGGTCGAGCATTTCATGTTGGTAAACTAGTGTGTGTGTTGGCAATACCGTGTTTCCTCGAAATACCCCCAGGGGTTTGAGTGGGGTAATTCACGGGGGGTATTTGAGGGAAATATTTCGAGGGGGTATTATTTCGCCAGTTGTTTTGAACTCCCAGTACTTTTTTGTTGTTTGTGTCAGTAAATTTTTGTACCCTTTTTAGACCGTCAGTTTTGCTCTTAAGTTGTGATTCTCTAGATTCTGACCAGAGTTGTTAGAATTACTAAACTTTTTTCAAAAGTATATGTAAATGTAAGTATTTTATTTTTACTCACCAGTGGTGAGTCACTACAAAGTATAGAAAATGTAAAATACTTTTTTTTACTCATACTTGTGCGTAAATGTGAGTAAAAGACTTTTTCACCAGGAAAATGTGAAAGCGAGTACTTTTCCTCTGGGAAACGTATTTTTACACTGTTTTACATGTGAGAGTGAGTTTTACACTGAAAGACACAATATATGTCATTTTTAGTGGTTATTTATTTTTTTTAAGAAAAATGATATGATTTTTTAAAACCGTCTTATTTCAGCAACAGAAAATTGTGATTTTAGCAACAAAAAAACAAACCTTTTCTCTGTACGCGAGTACTTTTAAAATGTATGCGTAAAAGTAAGTACATGTAAATGTATTTACCGCGCACTCGCGTCTCGCGTACGCGTATTTTTCGAGTAAATGTACGTACATTTGAACAACTGTGATTCTGACTACAAAAAAGAAAGCATTTATGTCATAGGCGGCGCAAGGTCCCAATTTGTGCTTGTGACATTCACAATCACATTGGCCAAAATCTGACCTTGTGACACTTTTTACTAGGTAAACTAGGTATTTCTGCTTGTGACACCGAAAATTCCGCTTGTGACATTCACAAGCGCACAAGCACTTACGCCGCCTATGATTTATGTATAACCTTCTCCGCCTCCATTGTAAATCTTCTCATCGCTGACTGAATTGGCGGCATCTGATCCAGAAAACGTTAATTCAACTGCCTCTGAGGAACTGCGGGAACTGTCCAACGTCGGCAAATTCTGGAACATTGTTTGAAATACGTGTGAAAAAGGGGAGGCATAAAAATAGAAATAGAACTTTATCGAAATTTTGGGCGAAAATGTAAATCATGGGAGATTTTTTGAAAAACAGTAAAGATTAACTGCATTGGCATTCACATTTGCAGGGCAGTCCCGCACCCTGCAAAGCGTCAAATGTAGTGCTGTGAAAAGCGCCAGGACTTTGGCGCCAAGCGCCAAAAGCGCCATGAGACTTTTCCGACCCTCAGCACCAGGCGCCAATGGCGCTAGAGCAAAATAGCGCCAAGCGCCAAAAGCACAATGGCGCTTTTACATCACTAGTCAAATGTCAATCTTAGACAGTCTAAACCTTAGATATTTTACATGACATTCAACACTTTCCTTGACACTTTACAAGGGGCGGGGCTGGCACCGTGCCAACCTGGGCACTGCGCGCCGGCCGGTGTCGCATCGCTTCGGCCGCGTTGAAACAGCACGGCGCTGCGAATGATTAAAATAAATGTGATTTTTATTTTTGTGCGCTGATGTGCGCGAGTAAGGGTTTTGAAAAACTGATGAGTTGTGATGGGTTGAAGGATTTTGGTTTATTCGTAGTGCTGCGCCAGTCTCGTTTTGTGCCCCAAGCGGGCATTATATTAAACGAAAAGAGATGGGATATCATAGCATAAATCACCGGATCCCAACATGATCCCCCTTTAAAATCGACTTTTTCAGACCAAAAAATCAAGTTTCAGACAAAAAACCCTCCGGATCAAGATCACAATCCCTGTCGACCACCTCGCTGACGTCAGAATTACCGACCACTTTTTCCGGAATTTTTTCAATTTTTTTAGATTTTTTCTCAACGGATTCGGTGTCGCTTTCACCGCTCTCATCAGAGGAATCTTCCAAACACTCAACCCTTTTTTCTAATTTTTTCAAACATTCAAGGGTTGCTGTATGAGATGCAATGAAAATGCTAAATTGGCGCTCCAACTCGACAACATCTTTTTTGACGTCCAAAACAGCAGAGCTTTTGCCCTTAGAAGCCAAAACATTTGCTTTAGCATCCACTTGAAAACTATGCGTCCATTTTATGTGACGCTCCAGGGTTTGGACACGTTCGGTGAGCCGCGCGATTAACTGAAAAACATGCGGTATTTATCTTGTTGTTGATATACTCAAAATAAATTCGAAAAATTTGAATTTTGGAAGTGAAAATAACAATGAATTTAGGAAGTGAAAATAACAATGAAAATGTGAATTTATTGAAATTTATTGACATTTGTTGGATTGTAATAAAAATTTGCTCAAATTTAAATATTCAAATATTTTTGAAAATTCAATGCAACCTCATCTTTGTCGACTGACTCTACCGCGATAGGTTCTGGTAGAGGTTGCTCTACTGTGGCCGGTTGCGGTGCCGGTTGCGGTGGCGGAACCACAACCTTGATAACCGGTCTCGGTACAATCGGTTTCGGTGCCGCTTTGGCCGACTCGTCGGATTGTACCGTCACACGTATGCGCGACGGGTCGGGACCGGGAGTTCGGACCACGTGCACCGAGGGTGTTCCCGGAGCCGTAATGGCAACTCGAGGCTGAGTATCATACCGGAAAAATTCATCCCGGAAAAATATGTACCGGTTTTTTCAGACTATGCGACCAACCTTGGCTAGTCGCTTTGGAGCCGCAGTGTGGGCGGGCGTTGTGTTTGAGCGGCGCTTGAATGTATGACCCAACGGCATCTTAAAAACACAGAAATTTAACACGGAAATTTAAATGCACACCACAGCAGAAAGAAATGACCGTATTTGAATTCGCGTCATACTGCGGTCTAGTCCAATTTATGAGGTGTGCCATGGCGTCAAAGATTTTGTTTGATAGTTTGGTTGATTGACGATGTTTTTTTAATTTTATAACTAGTAAAATTTTGTGTTAAATAAGATAATCAGTAGGAAGCAGTTATAATCTAGCTGTGCGCTATCTTCCAAGTATGTCGTTGCGGGACAGTGAAGAAAGTTTCATCTATATTACTTTTCAATAAAAGATTAGGTCCTTTTAATTCATGAATTATGAACGGTCCATTGAATTTTGGAGCGAATTTATCAGTTGAAAAATTCTGGACCATAACAGACTCTCCGGGGTGCATCAAAACAGAATTTTTCTGATCAAAATATCTTTTATATTTGAGTTTATGTTTATTACTTAAATTTTGTGCAAGTGAACGAGATTCATTTACGTCTAAAGTTTTTGCTGCCACATAGAACAAATTCCAATGTGGCAAATAGCCAAAAATTAAAAAGAATGGACAGCAACCTGTCACTTTATTCATGGCCATGTTGTGTTTTAACGTGGCCATCGGAAGTAAATCTTTCCAGGAAAAAGTTGGGTAGTCCTGTACACATGACGTCATCATCATGCGTATTTGTCTATTTGTCCTTTCGACTAAGCCATTGGCTTCTGGATTTCGAGCTAAAACAGGTTTATGTGTAACTCCAAATTTTGTGCACAAAGAACGAACTTCGGAGTTGCAATATTCAGTGCCCCTGTCTGTAATAATGATGCGCGGGGCTCCAAAAACCAAGAAAATATGCTTCAAAATAGCTTTGGCCAAAACGGTAGCATGCAAGGAAGAGATAGGTATGGTTATAGTATAGCGTGTCAACGCATCAACTGCAACCAAAATTTTAGATTTTGAATTGTTAGAACACAGTTGCATGGTATCCAAATGAATAACTTCAAAAGGTTGTGACGGACTTTCCACAAACCCCAACGGTGCAGGATGAAGTCTATGCGATTTGAATGTCATGCAATGTGAACATTGTGTGCAAAAATCCAAAATATCCGTTTTCATGCCTGGCCAAGCAAAATATTCACACAATAAATGCAAGGTTCTATGTTGACTACCATGGCTGGCATAGACTCCCATGTGCGCTTGGACAAGGCAGGCATGTTGCCAGGGTTTGGGTGGCCAAATGGCAAAATGATCAGGCTGTATCGGAGCTTTATAATATAGAATATCTTCGATCAATAAAACATCAGTAAAAGTTTGTGATTTATTTTTGATTGACTCAATGATTACCGACAGCTCAGGATCATTTTGCTGGATATCTTTCCAATTCAAAGAATTTTCAACAAATGGATTGGATTCATTTTGGACAGCAGCTGCAGCTATCCCCTTGACAATATCAGTGGGAATGATTAATTCATCTTCCCCAAAAATTTCGGATTCGTCGATGGGGTTCCGTGAAAGTGCATCTGCAACTTTATTCATATCGCCTGACTTATGAACAAAATGTGTCACTTTATCTTGAATCCAGGTAGTCCAACGTTCTAATTTACTGCTAGAGGGCGATTTCAAAATTTGTTGGATACCGGAATTATCAGTATATACTGTCAATTTCTGTCCCTCAATGTAATCAGCTAAGTGACGTATCGCCCAACAAATGCAAAGACTTTCGAGCTCCGCTGCGGAAAATTTTGTGTGCGGATGAGATAAGCGTTTTGAGATAAATGAAATTGGGTGTAATTTTTTGTCAGCTCCCATTTGTGAGAGAACTGCGCCTAAACCGATCCCGCTGGCGTCACATTCCAAAATGAAACCGCGGTCGTCATGGTAGGTAGGATGTTTTAAAATAGGTGGATTTGAGATTAAATGTTTCAACATATCCCATGATGTCAACATTTCATCAGTCCATTCAAAGGGTGTCTGGCCGTGTTTTGGGAAAGCGCCAGATAAAATCGAGTATAATGGTGCTGACACTGTACTATAGTTGGGAATGAAATGGCTGTAGTACACGCATTTACCAAGAAAACGACGTAAATCTTGCTTAAAATGAACTTTTGGCTGTTCTGTCATAGCAGCTACACGCGACGGTGTGGGCGATACACCCTCTGCACTTATCTGATGGCCCAAATATTTTAACTCGGACGCAAATAAGTTGCATTTGGCGGGTTGCATTTTGAGGTTAGCCCAACGCAAACGTTCAAAAAGACGTGTCAAATGTACCAAATGTTCAGAAATCGCTGAGCTGCAAACGAGTATGTCGTCAATATAACTTTTGCACCACGGGCGGGATAAATTTTCGTTCAATCCTGAAATCATTAATGACATCATTCTCTGGAAAGAAGCGCCCGCGTTTACGGTACCAAATGGAAGCCGTGTATACCTATACTGTCCTAGGCCACACACAAATGAAGTCCGCTCGCGAGTTTCCTCGTCAGCGAGCTCCACATTATAATAGCCATGCCGTATGTCGATAGCCGAAAAAATGGTATTGCCAGATAGTTCTGCTAGCAATTCACCAATTCTAGGCAAAGGGTAACTGTCAATTTTAGTGATTAAATTTACTAATTTAAAATCGACACAAAATCTAAAATTGTCAGTGCCTTTTGGGGCTATGGTTATGGGACTCGCCCAAGGACCATCAGAGTGTTCGATAATACCTTCTTTCAACATTGCAGCGATAGTTTTTTGAATAAATTCACGATGCCTTTTTGCTTCATACCTTACTGACTGTTTTATGGGCGGCTGATTAGGGTCTGTTATAATTTTGTGTTTAATGAGTGGGGTTTTACCCACATCATACTCATGGCAGGAAAACACGTCATGAAAATCAAAAAGCAACTTTTCAAACTGTTGTTGAGATTTTTGAGGAAGTTTGATGCGATTTTTATTTGGTAAATTATTCAAAATAAATTCAAAACGCTCTTGGTGTGTGGTAGGTGTATGTTCCACAGGTTCTGGTGGAACATCATATTGAGAAATTGGTGGTTGTGGCAACACAATGGCTTTTGCTGCCGTGGTAATTTGCGTCGAAGTGACATGAATGCCAAATAAAGACATCGCATCTTCATGCCCTAGCAAATTATGAAATTTTTTTCCCTGCTGAAACAAGCAATTCGCTGGATAGACATCGCAGTGTGCGAGTATATCCCCGCGTTTAATTTTCAACGGAGCATTAGTGGAATTAAATAGTTTTAGATATGCTTTTTCTGATTCAGATGCTGCTATGGCGGTATTGTATAGTGAAAAAGAAGTTTGAATGTCAGAATTTGAAAACAAAGCGAAAGAAGATTTCCAGTCGATTGTTGAAATATGCGTCGGTTTTTGAGGATATTTCACATGAAGTGTGTGCACTGAATTTGCAGGGATAAAAATGTCCCTAGAGGATGCCAACTTTTCAGAAACCAACTTTTTGAAATTATGTTCATTATTCACTATGTTTGATGCAAATTTTTCATCTGTTGGCAGTTTAAAATCTGTTGATTTGTCCATAGTTAGGGGTATCAGCCATGAAAGTTTTAAAAATGGCATAATGTCTGTTCCAAGAAGTATCTCATTTAGGGCCCCCTCAACTGTATTCACCAAAAAAGTCACCAAAACTCGTCTCGAAACATTGTCAAAAGGTGATGTATGTTCAACATGGAGTGGTTTTTCGCGTAGGGCTCCTGATCTTGTTTCTCCACTCACCATGCGGAGCACTACATTAGTTGATTGCATGGATTTATTTAAATCCCAATTTAGTCGATTTGCTAATTGTTTTAAAAAATTTAGAGGCATAATAGAGTGTGTGCAACCAGAATCTAATAACGCTCTACATGGAATGTTTTCAATTTTCACGGTAGCATGGATTTGTGGGCCGTTTGACGGTGCAACGTGTATACAGAGTTTTTGATCATCTCCAACCATAGAAAATGCACAAAAAGGTTGTTTAACTTCATCGGAAAACATCGGTGTTTCGTTGTCAAAATTAGTAGTGTCAGTGTCATAAATTTCACATTTTCCCGTGGCATCACATTCACTATTCGTCAACGTCTGAATCACATTCGAAGATTTCATGGAAGAATGTTGCGACACGCCCCTCATAGGCATCTGAGTGTCATGAAACATTTTTTTGACGAAACGTGAGTGTTGCCACTTATCAAACTGACCAGGGTTATGTTCATACATCTGGACCAGGCGATGCCTAAATTCAGCACAGTAGGCATCATATTTGTCATTCCCTTCGTAGTCGTCGTGATTGTCTTGAGTTTCTGATGGAACTAAATTAACATTTGATTGGGGGGTTGGGGGGGTAAATTTATCACCCGAGGTTTCTGTGGGCATTTCCACCGCCACTTTGGCATCTACTTTGCGCGGGAGAGACACGTCATGAGTATTGGCAGGTCCAAATTTTCGAACCTGTCCATAGCCTTCAGATTTATTTGTCAGAACAGTTTGGTTCAGTGAATTTTGTGGCCGATTGAAAAATGGTTGCGGGTTGGCATTCTCCCGCTGCGACAAGCGACACTGGCTCACACGGTGGCCTGCATGCCCCAAACGTGGGCACCAAGGGTCTAGCGCCGTCTCGCGAAGCATGTTTCTCATTGTAGCGCGTGGGTTTATCCCCCGCGGGTTTGAAGGGGGTTTTTGCTGGGAAAACACTTTTTTTGACCTGCCGGAAATAATCATCAATTTTTTGAACAACAAAATTCATTTGAGATTCAGAATTTTTAAATTTTGCTCTAAAATTCGCGACCACAAACTTGTCATAACGCGAGTCGTCAAACCTTGACCAAATTTTATTCCCCACCAAATTATCAATGAGACCCCGGTCATATTTCACACTATTTTTTATCTCTAGGGGAATTTTTGAAATCAACCTCAAATGTGATGAAGCCACCGAAGTCAGCGTCTTCTACCACCGAATCCGGCTGCTTCAAGACCGTAGTGAGTAACGGCCTTTAGAGTGGTTGATTTCCCGTTGTTGCCGAACGTCCACTTGTCGACAGCCAAGTTGAGTTTATTTCGTAGTTGTGTGTTGAAAGGGGGGTTCGAATTGTTTCAGGTACTTTATTTCGATCAGATACAGCGTGTTACAAAAGCGCAAAGCCTAGCGAGCTTCCTAGTCGAAGTTTCTATCGCTAGCTCATTTTGTTCACTTGGGGTGGGTCCGCAGACTGAAGTAAAAACTCTCGAAGTAGCTAAGACACGGAAATCACGTATAGAAAAACAGCTACAGTAATTTCCTAATACAAATGCACAAATAAGACATGAATGCAACAAATAAACACATCTAGCCGAAACAGTTGCCTTATACTGCGCGTGCATACATTCAAATAATTATGGTAAAGAAATACCAGGTACAAATTGGGCTAATAGAAAAACTATTAATCTTGAGGCGCGAAGTCGGCAAACTCGGCCGATTTACTAATTTGCTTCAATTTGTCAGAAAACATTGACGCACATTGGAACTAATAAAATAGGGTTTGAAACTGTAAATAGTAGTGCAAATGTTCCTAATGACGTAAATAGACTAAGGTATGTTCAACATGATAATAATAATCACTTCCTGGAAACGTATGTTGAATAATCTAACAAATTGGGACTTATTTGAGGTGAATGGGTATTGTAATTGAGCAGAGTCTATAATATATTCGATTGAGCAAGGTATTATAATTATTAAGTAAATATAAATAGTTGTGAACAGGGCTATGACAATTATACCTATGCGAAGGGCTTTGTAAAGTAAATGCTAGTTGCACGCAGGGCACCATTTCTCTATTAGGACACTGGCCTAGATAATTACGCAGCACGTAAATATTTACAAGATTTGACTTTTGTAAACTGCAAGTAAACTATGCAAATGTATGTATAATCATGATCAGAAAATTACGGCGAGTTGAATGAGCCTAATTTTATATTAATACACCTAATAATAACATATTTGACCTTTTAACCTAAACATTCCACATAAACCTATCAATAACTTATAGAACACTTTCCTAATCGAATATTCTCCATGGATAAATAATATAGTGCAGGAAATACAATTTGCGTGGTAAATTAATATAGTGCATAAATTGTAAATTAGTGCAAATAAGTAAATGTGCGAATATGATCCTAATTATCAATTCTCTGTATTTCTTTATCCATCCATTTTGCCACGGTCAGCACACTCCGGGCGGAAGAGTTGCTGCACCCCATTGTGGCAGCAACGTCACATGCTTGTGGTGGTGGGCGCCAACGTGATGAGTGGCGTTTCCACAGTCGCCTCGGTGGTGAACGTGGTCGTGCGCGAAGTCGTGGGTGTGCGGGAAGTCGCAGGTCCGGTTGCGGGTGATGCCAACGCTGACCTAGCCTGATGATGAAGCAGGTAGTTGCCCGTATCGCTTCCTGCGCGTTCGCGTGTGGTGAATTTGCGGATATCAGGCATGTGAACACTGTCTCTGTTCCTGGCTCTGACTTGTCCTTCATCAGCTGAACTTTCATCTGGCTGAACGTATGCTGATAGTGACTTTGCCATTCTGTCTTCGGTTTCTGCTCTCCTGGCAAATCTGACGGACTGTGTTGAGTTGGATCTGGCTCTCCTCTTGATTGCTGGTCTCAACTCTGTTTTGCGCACTTTCCTCTGTGGATAATTGGTCTCTTTCTGAGTTGACTTCTTGATAGTGTATCTGACGGCTCTGAAGCATAGCCATATGCACTTGAATGGACACACTATGCATTTCCATATGCATGTGTATACGCATGGTGGAATCACTGGTTTCCCTGTGGCAATTCTCCAATTGTACCACAGGTATCCTGCAGCTACAATTCCAGCTACCAGGATTGTGATTCCCAGCAGCATTGCTATTGTGTTGATGATCACTTGAAAGGGTCCTTTCAGCATTCCTCCCATAAAGTTAGTGTATCCCTTTGATACTCCAGATATATAATGGCCATATGCTTTGCCGATTCCTGCTGCTGTCTGTCCAATTCCAGCTCCAATGCCTTCTATTGAATTTCTGATCACTCTGGGATCCAATGACATATCTGCTGTGTAATCGATCAACTGGTTCTGCACATGCTCCAAATTCTGTAGTCTCTGAATCTGGCCTCTGACATCCATGAAATTGGTCGCTCTGTTGACAATGTTGGTGAACAGGTGAGGCGCATCAAACGTGAAGGCCTGCCATTGTCCTTTCCATGTCATTTCAATTGGCGTCTCTGTGACATGCACCATTCCATGTGCGGACTTCCATTGTCCATGCTCATTTCTGTACAGGTGCGGTGTAGTGTGGCTGCAGTCTTCTTTTGGTGATTTCTCCACCAAGTCTCTGCTGCCTGGGCTCTTGAACCACAAGGGCCCGTCTTTGTCCAATCTCATTGGTGTGTATTTGTAGCATGTCTCTCCCACTTTTCCTGTCTGATAAATTATGTATGGCTGCACTTCCTTGCATTCCCAAAACATAATTGCTTCTCCGACCCATTCTGCATGAACATCCTGTCTTCCCAGCATGGCTCGAATTCCCAGTGTTGGATCGATGCGGAAAAGCTGAGTCAACATGTCCAGCTGGTTCTTGCGAAGTTGACATAACTGATGCCATACAATCGCAAATTGTGCCTGAGTCATCTCTCTGACCACATGTTGCAGGAACTGAAACTTGGAGTTTCTGTCGTCCAATCTGGCATACAATGTTCCACTGATTGTCGACTCTCTTGCCTCCACTATCTTTCCTGGCATTGCCCATTCCACAGGCACATCTTCTCTTCTGTCAAACTGGATGAATACACCTCCTTGATCGGTGTAGTATGTGTCTCCCGGAACACATTCTGAACCAATTGGTCTCTTTGTCTTGTTGCTGTGGGAGTATGCTGCTTGCAACTTTGATACAATAATTGTCTGGCCAGATATCTCTGATTTGAATCTGCCAATTCTCTCATATGCACATTGATGCTTGAAGTTCTCTGTATCCCACACTGTAATTCCATAATTGTGGTCTCTGCAATGTCCCATCATGGCTCTGCACTGGCTGAAATCTTGCAAGTCGCTAATTACAGTCTTTCCATCAAGTGAAGCCACGGTTCCTTCTTCCATGTAGAAGTTACTGACGACATTCTCTTTGTCATGGCAACACCATGAATATTCCACTTTCAAGGTTTGATTGGTTGTCCATACTCTGGGCTCCATTTCCACCAAAGGTGTTCCTCTGAACATCTTGTGAATTCTTGCATAGTTACAGGCTACCACGCCAACTTGCTGGTATTTCTCAAAATTGCCTGTAATGCCTTTCGCTCCCCAGAAACTGGTGTGTGTGATAATCTCTTTGATTCTGATGTAGCATCTGTATGCTTTCTCTTTCTGTGGAATCTGTCTCTGTGCGTAAAGTGTAACTTTCATTGCCTTGACAAAATTCCTTGGTGGGATATGGCACTGCACTTCTTCAGGAACTGTAAGCGCATGTCCATGCCTTCCACTGGTGCAAATCTGATACTTCTGGCTTTGTGAGCTGATCACCTGTTCCACAGGATGATCTTTGATTGCATCCTTGAATCTCTCATAAGTCTGCATTTCTCTGACAGATTTTGGTGGCCATTCTGAAGGCAAAGGCGGCAATCCATGATGCGCTGCCAATGATGGTGGCCTTACTGTCGAGGTTTCTAGAACGTATGTTCTGGAAAATACTTCGCTGTAAGCTTTGCCGGCTTCTCTCAGCGTTGCTGACTCTGACACGCCTGTCAGCATCAATATCATACACAGCATTCCAATCACCAGACTGCTGGTGGTTGCTGTGGCTTTCCCTGTTGCACTCCTCAGGACTCTATCCGATGCTGAGTTCCTCTGAGCAGGGTTTGGTACAGAGTCTCTGTTCGAGCTCTGATTTCTGACATGTTTCTGGACAATTGCCGGGTCCAGTAAATCCACTTTGACTGTCACTGCTGTCTCTGGGATATCCATTGTCTTTGAATTGATTTCCAGTGGATACAATTGATTGAGTGGTCTGCTAACCACATTTCTGTTGGCAGTTCTGACCTTTGCTGAGCGAATCTGTCCATCTTTGCTGGGCTCTAACTGCTCGATGCGACCCATCCTCCATGCACCTCTGGGCATGTTCTCTTCATAAATCAGCACAACTTCATTCACTTTGGGTTCTTGAGTCGCTGTCAATCTGCCATGTTTGTGCGTCACCTGAGTCCTTTCCCTCAAGCTCGGAATGTACTCTTGATGCCACAAGTCCCAGAACTTATCCAAAGTTTGCTGGGTTGTCTCCCAATATTTCTGCAATTTCGCTGCGTTATCCATTCTGGGCACAAATTCTCCATCTTTGTCTGCATCAAACTGTGGTGCTCCAATCTGACCTTCCCCTGTCAGGAAGTCTTTTGGCGTCAGCACTCTGAGGCTCTTTACATCACCATAGATGTAAGAGATTGGCCTGCTGTTGATCACTGCCTCGACTTCTGGCAGAAGTGTCAACAATTCTTGCAGGGTTAACATTCTGTGCCCCACAGCTGCCTTGAAATGTTTCTTGGTGATGCCCACCATTCTCTCATAGACTCCTCCCTGCCACGGTGCCATAGGAGTAGTCATGTTCCACTGGATTTGTTGCTGTGAGCAGTAAGTCTGTACTGCTCCACTTTTGACCATCTCTGACCATTCTTTCCCAGTATTAATGGCCTTGTCAGTGCTTGAGCTGAGCACTTTCTCTGTTAATTTGAATTGCGTCGCATTGTCTGAAATCACTGCCTCAGGCTTTCCGCGCCTGGCGATGAATCTCCTGACTGCATTCAGGAATTCCTGTGCTGTCATGTCCAGTACACTTTCCAGGTGAACTGCACGTGTCACCATACATGTGAACAAACAGATCCACATTTTCTTGTGATCTTTGTCCACTTTGTACCAAACTGGTCCCAAATAATCCAAGCCCGTGTACTGAAACGGTCTGGCTCTCTGAACTCTGGTTTCTGGTAAATTTGGCATTGGTGGAAGCTGGTACGGCTTCGCTCCCAATTTCTTACAGGTTGGGCAGGTTCTATTCACATTGTAGATCACCCGTCTGCCCTGTGTAATCCAGTACTTTTGTCTGATCGCTGCCAATGTGTGTTGCACTCCTGCGTGCATCAATTTCTCATGCTGGTCTCTGACGATCAGCTGAGTCACTGTAGCCGTTGCTGGCAACAGTATGAGTGGCACTGTGACCTCCTGTGGGTCTGTATGCTCCATTCTGCCATGGCACTTCAGGATTCCATCCTGATGCATTTGCACATTGAGCCATTTGATCAACTGCTGGTCTGCAGCTGCTTTCTTGCCATCTTGGCTGCCTTTGCTGTGGCCTGTTGCCAGAATCTCTGCCACTCTTTTGTAATGATTCTGTTGCGTCACTTTGATCCAATATTTCAACGCAATCTCTCTCTCTTCAATACTGATAATTCCCTGTGGTTTAATTGTACCACAGATACTTTCCATGATTTCTGACAATCCATTCTGACTGTCATTTCTGTTGCGCTTTTTGTGCATCTGTCGTACAAATCTCATCACGTATACTGTTGCATCCAGTAACTTTGTCAGTGATGAGAATCTCTGAGTCTCAATTCCCAATGGGTTGCTTTGCTTGCTTTCATCAGCTTGCACATTGCTGGCATCTGGGTCACTGACCACTTGCTGTGTAGCGCCCAGGTAAATTGGACTGGCCTTTGGGAACTTGAGCTCCTCTTTCTTGATTTCTGCCATTACTTCTGGCGTAACTGGCTCCACTTTCGGCTCTGGCCACTCTCCAGTCATTAGCCATTCTGGTCCCTTCCACCACAGGTTACTGCCTTCCAACTCTGACATATTCATGCCTCTTGTGGCCATGTCAGCTGGGTTTTCCAGTCCTGTGATGTGTCTGATGTGCATGTTCTCTGTCTCACTCTGAATTTTCCTGATTTCATCCAATCTGTTCTTGACAAAACATGCCAGTGGCTTCGCTGTTGTTAGCCACTTCAGACAACAGGTTGAATCTGACCATACAACTGTCTGACTGAATTTGACGTCCTTGAGCTCTTTGTGAATAAACTTTGACATCCTGCTGCCGATCAACATTGCTAACAATTCCAGCCGTGGAATTGTTACTTCTGGTTTCTTTGGAGCGAGTCTCAATCTGGAGTACAGCAGGCTTGACGTGCCGCTGTCATTTTCTGTTTTCTGGCATATGTATGCCGCTGCGCTGTATGCCATTGCTGAGGCATCGACGAAAATGTGCAGTTGTGCATCTGCACCACTCTGATAATTCAAATTTCTGTTGAACTTGATCTGTCCAACTTTGAGCAATTCTATCTCTAATTGCTGCCAAATTGCTGTCTGTTCCTCAGACAGGGGAGTATCCCACTCTTTGGCACTTGGTCCTGAATGCCATAACATTTGCAAAAATCTCTTTGCTGGCAGTAGGACAGGACTGATGAGTCCCATTGGATCAAAACATCCCGCAGTCACCTTTGCAACTGTCCTTTTCGTGGGAAGTTTGATTTTCTGGTCAGTTTCTGATAATTGTGATTGCTGAACTGTCTTTGGCGTTTTCAACCACATCTGGTCGCTTTCTGTGTCCCATTTCATTCCTAGGACTGTTGTGACAATTTCCTTGGCCACATCTGACTCTGCCAATTGCCAAGTAAAGCTCTTATTGTTGCTGTTCCATTCTCTCAGATTCATCTGTGCCTCTGTGAACAGCACTTTGGATTCCTGGTACAATTCGATTGCTTTCTGCTCTGTGTCCACACTGAGGATCAAATTATCCACATACAGATTTTCATCGATCAATTTTGCATTTTCTGTGCCAGCTTGATTCAGGTGGTATCTGACTGTCAGCGCCAGCAACGCTGGGCTGCAGATTATACCAAATGGCACTCTGGCAAATCTGTAAATCTGAATGTTGTCCTCCATGGATGGTTTCGTGGGATCCTTGTACCACAGAAATCTTGTCACATCTCTGTCACTGTCCTGCAGACTAATCTGCAGAAATGCTTTCTCTATGTCTGCGACCAGGGCGATTCCATGCAATCGGAATCGCATCAGCATCCCTACCAGCTGTGGTAGTATAACTGGACCGCGGTACATGCACTCATTCAAGCTGGGCATGCCTGGCGGTTTCGCTGAGGCGTCATATACCTCTCTGACCTTTGTGGTAGTTTTCTCTGGCGTTATCACTGGTTGATGAGGCAATATATGGAACTTTCTGCCATCCATAATATCCTCTTGAACTTTCTCAATCACTCCTTGCTCCTCTTGCGCTTTCATGATTGCTTGAATTTTCTCCAGTAATTCTGGGTCTCTCTTGAGCCTGTTGGTGAGGTACCTGAACCTCTTGAACGCCATTGCTTTGTTATCTGGGAGTTCATGCAAATTTGGTTTGTACATGAACTTTACAGAGTACCGTCCATCTGGGTTTCTCTGTACACTCTCATTGAACTGCTTTATAGCCTCATCATC
The DNA here is from genome assembly GCA_964036195.1 of Sphaerolaimus hirsutus. Classification (NCBI taxonomy): domain Eukaryota; kingdom Metazoa; phylum Nematoda; class Chromadorea; order Monhysterida; family Sphaerolaimidae; genus Sphaerolaimus; species Sphaerolaimus hirsutus. The sequence goes on from OZ038455.1 coordinate 25,930,693, forward strand.
CTCGACGAGGTCTGGCTGGTCCATTATGCCAATGGTATCCAGTCTATCCATGTCTTTGACATTTGGTACAGGAGCAATTGACAACGGTGCTTCCTCGTACCACTTTTCTCTCTGAATTTGATGCACAATTGTATTGACCACCACCGGATATGCGCCATCCGTGGTCCATTGATTTCTGTTGCTCGTCAGCTGCCCACCTCCCATCAGCAATCCCAATTCTGATGGAATGACATACAATCCTGACGGAAGTCTGGTGGTGCTGGTGTTTCTGGACATCAAGTCCCAGAAATAATTCAAGCCCACTATAATGTCTGGCTTAAATTTGCACTCTGTCCCTTTTTCCTTGGGAATTCTGTCTGCAAAGTAACTCTCATCTGGGAAGTACTTCTGCAGGTACTTTTCGTCCTGTTCTGTCACAGGCACTTTGACTTGTTCTGTGGTCAACGTCGGGACCACATCAGCCACCATATCAACTTTCTGGCCATTTCTGAGCCGCATTCTGAATTCCACTTGCTGTACTACTTTATAGTGCGGCTTTTCATTTCCGAATGTGTACACCTGGATGTGGTGTTCACCTGTACTCTTCAAATTGAGTTTCTTGGCCACTTTCTCTGACATGTACGTTCCCTGGGATCCTGTGTCCAGGAACGCTTGAATCTGTAGTGGTGGCTGTTCAGGCTCCATCTCTGTATCCATTTCTGAAGCCTCAATCACGGTTCTGGCTGTCATCAACATTGACATATTCCTGTTTACTGACAGGTTCACTGACGTATTTTGTTGCTCTGTATTTGGTTCTGTAACCACTGTGCTGGATATGGTTTCTGTCTCTACCATTTCTGGTCCAGCTTCTTCCACAGTGACACAATTCACTGTGGCTTTTCTCTGTTGGCTCTGTGCTGGTCGACCGGCTGTCGGCACAGACTTTCTGCTATTGTTCGCTGACTGCTGGCCATTCTGTTGACCATTTGCTTTGAATGCTGGAATTTGCTGTCCAGCGTTTCCATTGCCATTGTCACCAAATTTCTCTGGGCACACTGCCGTGTGGTGCCTATTGGATTTGCAATAGAAACAATTTCTCGTAAATTGACATTGATTCATGTAATGCCCTTTCTGCAGGCATCTCAGGCATCGCTCTGCCTTTGACAAAATCACTCTCCTTTCTCTGGCAGTTTTGAACTTTGGACACTTATCATTAAAGTGTAATTGCTGCGTGTCATTGCAGAACACACACGGCCTCCCAGGATTCATGAATCCAGCCTGTGGTGCACTCTGACCATTCTGGATCACAGACATGCTCCCTGTGCTGGTCCTTGGGTTCTCTGGCCCTCTGAATCGATTCCCATTGCCTTGGAACCGATTATTGAATTGCTGTGCGCGTGGATTATTCCCGAATCCCTGGCGCGATTGCTGAACTGGTGCCTCAGTTTGCTGTGCGTGCTGTACAGCCTCACTGAGCGCTAGCTGCTTGCCAAACAGCTTTCTGAATATCTCCACCGTCAAGGCTTCCTCAGTTCCCTGTTCCTTCTGGATTTCTCTGAGAACCTCGGGTGGCACTTTCTGTTGCAGCTGGCTCAACAGCATTGGATGTTCCACTGATTCACCCAGTGACTCCAACTGCTGGAGCAGCCTTTCAATTGCATCAAACAAAATTCTCATATCCTGACAGGTATTCCTGGCCTGTCGCAGCTTCATGATATTATTCATCAGCGTGTTTCTGACCACAACTGGCTGGTCATATCTTTTCTTGAGCATTGCAATTGCGGGTGCATAATTTTCTGCGGTCACACTCAATCCACTGATCATGCCAAATGCTGAGCCTTTCAGCAAGCTCCTCAAGTATGAGAACTTGGAAATGTCCTCCAAATCTGTCCGATTGTGTATGTGGGATTCGAACATTTGCCACCATGATCGAAATTTGACAATTTCCCCAGTAAACTGTTCCACTTCCAGTTTTTGCAATTTGACGCTTTTTGCTGTGGTTGCATTGGTTGAACTGGCCCCTGGAGCAGCTCCCTGAGCTGTCAGAGCCATCTGTTCAGCCATCTGCTGTATGAATGCTGTATTGACTTCATACATGGTATTTCCGCTCTGTTGCTGGATCATGTCTTGCAACTCTTCGATGTACACATTCATGGCTACTACTTTCTGTGTCACCAAGTCTGACATATTTGCATATTCCTCATATGAGTCTTGGTATATCTTCTGTTCTTGTTCCATCTGGTCGGGTTCGTCAATGTCCTTGACGATATCCCTCCATGCGTCAAATTGAGTCTTCACTGCATTCATTGCACTTTCCAATTTTGCACCCTCTTGTTTGACAGATGCAATCACTCTTCTCATCTCTGTTCTCTTTTCTTCCTTTGTTGCGCCCGCATATATTTCTGGGTCATATTTGGCATATTCTCTTGCCAATCTACTTTCCACCCTGTGCTTTGCTGGCCCCAGGGTCTTTCTGATGTGACCCGTTGGTGAAACCATTTTGCTGATGAATTTTCCTTCACTAATTCTCTTTATAGTGCGTCGCCTGTGACGCTTGTGACGCTTCTCTGCATTTTTCTGTGCAGTGCTCTGTGCACCACGGATTTGTTGTGCCACGCACAATACCAATGCAGTCCTATAGGCCCCTGACGTGTTCTCACGCGTTGACCTTTACTGCACTGGCACCAGGTGTGTTCCTAAAGCCCCTGACGTGATTGTTTACACGCGTTGACTTCAACACACCGGTCAAATCCACCTGGACAATAAACAAGTTATTTGCCCAGCAGTGTGCGCCCAAAGAGGGTCCGTACACACTCTTTCTGAGCGCTCTGGCGCTCTTTCTGGCACGCCTGTGTGCCTTGTGACCACGCTGGCCACTTGCTTTCCTGAGCGGCTCCTGTGCCGCTGTGCGCAGTGCTGCGCTTGCCGTGTCGCCTGTGACACGTTTCTGTGCACTCTGGTGCACTTTCTGATTCTGGGCAGTGTTTCTGTACACTGCTCTGCAATTGCGCCTGTGCAATGCAGAATTCTGGCACTTTTGTGCTATCTGATCTGATGGTACCGAGCAGGCACAGCGTGTATATTTGATGGGAGCTCCGCAAAGCCCCTACACGCTACCAAGTATCCTAATACTTGGTTTTCAAATCCACTCTCTGTCAGCTACAGCCCTCTGTCAGCTACAGCCCTTTGTACACTGATACCCCTACTTTTGCACTTCCGAGGTATGAGTCCACTCTTACCCAGTGGAGCGAGGGACCTCCGCGAATGCCCAAAAAACAGCCCTTTGACTAGCGTGGCTCTGTGGCGATCCTGTCTCCGTCAGGTCACCCTCCCTTGGCATAGGAAGGACGTGCGAGCGGTCACTGGTGTCCAGATATCCAGGAGCGTCCAGCGAAAGTTTGACCACCGTCCGACAATGACTCCTTGTCAAATGCCGGTGCCGCCCAGCGTCTAGCACCTTGCCAGAACACTGGTGAAAGCTGCCTGAAATCCTGACAGGCTTGTCAGAACTCCAGTGTCCTCCGCGCGTGAGCGTAGAACCGCTCCCAGGATGTAGACAGGAGTGCCGTGACTTTGGCACAATGCTGTCTGCAAATCAACAGCCAACGCTCAGCCAAGGCCAATTGATGTTCAGCAGGACTTTTGAAGTTCTGCCAACTGCCGCACAATGTCCGTTCCGGCTTGGTGATAGCACAATGTCATGCAATCACCCTGCTCGCTGCGCCATGTGATGAAGCCACCGAAGTCAGCGTCTTCTACCACCGAATCCGGCTGCTTCAAGACCGTAGTGAGTAACGGCCTTTAGAGTGGTTGATTTCCCGTTGTTGCCGAACGTCCACTTGTCGACAGCCAAGTTGAGTTTATTTCGTAGTTGTGTGTTGAAAGGGGGGTTCGAATTGTTTCAGGTACTTTATTTCGATCAGATACAGCGTGTTACAAAAGCGCAAAGCCTAGCGAGCTTCCTAGTCGAAGTTTCTATCGCTAGCTCATTTTGTTCACTTGGGGTGGGTCCGCAGACTGAAGTAAAAACTCTCGAAGTAGCTAAGACACGGAAATCACGTATAGAAAAACAGCTACAGTAATTTCCTAATACAAATGCACAAATAAGACATGAATGCAACAAATAAACACATCTAGCCGAAACAGTTGCCTTATACTGCGCGTGCATACATTCAAATAATTATGGTAAAGAAATACCAGGTACAAATTGGGCTAATAGAAAAACTATTAATCTTGAGGCGCGAAGTCGGCAAACTCGGCCGATTTACTAATTTGCTTCAATTTGTCAGAAAACATTGACGCACATTGGAACTAATAAAATAGGGTTTGAAACTGTAAATAGTAGTGCAAATGTTCCTAATGACGTAAATAGAATAAGGTATGTTCAACATGATAATAATAATCACTTCCTGGAAACGTATGTTGAATAATCTAACAAATTGGGACTTATTTGAGGTGAATGGGTATTGTAATTGAGCAGAGTCTATAATATATTCGATTGAGCAAGGTATTATAATTATTAAGTAAATATAAATAGTTGTGAACAGGGCTATGACAATTATACCTATGCGAAGGGCTTTGTAAAGTAAATGCTAGTTGCACGCAGGGCACCATTTCTCTATTAGGACGCTGGCCTAGATAATTACGCAGCACGTAAATATTTACAAGATTTGACTTTTGTAAACTGCAAGTAAACTATGCAAATGTATGTATAATCATGATCAGAAAATTACGGCGAGTTGAATGAGCCTAATTTTATATTAATACACCTAATAATAACATATTTGACCTTTTAACCTAAACATTCCACATAAACCTATCAATAACTTATAGAACACTTTCCTAATCGAATATTCTCCATGGATAAATAATATAGTGCAGGAAATACAATTTGCGTGGTAAATTAATATAGTGCATAAATTGTAAATTAGTGCAAATAAGTAAATGTGCGAATATGATCCTAATTATCAATTCTCTGTATTTCTTTATCCATCCATTTTGCCACGGTCAGCACATCAAATAAAAGTCGACAAAAGTTTCGCTGCGGCCCATAGCCGCATTTTCCCATTCCACGTAGGTATAAGTTTTCGAGTGATCGCGGAAGATGTCACCTAGGGCGGACAAAACAATTTCATGATCCACCATTTTTTCTGGCGGAAACAAAGCTGTCATGGCCTTGAATGCTTCGCCCCCGATTTTTGAGGCAAAAACCTCTTGCCAAAATTGGGGCAACAAGTCTGGCGAGGGCACCGAAAGTACGGCAGTTTGTACGGTGCGCCGCCAATCAGCGAATGATAAAGTGTCAGTTTTTCCGCGAAAAACTTGAATTTTGTCCAAAATATGGGGTTTTAGCAACATCCAAAACTGCATGTTTTCTGCACATGATTTCGAGGCGAAAGCGGAAGGTAAATTTGCCAAATTTTTAGCTAGCCACGGTGGGCTGGTGTCATTTTTCGTTTGATTCGAATTTTCTCCCCTACTTTCATTTTTGTCAACTGTTTTCATTTCCGTCAACTGATCAGACAATTTTGTTAAGCACGCTTTGACATCGGAAAGCAACGAATTTTCAGCTGCCACCTGTGGCAGAATGGCGGCGTGTGCCGACGCCGTTTTTGCAACATTTAAGGGTTTCAACAAATCGGCTTGACAGAAATATGTGGCCGTGTTAACAACACAGCATGGTTGAATTGGGGATGAGCAAAATTGTAAATCCAAACGGTGCGAGCGGTGCTTTTCGAAGGGCACAGCTGAATACGCATAACGTGTTAAGCGGTCCAAAACATTCGGGGAACGCAGTCCCCCCTGACCATCTGCCTCGGTACCCTCACGATAATCGAACCTGTGCGCCTCTACGGCTGAAACTCGCGCACCGGAATGGGGTTCGACAGCCACCGGAATTGTTGTGGTCTGGTCGGTGCCCGGTACCGGTCGCGCACGCATGCGATCGATGTCGCGTCTCACCGAAGCGTCAATACGCGCGTAACGTTCAAGTTCTGCAGAGCCTGGCGGTTTATAACGTTGTGCAAAAGAACAGGGAGGTTGCATCACAGGGGGTTCTCCCTCACGAACCCCAGAATGGGCTCCAATAGAAGAAGTCACAAGAGACATTGAAGAAGCGAGCGCCGGCAATGGAGATGCGCCATTGCCCCCGTGCCACCCGCGTGTGACGGGACAAACGTTCTGAACGTTCTGAACGTTCCGGGCATAAACCGGAGGCAGTGGTGGGACAAACTGCCCGGACACACCACGCACGGGAGTCGCAACCCGACCCCTATTATCACTATGCCCCGAATGGTGCCCTCTGGCAGTCCGCACCGAACTGTGCGACCCCAAAACATAATGAGTCGACACTTGTGAGTTGACACCCACAGCCGTGTGGACGGAATTGGCCCCCTCTACTACGGGCAGACGGGGATGCCACGCCATTTGTAAACTGAGATTTTCCACAAATCGTAACGCCGCTGAATGCGGGGCAAATGGTGGCACCCCTGCTCCAGGATGAGCACGCTTATGTGGGCGAGGCGGAGTTTGCGATCCGCTGGACATCACTAAACTGACTTGTTGACTCGAACAAAACCTTCAAAAAGTGGGTGTTGTTGTCCCCAGCACGTCCACCATGAAAAACTGATGAGTTGTGATGGGTTGAAGGATTTTGGTTTATTCGTAGTGCTGCGCCAGTCTTGTTTTGTGCCCCAAGCGGGCATTATATTAAACGAAAAGAGATGGGATATCATAGCATAAATCACCGGATCCCAACAGTTTGTTTAGTGAGGCAAAGTCATTTGCTTACAGAGAGGTTTGTTCAGCGCCGGTGCCAGTCCCAGGCTATGTAAAAGACCGTGTTAAATGTAAAATGTCATGCAAAGTGTCAAAAGTCATGTTGAATGCCCTGTAAAATTGTAAACGTACCACTTCGCAGGAAATTTTACATGACTTTCGACAATTTGCATAATGTTTGCCATTTTACATGACTTTTGACACTTTACATGACATTTGGCATTTTACAGGTCTTTTACAGGACTTTTGACTTTTTACAGGGAATTAGGCATTTTACCCGGTATTTTACAGCGTCGGAGACTGAACTGGCCTCTGGTCAACACAACAGAGACACTATCGATAAATCAACGTTCATAAAAAATACGAAATTTATGCATGACCATAATGTGCCTGCGCACACTAGTTTTCACACTAAATTTCGAAAACTCACAAATCAGCTTAGAACGCATTTGAGTTTTCTACAATGAGATGGCCGTCAACTACAGTTGACGGAGATTAAAAATGACTCATTGTGGAAAACTCGAAGCTCATTTATGAGTTTACGAAATTTCATGTGAAAACTAGTGTGCGCAGGGCCATTTACAATACTCTGGTGCAAAACTGAATCTATGCAAGGATTCCCTGCATTCATGCTCTTACAAGAAGTTCTTATGAATAGAAGATTACCCGCATTTATGCAAGCTGCAAGCAGGAAAATACACACAATTGTCTGCTTCATGATTTGACTCAGAATTCTCTTGAAGTTTTATTCAAATTTTGAACAAAATTTTGGATTTCGGACACTAGGATCGAAATTGAACTGGTAGTACTTGGTTTGTTAATGGTAATTTTGTAAGCATCACATTTTATATGCGTTGTAGCTTTGTCTATCCTGCAATATAAATAATCCTGGTGGCACCAGAGTTGTTAAGTCATATTTTACGCGCTTACGCCCACGACCGTGTTCAAATATTTTTAAAATATCAATTCCGCTCAAGCAGAAATGATTAAAAATGACAGTTTGACCCCCCCCCCCAAAAAAAAAAAAACCCCAAAAAAACCGTCCAGCTATCAATCCATCTGGAGCGATTTTTAAGAAATTTTGCCCTAATTTTGCTGAAAATTGCTAATTTTCAGATCTCCTTCAATACTTTTGCACCTTCAAAACCTCTAGGTAGTTCATGTGTTTTATCGCTTATATACCAATTTTTCGATCTACTATCTATATGAACCCAAATCTACCAAAACCCCAGTGTTGATCAGTTTGGCTGAATAAACTTAACGTAAAACCTTAATATGTTTAACATCAATGGGTCCAATGTGCAACATATTTTGTCATTTTCAAATATGTGACAGCTTGCCGGCTCTTTACATCGCGATTAGCGTTCCGAAATTCACGGGAGATCTAAATATAATTTTATATACGATAAAAATAAAATATAAAAATATCTCATTTATATATTTTATATATCCTCTGCGTTTTTCAGGGAGATTGATTGATTTATTTTTTTTTTGAGAAATTTTCTGAGATTATACTTAATACAATTGTCTGAAAACACCCATTTTTGGAATGTTAACCGCGTCTGATAAATTAACTCTTTTCAGAAAATATTGTTCAAAATAATATCAGAAAATCTCTAAAAAAGAAAAATGATTCAAACCTCTTGAAAAAGCCAAAAATAAATATTTATTTTTAAAACATTTTTAAATTTTTTTTGTTGGTATTTTTTTATCTCAGAAAATCTAACAAAAAAAACGTAATTAAACAACTACAATTAAACGACCTGGTAATAAATCTCAAAACGTGGTAATAATAAACATCAACAATTTAATATTTTTCGTTGTTTATTTGAGAACAAATTATTGGTCTGTCGCAAAAGTTTTAATTGTTTCCGGATCCCATTGAATCGTACGGTTTTTGCATAAATGAGTTCAGTTGCTACAATAAATTGGTTTACAATAGATCATTTCGAGTTGTTAGCTCCGCCTTTTTGCTGATGGATTCTTAAAATGATACGGATTCCATCATTGGTGCAAGTAGGCGTGTTCAAATGTGTGTTTTTTTCGGATCGGATCACGTATGATGACTTGTTCCAGTAGACAACTTACATAAGCGATTTGACCCATGTCCATGTCCGAGCGATGTTTCCCAAAATTTTGCTAAAAATCGCTGAATTATGCTCCATTTTGCTAATTTTCATCGTCATAATCGCTATTGTTGTATGTATATGGTTACATCTTATTTTTACCCAATCTTTTTTTCATTTAAAGCAATTTGGCAAGTTCCCAAGTCATCATACGGGGACTTTTCCGTTTTCCCCCCGTAAATATAAAAAACAACCATTTAAAAAGAAAAAGAAAAATAGGCATACGATGCGATTGTTCCAGCGGCTGATCTCATTTCAACGCCGCCTGGCATTTAGTCTTCTTTCTTATCATTAAATTAATATCATTAATCTCGTGTCATTAATGCAACCGGCCATTTGCGAGTGAGTACAAACGCGTTTCGTTTTTTCAATCACAAAGTCTTGTCGTATCACTTTTTTGGCACCGTTCCAGATGCGCTGCGCGGTTTTGCGACGTGTACAACGATTTGAGAGGATCGTGGCTGGTCTGATTGCGGATCTCTCGTAGTTTTTGTGAGTTTGGGTCATTTTTTTCTGCGCGTTGCGGTTGCTATGTTAATGTGCCTTATTGCCTATTTTGGCGTTAAGCATTTTTGGTATTAAAGCTTCCATTTTCGTGCTATTGTCTCATAATAAGCTGTTCTAGTATATGTTCTTGTAGTGTGCAATAGCGATGTAAACAAACGTTTTTTTAAATGGCCCCACTTTTAAAGAGCGATTCAATTGAAAGTTTTATCACAAAAATGTCCAGAAATTTATGGATGTGCTCATTGTAGCCAGAGGGTGGGAGGGGGGGGGGGGTTCAGTGAACGTTCAGTTTCAGTGTATCGTTCGCGGGGGGGGGGGGGGGGCGGCGCCCACCCCTAAAATTTGACCCGTCTGGTAAAGGGATGGCGCCTTGGTGCCAGCGCCATTCGTAGGCGCGACGCCATGGCGCCATTGGCGTTTGCATAGCGCTGTACTTATATATATTTTATACACATATACAGCGACGGGGGCACATTTCGAGTGCTTTTTTGGCCGTAAACCACAGGTATAACTAAAATATACTATGTGGTGCCGCTATGCGCGCTTGCGCGCAAAATGTTTCTGAACCAGGGACGTATCCAGGATTTTTGAGCGGGGGGGGCTGCTTGTTTACGGCGGCCGGCGAGGGGGGGGGGGCTCAGCCCCCCCCCCTAAAATTTTCGCTAAATAGTGGCGGAATGGCGCTATGGCGCTGGCGCCATTAGTAGGCGCCACGCCATGGCGCTATTGGCGTTGGCGTCAGCGCCATGGAACGCTGTATATGTATGTAAATATACATACAAAACAGCAAAAAGCACAACATTGAGTGTATTTACAACGATTTGCGGCCACATGGAGCAAATCAGATGATAATACCTTTATGTATGGTGAAGAATGCGCGCTTGCGCGCAAAATTTTTTACGCTGACGTTGAAAAAGTCGCATTTTCCGGTCACTTTCTGGTCTCGCCCCGGGAGGGGGGGGGCTGCAGCCCCCCCCGCCCCCCCCCCCTGGATACGGCCCTGTTCTGAACTGCTGACAAAATCGCTTTACAATGTGCCATTTCGGGCATATTTTCTTGTCCGATCCGGGAAGGGGTGGTCGCCCCCCCGCCCCCTGGCTATGTCCTTGTTCACATTCAACTTTGCCATGTAAATGCTCATTATTCTGCAATATATAAATTTCCAAATATAGCCCGTTGTGTGCGCAGCGAATTCGTCAACTCGCGGACCCAATGGAGGAAGTTGACTGTGGTCAACTCAAAACTGGCGCGGGAACACAACCCAGCGTGTCGACGAACCCTGCAGCGGGTGTGCGTTGGGCAACTGCCCAGCAAACTAGTTGACGTACGTGGTCCCTCGGACCCACGCCCAATCTCAGGTGAGCCCTACTCTGAGTGCGCACATATTTACCCTGAATCCTCGAATGAGACCCCAGGGGAGTTATTTTTTCATCAGATGTTTTGGAGGGGGAATTATTCGAGGGGGGGGGGGAGTTTTTTTCCTCAGAAAACTTGGACTCGAATCATTGCGGATGCAGCCTGTCAACTCATCTTATTCAGGTATTAAACTGTACACAACAACAAAAAGATGTGTATACAGTATACACTGCATACACATCGTGTATTTATCTGCTGTCGCTGCCGTTGGATAATATTCTTTTGTATTTTGTATTGTGTCCTATTCACACATGGGAGTTTTTCAGGAGGGGGGAGTTATTCAAGGGGGGAGTTAATTTTTCCCCACCTTGCCAACAGGGGGGAGCAGGGACGTATCCAGGATTTTTGAGCGGGGGGGGCTGCTTGTTTACGGAGCCCGGCGAACGGGGGGGGCTCAGCCCCCCCCCTAAAATTTTACCTATAAAGTGAGGGAATGGCGCCATGGCGCTGGCGCCATTCGTAGGCGCCACGCCATGGCGCCATTGGCGTTGGCGCTGGCGTCAAAAGTCGCTTATTATGTATGTAAATACACCTACATATAGAGCGACAGGCCGGCCATTTAGTGTTTTTAATACGGAATTGCGTTAACAGGGTCGATTTTCTATAATACCTCTGTGAGATAGACGAATGCGCGCTTGCGCGCAAAATTTTTTACACCACACCTTATCAATTGCTACCAAAAGTTGATTTTCCCCGTGTTTTCCAAGTCCGACCCCGCGAGCGGGGGGGGCTGCAGCCCCCCCCGCCCCCCCCCCCCTGGATACGTCCTTGGGGGGGAGTTATTCAAGGGGGAGTTATTTTTTCCTCACCTTGCCAACAAGGGGAGTTATTCGGGGGGGGGGGGGGGTCTTATTCGAGGATTTGCGGTAATTGTTTTTCATTTTTTTCAAACATTCATAAGTGGCTGCACACATTGAATTTTGCGCGGTTTTGTCCGGTAGATTGTGTGAAACAAAATCTACCGAACAGAAACTTGTTAAAGGATAAAAAAGTTAAGCAGAGGTTCGAAATGAGGGGGGGGGGTTATCCCCAAAATTGCCCAGCTATCTATCCATATCGGAGGCAAATTTATTGTTTTATCTGACCCCCCTCCCAAATTGGCCAGCTTTCTAGCTATTTACCTGGAGCGATTGTTGAGAAATTGTACCCGATATTCTCATACCCTCTAAAGCCGCTCATTTTTATATTTCTTTAGTGATTTTCACCGTGTAAATAATTAGATTATGTTCATTATTGCCTATTTGTATGATATGTGCTTATATACCAGCTATTTTTAAAAGATATTATTAGCCTATTTTTAGCGATTTTTTCCCTTTCCACATTGAAAAGCCTGGTATATATTCAGCCCCGTTAGCCCCCTTCCCAGCCCCACACAAAAATGGATTTAGCTATCTATCCCTCTAAAGGAGCGATTTTCAATCCACTAACCCCCCGGAGGGTCAAAATTCTGGAAAAAACCTCTCATCACCTAATGGATGCAATTGAGCGAACTGCAATTTTTTTTGTCCTTTTTATAATTGTAAAATGTGGGTGCTGACAAATGTTTTCTAATCACGCAGGCGGCGACAATTTCAGCTTGGAAGGGATCTTAAACATGCATCCCCCGTTTCAATATTTATTGCCAGTTAATGGTGCGTTATTTTATGATTTTGGTGGCCACGCACCTAGGGATGGCAAGCGCTTTTTTTTGGCGCTTTTTTTTAAAAAAACGCCGCTTTTTTTTAAAAAAACGCCGCTTTTTAAAAAAAATAAGCGCTAGGGTCCCAGCGCTTTTTTTAAAAAAAAAGCGCTGGCAAAAAATTTTCTACTTATGCACTAGGTATTTTGCTATTGTTTTGTGGGCAAGTGCAAAATTTCACATTCAATTCCAAATTACCACTGGTGGCTGTTTTCATTGGTTTTGTGGCATTTTTAGTGTCATTGCTTCTATCCCTGCATGCTACCATGTAATAATAACTTGTGATATGTTAGTGTAGTATAGAATATTCAGCCAATGTGCTCCCAAATACTTCAACAGTGGGGAACATTAGTCTCAATGTATTAGCCTTCTCTTATAGCCTTATTTATAAGCACTATTTCATGCCTAACTTCACTCGAAGTCATGAAACATTCACAAACTGCGATATACATAATGAGTCAACATAAAAAGTAATTTTTTTTGGCAGAAATCACCACTGATCATGTTATCGAATGACTACACAGCCATTATATGGCTATATATCATCACAAGTACTGCCACTTGTCTGATATACCTGTATATATTGATACAGAACCATATTTGGGAGGTTTTTAGGGAACGTCTCAACATTTTTTGAAAAAAAGTGAAAAAAGCGCGTTTTTTTTTTAAAAAGCGCTTTTTTAATAAAAAAAAGCGGGGCCGTTAAAAAAAGCGCTTTTTTCCATCCCTACACGCACCCCTGGGCCAGTCGCGCAAGTTGATAGAGTGGCAGACGGTACGGCCTTGCGGTAAACTGTATGGTATGGTAAATTTCCCATTTTGCGGTAAATGGTACGGTACGGTAAATCTTCAATTTTGCAGTAAACGGTATGGTAAATCTGTAAAGTGCGGTACGCAGTACGGTAAATTTCCCAAAAATGCGGTACGGTACGTACGGTGCCGTAAATTTGCCACCCTACAAGTTGGCAAGTACTTTTGACTTTTGACTTGACTCTACTTTCGGAACCGGCACCAGAGTCAAGTCAAGAGTCAAAAGTAAAGTACTAAATCTAAATATTGTAAATTGGTGTCAAATTAGTTTGGGATGTAAGGCGTATCCAGGGGGGGGCTGAGAGCAGAAAAATGCACGATAACGCGATTTTCAGTATGATTTTTGAATCGGTATTTCGGGATTGGTATTTTTGTTCTGATATTAAAGGTTTTTCTCTAATCTGCCGCAATACATGGTGCAAAAACACACCTGAATGCCAGAACGGCCCCACGCACGCTAGTTGACATCGACACCAAATGTCAACTGGTACCGTTTTTAGATCAAAGATTGCGTTTGAACGTCATTCATCTACTCGTCAGCAAGCAAAGTGGCATAAATTGGTCGTCACAGGCTCATGTTAACATTTCTTAGTGCAAAAACGATATTTGAAAAAAGGTTTGAAAAAAATTTCTCTGGGATCGGGATTGAGGAAAACTTTTCGGGTTGTAATTTCAGGATCGGAATTATTTTTTTAGATTTCCGGATTGTGATCGGGATGTAGGTTTCGGGATCGGGATCGGGACTAAAAAACTACGAAAGTTCTTTGGATTTGGGATCGGGATCAAAAAAAAACTATCCTGTTTGGATTCTGGCAAAAAAATTTGCCTCGATGTCTGCGGGGTATGTGATGAGTAGTGTGTTGATCTAGATGAGTACCGGGTTGATGACTGGTGGGATTAGATGAGTAGCGAGCCTATGTCAGTGATTCACTTTTTCGTGTAACTTTTTAGATGTTTGCGCCCGTCGCAGATGCAGCTGGCAACGGGTCACGTGCTCGGCTGGCTGCGTGCCAACTTGCATGCAGCCCCCTCTCTGAACCAGACACAGGCCCATTTTGGCAGTTTGTGAACTTTACGTTTTACACGCGTTGGTCTATTGATGGTAAATGTCAATCAATTATTTGGTTTAAGTTGTTTGCGTTCTTTCTTTCTTTGAATCTGTCCACTGGGCGACACAGCTAAACAGACACGCAAATTATCGTTCAAGATTACTTTTGTCTTATCTGGTACTAGTAAAATTCTTTCAGAAAAAAAAAGAAAATATCCCAAAAAGAGAAAAGGCGGAGTTGAGTAGAATTTCGTTCCTGAAAAGTTTCTATTGAAGAATTTTGATTTCGTTAACGATGGACGTCATGATGGAGTGTTTCCTTCAGAAAAATGCTTAGAATGCGGCCCGCGGAGTGTCTGACTGCATATCGCATATATGTAGACACAGGGCCGTATCCAGGGGGGGGGGGGGGGCGGGGGGGGGCTGCAGCCCCCCCCCCCCTCCCGGGGCGAGACCAGAAAGTGACCGGAAAATGCGACTTTTTTAACGTCAGCGTAAAAATTTTTGCGCGCAAGCGCGCATTCTTACCCGGACATAAGGTATTATCATCAGATTTGCGCCATGTGGCCGCAAATCGTTATAAATACACTCAATGTTGTGCTTTTTTCCTGTTTTGTATGTATATTTACATACATATACAGCGTTCCATGGCGCTGACGCCAACGCCAATGGCGCCATGGCGTGGCGCTACTAATGGCGCCTGCGCCATGGTTCCATTCTGCCACTATGTAGCTAAAATTTTAGGGCGGGGGGGGCTGAGCCCCCCCCCCCTCGCCGGCCTCCGTAAACAAGCAGCCCCCCCGCTCAAAAATCCTGGATACGTCCCTGTGTAGACAATTCGGTATCTTGTGTTTCTCTCGAATCTCAGCATCGATTTGAGATAATGCCCCTATGAAGATCAGATGAAGGGTTAAACTACATCTTGGTGTGGGTTTTACTCGGGGGTTATGTAGATTTGCACTCCTGCGGCCGTTCAGTTACCTATACCGTATTTCCTCGAAATACCCCCCGGGGGGTGGATTGTTTCATAGTGGTCTCGAGAGGGGGGGGGGGGGGTTAAACGAGGGGGGGGGGGGTTATTATTTCACAAGCAAATTTTTTAAATCCCAGTACGAAATTGTCGTCTGAAACGTACGCAGACGTCGCAAAATACAACAAAAACCGCCGTTTATAAGGTTATGTAGACTAATATTAGTACGTAGATGGTATAAACACTGTTCTAACGTGATGCCGACATTGTTTTTACGTGTGTTCTGCACTACGCAGAACACAAACGGGCCTGTGCCTGTGTGCATGTTTACCCGCTGTGCATGTCAGGAGTATTCAAGACTTTGACCCTCCAGGGGGTTGGATAGATGGCTAATCGCTCCTCTGGAGGGATAGATAGCTAGAAAAATTTTTTTTGGGGGTTTGGGGGTTCGTGGGTGTTCATTGTATAGGCTTTTTCATAATGAGGAAAAAAAAGTCGAAAAATCGTAAAAAGTAGGTGAAAAATTACTAAAAATGGGTATATAAGCACATATACTATAAGAAATAGCTGAAAATAGACAATAAAACACATGAACTAGTGATTTTGAAGGTGAAAATGTATAAAAGGGTATGAAAATGAGCGATTTTGTGTGAAAATTAGGGTCTACATGCACAGCGGGGTAAACATGCACAGAGAGCCCCAGTCACACAAACTGCAGTATTTGGCATGTACGTTCTCTTTACACTCAATCTGGGGGGGTATTTCGAGGGGGGGGTGATTGTTTCATAGTGGTCTCGAGAGGGGGGGGGGGTCAAACGAGGGGGGGGGGGGGTATTCCGAGGAAATACGGTATATACTACAGTTACTTTACACCCTGCACGCGTGGTTCCCGCTGGAAGCGTGCCAACGATTTTTTACGCATGCGATTTTCATACAAAGTTGAAAAAAATCATCTCCGTTAACGCTATACGTTGACTTATTCACAACAATCATTTTTTGATCTTTTATACAAAAATCGCATGCTTTATCGTCATTGGCACGCTTCCAACGTGAGACATAAATCAGTGCGAGGGCAGAGTATCACGTACGCCGAGTATACCTAGTCAATCGCACGGTCAGAGGGGTATACCTATTTTTATCGAACAACAAATTTTTTCGTGTGATGGGTTCGCGGGGTTTGATATATAGGCTTTTTTGAAAGTTGAGAAAGCAGAAAAGGGCTAAAAATCCGTGAAAATTTTGAAAAAATCGGTTTAAGCATAAAGCGAGACATGTAGCTGATGACTTGGGGGGGGGGTCATGGGATGGTAATCAGAAACATTTCCTTGGGTGTATAAATAACTGGATCGTTTGGGGGGTCACCCCCCCCCCCGCAAAACCCCTGATCTGGTTTGTGCGAAATGGGCGAAAAGGTCTGTTCTCATTGTATGCTTGATCGAGTATTGTAAATTAAGGATTTATATTCGGACTTGCTTGCTTGATAAGTGTGTTATGTGTATAATTTTCTTTTTTTGTGATCATGGTGCTGTGAAGCCAATGATAATTAGTATGCGATTTTTGTAAAAATGTAGTGATTTTTGTAAAAATGTAGTAAAAATTGATTTATAGTAAATCCGTTTTCTTAAAAAATCATAACAGAAATTAGTTTTAGGTATTAGTTTTTAAAATCGCTTTTTTTGTGAAAATCGCATGTTTTAAATATTGTTGGCACGTTTCCAGCGCGAACCATGCGCGCCAGGTGTAATATAACTGGCGTATAATCAACTTGTTATATCAGGCTTATAATCAGGCTTGGATTGTGAATGCAGTTTGCATGTTGACGGATGTAAATTATCACCTTGTGTTTATTAACCATTTTTTGCCATTTGAATCGGTCTCTGCCAGTCACTTCTGCCTGGCCAAGGGCTGATTTAAATGGGGGACATTTGTCGCAGCGCGGCAACCTCTGCGCCGTGCTGCAACATTGTCTCGACTGTGTGTGGAGCGACGCTCTTTTGTAGTTTTTAACGACTGTAACGTTTAAAAAGGTTTTTAAAAAACTCCGAAAAAGGTTTTTAAAAAACTCCGGCCACCGCTAGTGTTTATGAAATTTATTCATTGTATCTTGTGGCATCGTTATATCCCGGTTAAGTGACATATTTCAGATCAAGTTTCAAGTGACATAATTCAGACCAAGTTTCAAATACCCAGAATTGTGTCGCTGACATTTCCCATGCGCTGTAACGGGGATATTTCATCGATTTGTCTAGGTGTTCGATTTCACATTGCGATCTTGCCAAATATTTTTATTTCTTTGTTACATTTTATATAAAGTATTTGTCGCCATTGGCTGTATAAAAAAATAAAACAGTGAGTTGAGTGCATCGATGCTTATTGACGTTCCTACGGTTTTTGCGGAACCGATTTTGTCCTTTCCAGGTTTACTTTTCTGTATTTTTCGCTTTAGCCCCAAGCTTAATACCAATGTGACTCCATAAGAATTTTCAATTATTGTTTTTAATGCAGTTTGCTAAATACCGTATTTGCTTGAATAGTTCCCCCTTGAATAATTCCCCCCCTCGAATAATTCCCCCCTGTGCGACGAGTGAGGAAATAATTATTCCCCCCTCAAATAATCCCCCCTTCAAAAATTTGAATTATTTGTTATACCTTATTAGGTATAACAAAACATGACACGTTATTGTGTTTATAAGGCATATTTCGTGAAATGAGTTGATGGAAACATGCTTGAAAATTTTGATGAAATAATGATTCCCCCCCCCCTTGAATAATTCCCCCCTCGAATAGTTCCCCCCCTCGAATAGTTCCCCCCTCAAAAATGCCTGACGAAATAATAATCCCCCAGGGGAATTTACCAAGCAAATACGGTACATAAAACAGTTTTCATGTAATTACAAATTTTGTTGGGATGGGCTTGCCCCACTTGGGCAATTACTTAGGCAATTGACAAAAATCAAATTCGCTTGACATTTCACGTGTAATTTTGGTTATTGGAACGTAGGTCTACAACTGAAATTTGAAAACTTACGCGCATTTTTCCTATAATGAGTGATCTTTTGATCACCGTCGGACACCTTATAAATTTGAACGCGTTTGAGTTTTCTACGATAAGTTTTCAAAATTTCTTTTGTCAACTAGTAGTGTGCATGGAGCCAATGTGGCAGAGAACACAGTTGCCTGATGCACTTGCCAAGCAGAGGGGCAAGTGGCTCCGGGTTTCTGTGCTCTCAGTTTTGGCCAGTGGCGGCGCACTTGTTGGATGAGCAGAAGCATCCCACTTGTGTCCATCCGCCACTTGGCATTAGTGCCCTGGCACCATGCCCTGCAAAGTGCCCTGTAAAATCTAACATGCCTGTAAAATGTCAAGGTGTCTAAAGCCTTGTGAAATGCCTGGTAAAATTGCAAAGAAGTTGGATGAAACATGTAAAATACAGCGAGTTGAATTTTTTCTAGGTGTGATTATGTTACAAGCAATAAATAGATAATAGAATTTTGAGGAAGTTCTGGCAAAATAATATAAATACCCCTTTGAACAATTCCTTGTTGTATTCCCCTCATAATTTGCTTGTGAAATAATAACCTCCATTGGAGTATTTAAGGAAACTGGTGTGCCTTTATTTTGTTTTCATTTTGCCTGGTGTGCCTTACAAAAAATTCTGATGAGATCTGTTCAATGCGATGTTCTATTTTGTCTGCTGGTGGTTTGTTATGCTGTTTTGCTGCCTGGATGCACCATTCTAACTGGTTAGTTTTTGATGTTTTTGGTACTGGGACACAGTTCCTGTAAAACATTGAATGAATTCACATGTGAAATTATTTGACTACCGTATTTCTCCGTTTATAACACCCGGGGGTTATACAAGATTGGAGCAATTTTCAGCGAACTTTTTTAAAACTTGTATAACACCCGGGTGTAGGTCAATGGGGGTGCTATACATGGACAAACTCCTAACAGCAAAAAACAGCAAAATAAGAGCATAGAAATTCTGTGTTTTTTCATTTTCTAAATACAAATGTCCCTTCATATTTTTTTTATTCCCAGCGCGCAGCTAATTCAATGGAAAAAATGTGCGTGCGCGCCGGAATTTCAATGAGTGGCGCCACACACACAATATTTAAACCATTCAATTTCAAGCCATTTTTTGAAACTTAGCATTGCACTTCCGGGGTACTATAAAACTATATAACACCCCGGGTGTTATGCACGGGGGGGTGCTATAAACGGAGAAATACGGTACTGAATTATTATCAGTGGCATTTTACATTTGAAGTGGAACTGCTGGCAAAATGATTTTGATGTGTGTGGGCTGGATGGCACATCAGGATAGGATAGATTGGAAAAAAAATTGTGAGTGGGGGTTCTAACTGTTAATATATTTTTAATGACCTGGTCTCAAAAAAAGATTTGTCAAACGTGTGTAGTGTGAAGTTGTGGGCTTGTACACAAAAAATGAGCCAAATTTTTGCACAAAAATTTGTAAAATAACACAATAGTACATATTTCTTCTAATAGAATGGCATACCTCTAATAGAATGGCAGGTAGAAATTACATTGGAAGAGTGCCAGAACACACAAATATTAGAAAAATGGGTGGTGAGTAGGGTTCAAACAATATGACTTTTCGATATTGATATTCAATATTTTTTTCTGAAACTTGATATTCAATATCGATATGATTATTTTGTTTATTTTGTGTTTATTTTTCATTTTATGTAAATAGTTGTGAAAATCTGTGCTAAAAGTGATTAATCTCGCGGACTCTCAATCTGCCCCCTCAAATCACCATCCTACAGCAAATTTTAACTGTTATTCATAGGGATTTTGGCTTGTGACAAAGTAACAGTGGGACAATGAAACTGGTTGATGGCTGATCCAATCCATTAATTTCAGTCTCAGTTTAATAACAACAAAACAAGGGATTGAAGGATTTCATGCATCATCATGGTTTGGGTTGTTACCACTGCTTGTGACATTAATTAAGAAGCTAATTCTACATGATCCTGACATCCCAAAAGATTCCATCCATCATTCTAACCTAGGTAACTGTACAATTAATTGTGAAGGATCCAGTTGAAAAATTGCAATTTTGCCAAGTTGAACTGTTGTTTTCAAATACTGTAAATATTTCTTCTAAAAAAAGGTTGTTCTTCAATAGGGTCTATGTCTTCAATAGCAGCTTCAAACTTTCCTGACTTTTTGGCCATTAAAATACCATATTTTGTCTAATAGAAGAGCACACTTTTGCCAAGCTGAACTGTTTTTTTCTTCAATTACTAAATATTTCTTCTAAAAGAAGGGTGTTGTCAATAGAGTCTACGTCTTCAATAGCAGCTTCAAACTTTCTTCACTTTTTTGTCCATTAAAATAACAGATCTTGTCTAATAGAAGAGCACCATTCTATCTGTTTTGTGAACCATCCATTTTTCAAATTGTTTAAATGTGTTTTGTCCAGACTGAGTAAAATATAATTGTAGAAGTTACTCCTAAAAGTCAACCGTATTTCCTTGAAATACCCCCCCCCCCCTCAAAATGGGCACTATGAATTTGTGGTCCGGGAAATGCATAACAGACATTCAAAACACTTACTGTGTTATGTTACAACATCGTTTAAACCATCTACATCCTTATATAAAGCTGTAAAAACTTAGAAATGGTGGTTATTGTTGCATTTTTCATGTTTTTCTATCAAAATTTTCACTCTGAAAGAATAAACCCCCCGGGGGGTAATTCAAGGAAATATGGTAACTCCAAAAAATGATTTTGAAAAATGATGTCTTAAGTTTCTTCCAATTCTCCACCAGTGATGTGTCAAATAATGAGTGATGTGTGTCCAATAATGATTAAGTTTTTAAAAATTTTAAGTGTTTTTTCTAAAGCAATTTTTTTCCAAAAATACTTTTCAAATTTTTTATCTTTTTGATTTCCATATTTCCTTGATACCTGCTACCTCCCTTCTCCTCCCACAAACAGAATGGAGTTATTGACTGTTTGCTTAATATTTACAGGATGGAATGATCAACTTCTAACTGGAGATTTTTTGAAAATTGTTCATATTTATGTATTCCAAAAGTGCCAAAATAAAATAAAAGAAAGAAAGAAAGTGCAAACTGCAAGTGGCTTTGTAAAAATTGGTAAATAGTGAAAAATATTTGAGAAAATATCCAGAACACATTTCAGGGCCTTTCTATTTTTAACATTCCTGTATTTCTTCTAATAGAAGAGCATCATTCCATTTTTTCATCAGTTTTTTACCTGCCAAACTATTGGAGGTGCCGTTCTATTGGAGACTGCTGTTCTTTTTTTTCCACCAAATTTTTCACACAATTTTCATTTGACAATTTTCACACAATTTAGTTTTAATGAAACTTTAGCAACATTTTAATATCAGAACATCTATTTGTAATTAATAATTAATATTTTAATGCCTTGGATGTTTTCACCATCAATTTTGAATCTACTGTATTTGTGTTTTGCCACTCTTCCAACCTTATACCTAGCTGCCATTCTATTGAAAAGTGCTGTTCTATTGGAAGCTGCCATTATGCTGTTTTCATGGGTGCAAAAAATAGCAAAAACCTGCCCTTCTATTTCTGAGCAAATTCTGTGTATTTTGATCTATAAATTTTGAAGAAAAAAATGTTGAATCATAATGTTTATCATAACATTGCAATATCACATTGATCTAACAAAAAAATTTTATTGCTGCCACAAGCAGGGGTAGGAAAGGGGGGACCCCCCCCCAAACCACCCATCTATCTATCTATCGTGGAGGAAAAATTTTGTGCTATTTACTATCCCCTAATCCCCCTCCCCAATCAGCCAACAATCTACCTACATATCTGAAGTTATTTTTGAGAAACTTTACCGCAATTTTTGCTCAAAATTACTAATTTTTTATACCTTTTATTGATTTTCACCTCCAAAATCACTAGTTCATATGTCTTATTGCCTATTTTCAGCTATTTTTAGTAGTATATGTGCTTAATACCCATTTTTCGCTATTTTTCACCTACTTTGCAATTGTACTCCTATTTCTTCCTTATACACCTTGAAAAACCTATATATTGAACCCCCATGAACCTTCCCACCCCTCCCCCAACTCTCCCCCAACCACCAAAAAATTGTTTCAGTTATCTACCCCTCTAGAGGAACGATTTGCTATATATCCAACACCCCCAGAGGGTCAACATCTAGAATACCCCTGGTCAGAAAGTTTCATGGCAACCTGCCAAACTTCTTTTTTTTGATTCATTGGGCATGTCGAGCATATTTCTCACAATTTTGTACCCACAGTCAAGCACACGCACAGTTGTTTTCACTAGGGTTGGGACGATATATCGTATCAAATATTGAATATCGGATATTGACCATTTTATATCGAATATCGATATCAAAAATTTTGAAAAATATATATTGAATATCGACCATTTTTTCGATATTTTCAGATATTCTGGTATTCTTTTTGAGGTATTTGTGATCCCATAAAAAATGGCTGAAGCCAACAAAAAGTGGATGCTGCAGCCAAACACGTATGCTTATGAATGCACAAAGTAATATATTATATATAAATGCCATGTTATTTTCACATTGAGCTATCAAAAGTAGGATATCAAGGGAAATGTATAAACATCCTTACAAAATATATGATATTAACACAGCAAACTGCATCACAAGGGAACCATTTCACCAAACCTTTGCATGGCAGCATGGCCAATTTGGCTGTTTATTTTAAAATACCAACCTTTTAAAAATGTAAAAAGCCACCCACCCCTAGTCACAAGTATGACCTGAAGTGTTTGCTTAATAATTTTTCACTTTATATAATTTGATTAATCTGTTTTTATTTCATTACCTCATTTCAACTGTTGTGAGCCTCATTTAAAAAGATGTGTCAACCATGTTTGTGTCCAAATGGAAATACAATATGCCCAGCTGTACTAAAATATTGAAATATCAAAAATATCGAAATATCGATATCAAATACCGTATTTCTTCGATTTTATTGACTGTTCATTTACATTGGCTTGCTCGTTTACTTTGACGGGTCTGTGGGGCATCCGAAAAATACATTGCCATGTTCAAATACATTGGCGTATGAAATATCGATGTTACATTATCAAACTGTTCCCTTTACGTTTGCTGCTGTAAGAGTGTCAAAACTATACGGCTGCGAAAATTTACCTTATTTATGATGAATGCAAAGTAGAGTTTTCATCAAACATATTTATATTTACTTTACAAATGGACATGAGAAAAGACTCTGAAATATATTTTGCCATGTTCATTCACTTTGCCGTGCTCGTTTACATTGCCCCCCAAAATAGCTTATGAAACAATACATTGACAGTCAATAAAATCGAAGAAATACGGTATTGAGCATATTTTCATATCAAATATCGAATCTCGTGGGTGCATATCGTATCGATATCGAATATCGACTTTCAGAAAAAAATATCGAATATCGATATCAAAAAGTCATATCGTCCCAACCCTCGTTTTCACTGCACAGTGTAAACTAGGGGCCAGTGAAAATAAAGAGATGCATGAATGCACTTATTTACAAAATGGCAAGGAACTTTTTGACTGTGATAAATGGATGTCAAAATTGTTGAATGAATGCGATATTGCATTTGCCATGTTATTAACAACATTGTGATTCAACGTTTTTTTCAAATTTATGGATTGAAATCCATAGACTCTAATGGAAAAAATTTTTTCACAGTTTTTTTGTCAGGCACAGGACTCTAGAATTAAATCTGGGGGCAGGTAAATGTATTCACATTTTCAGATATCCATTGGACTAATAATGCAAAAAAATCGATGGAGTAAACTATGAATGTTGGTTTTCCCAACCAGACATTATCTGAAATTCTACTGGCAATGAATGTATCCACAATAGAGATTGCAAGAAGTGTCAATGTGGGCACAGTGTTAAGACTCATTTTTAGATACTCTGTTCTGGTTGCGGGTACAGCTGGTATAATTGTGAATATCAGAGCGATGTATGTATTTGCTATGAATCTGTGGCTGCGGCGCACACTTTCAAGGTTTTTAAAATATTTTTTATAAGTCTAAATGAGTTTATTTCCTATCAAATCATCTGATTTGAATATACACATGCTTCTCAGTATTTTGTAACACCAATGGTATATAGAATTTACAATGCAGGCATCTACCATTTGGCAAAAGCTGCATTCACTGGCTTATGGTAAGGTAGTGTGTATGATTGATGCCAGTCAGGGACGTAGCCAAGATTTTTGAGGGGCGGGGGGGGGGGGTGGATTTTTATGGAGCTTGGTGAATGGGGGGGGTGCCCCCCTAAAATTAAACTCATGGTAAAGGAATGGCGCCAGCGCCATTTGTAGGGCCATGCCATGATGCGATTGGCGCTGGCATTGGTACTAAATACTGCTGTACATGTATTTATTTTACATACATATACAGTGACTAGGGGTCAAACGGGATTGACTTTTCGGGATCGGGATCGGGATTGGTTTTTTGAGATTTCGGGATCGGGATTGGGGTCACGGGATCGGGATTGGCATTTTTTCGGTATCGGGATTGGGGTCTTGGGATAGAGATTTTGGCCAATGTTTTGGCATCCACAGTTCATAAAGGTCTAAAAACACTGTTGGATGCCAGAAACATGGCATAAAATGAACGCTGGGGGTTTGCGTTCACATTTTTGCATGCAAAAACGTCATTTTTTCATGTTTGATAATTACCACTAATTTTTCCGGGATCGGGATCCCAGACTTTGGAGTTTCTCGGGATCAGGATCGGGATTTGAAAAGTTTCGGGATTGGGATCGGGATCGGGACTGCTAAATCCCGGAATTTCACGGGATCCGGGATCGGGATCGGGATCCCGTTTGAACCCTAACAGTGACAGGGCCACAGCTAGCCATGCGCTGAAAAATTTCTGAACTGCGACAAAATCGGTTGATTGAAGTGCCATTTCTGCCCTTTTTCTTTGTCCTATCGGGAAGAGGGGGCAGCCACCCTCCCCGGTTATGTCCTCGATGCCAGTGTACCACATTCCTCAAGATACCCCCAGGGGTTATTTTTCCGAGATGTTTAATTTCTGAGGGCTTTAAAAAATTTGATTGTTATCAGCATCTCAATGGTTTTTGACAATTCATTTGGTCTTCAATAGTTACATAAATATATAAGAGAAAAAAAATCATTTGGTTTTTGCTTCTCTCGGGTAAATATTTACATATTTGGTTAGCTGCTGAGTGCAAATGCTGGAACAAAGGTCCAAATTGTACTTTATTATGTTTTGTTTTTTTGTGAACCATTCCTGTCAATGTATTTTCTGGGCAGGCGCTGGCAGCTGCAGACTTGGTGGCTGCAGTTTGCATCACTGCGAAGCCGGTCGAGCGCCTGTTCTCCCTTGATGCTGCCTTCGGCTCAACACTACTTTGCAAATTCCACCTGGTCTGTTTATTAACTACATTAGCATGACCATACACCTTACATTGATATCTGCCATAACCCATGCTATCTACCATAAACCAAAATAGAAATTGGCTGTGGAGGGAATGTGTCAACCTACCTCAATATTTGTATTTAAAGCACACGACCTTTGGTACTTAGTACTACCGTATTTCCCCAAAATACCCACTGGGTTTTTAAAAAAAATAATTATTTGAAATTTTGAGGGGGCAGTTCAGAGAGGGGTGGCTTCACAAACTGAAATACATCCAGATCACAAACTGCAGCTTCTTTCATTTAGATTATGTTACACTCAATTTAGGGGGGTACAATTGTTCATAGTGATCTTTTGAGTGGGGTATTTTAAGGAAATACAGTATTTATTTACAAAAATATGAGCCTATTTTACATAAAATACTACAGTGTAAAATGCTGAATGATTTATCTACTGGATTTCAAAAGAGAAATTTCAGACTAAATGGTGTTCAACTTTTTATTCATTTTTAATGAATATAATTAAATGATTCCATCTGGTTCAGTATTGGTGGCAGAAAATTCAGGCAAAAATTACAATCTCACAGTTCTCGATGTACACATCATTCACCCTGGACATGTGGTTCCTGACCGGCCTCAGCATGCACAGGGCACTGGCAGTGGTGTTTCCATTTAGCTACAAGGTATGCATTATATCATGTACCGTCATTATTGTCAAATTGTGTGAGAGCCCACCATTATATTCCTGAAACAGTAGTGAATACCTTTGTTATGTTCAAATGTGAATAAAATCAGTGCTGTAGTTAAGCTTAGTTGTCAATTTTTTAGGGAAAAAGCACAATTTTATGGAACTTGAACACATTACACATTGCCTTATAATTCAGGTTAAATCAAATTCAAAGAGTGCATTGAAACTAATAATGTGTATGACACCATTGGCAATGGTTCTGAACTCATGGTCACTTTTGTGTGTGGTTAGTCCTTCCTTTACACAGGCTCCAGTCCTTCTTTTATACTTAGGTCCCTTTTACATGTTTTTTTTGTGATGACTCAATAACACTTGAAAAAGTTCAGTCAGTTTAGTAAAAAGTTCCATATTCATTAGAAAAAGCATTCAATAAAAAATTATTTTTGTTGCATGTGTGACTTTTCTGCATTTTAAGGTAAAAAGTGAAAGCAAATGATTACAGATTCCTCCCTGATGTGTGTCCCTTTTTCAAAAAAAATCATTATGTTTGTAGATACTATTTTTGCATGTGCAGAATCAAGAATGTTCAGATTCAGATCCAAAATTCTCAGTGTATAATGCAATAATGTGACTGCAATGTAATGTAACTATTAGAACAAAATACAATTTTCTGTATTTTGATAAAATGGTAGATAAGTTTTTTGTATTACTTTTTATGAATCTAAATATTTAGTAGTTAGCTGTCAACAAAATTGAACACAAAATTGACAAAATTGGCATTTCCCATTTGAACGGAACAGATGTACTACAAAAGGGAGGGATCTCCAGGGCAGTGCATTCCGGTGGTCGCGGCGCAATATACTTCAATTGGATCTCCTAGTAAGTTAAGTAGTTATGTACAAATCAATCTACAAAAATATGTACCGTATTTCCTCTAATTGCCCCCTGGGGTATAAATTTTGAGGGGGGTAAAATGCAACAAAAACCGCCATGTAAAAGACTATAGACTTATAGAAGTACGTAGATGGTATAAACCTGTTCTAACATAACACAGTGATTGTTTTTTACATGTGTTCTACAAACCGCAGCTTTTGTCATTTACGTTCTCTATACACTAAATTGGGGGGGGGGTATTTCAAGGGGGTTTAAAAATTCATAGTGTCCATTTTGAGGGGGAGTATTTTCAGGAAATACGATAGATGTATAATAAAGGAATCATCCACATTACAATCTATGTTAAGTAAGTAAATCAACTTTGCTACCTATGTATTTACTTACATGCTAATATGAGGGTGCCCTGCCAAAAAATTGGGAGTTTTAAAGTATAAGAAAGGATAATAAAAATAATGGTATATTTTTATATTTTCTTCAGGTTTTTTTCCAAATACTGTATTACCTCGAAATAACCCCCCCCCCCCACTCAAAATGGGCTGGTGTAAAAATC
Organism: Sphaerolaimus hirsutus; assembly: GCA_964036195.1. NCBI lineage: Eukaryota > Metazoa > Nematoda > Chromadorea > Monhysterida > Sphaerolaimidae > Sphaerolaimus > Sphaerolaimus hirsutus. The sequence continues at coordinate 25,958,567 of OZ038455.1, forward strand.
CCCCCCTTCGGAAATGTACATCATGTATGCAATGTACATAATGTATTTAATACTGCTAATTTGCATTGCAGCTACACATAGACTAGTTGTGTAGCTATCTAGGATTTTAAGTCCAAATATACTCTGTTTCGACACATTGAGTACCTGTTTTGGGTACGCAGATCCCTACTTTTTACTACGATTCTTACGAAAATTTCTCACGTAAGTATAAAACCACCCTCGAAGAAACCCCCTCAAATTAACCCGCTTCAAATTTTTCTGGCGAAAAAATAAACCCCATGGGGGTATTTCAAGGTAATATTTACTGTACATAAATTATATTTTATGTTTTGGGAGAAAATGTGATTTTCATTTTATGTGCACACTGCAGATTCTCCATTCAATATAAGCACATTGGCAATGGTGCAAGATATTGGACATGTGCTCGACCTGTGTTGGACATTCTTTGTGCCTTGGATGGTCACGCTGATATGCAACTGCACAGTTATTGTAAAAATAAGGGGTGCCTCAGTAGCCAGAACGATGCTGAGGGTCAGCAAAGCTGAGAATGACCAGTTTCAGAGGTACATAACTACAGAGTTGTGAAAATGTACGTACATTTACTCGAAAAATACGCGTATGCGAGTACGCGGTAAATACATTTACATATACTTTAAAAAAGTAATGTGCTTACTTTTACGCGTACATTTTTTAAAGTACACACAAACAGAGAAAATGTATTTTGAAAGTACACGTGTACATAGAAAATGTATTTTTGTTCTGAAATCACAATTTCCTGTTGCTAAAATAAGAAAAAAAATTAAGAAACCATATCATTTTTCCAAAAATACTACCTAAATAATCACTAAAAATGACATCTATAATGTTTACCAGTGTAAAACGCACTCTCGCGTGTAAAAAGTAGTGGCTTTTTATGTTTTCGAGGGGAAAGGTACTTGCTCTTACATTTTCCTGAGAAAAAAGTATTTTATTCACATTTACGCATGAGTACAAGTAAAAAAAGTATTTTACATTTTCTATACTTTGGTGTGTAAAACATAAATACTTACTTTTACTGATACTTTTAAAAAAAGTTCAGTAATTCACATTTACATATACTTCTTAAAAAAGTTCAGACCAGTTCAAAAGTTCAACAACTTTGATATTTACATGTCAGATAATTTTTCTACATCAGCGTAAACCAGTTGTCTCCAATGGGGGGGGGGGGGTTCGTTCCCCCCAAACCGCCTGGCTATCTATCTATCCCAGAAATTGCTCAGCTATCCATCTATTCCTGAGGCGAAAGTTTGGGCTACTACCCACTAACCCCCCCCCCCCCAAATAGCTCAGCTATGTACCTAGCTGGAGCGATTTTTGGGAAACGAAACCCCAATTTTTGCTCAAAATCACTATTTTTCATACCATTTTATATATTTTCACCACCAAAATCACTAGTTCTTGTTCCTATTTACCTATTTTCAGCTATTTTTAGTGCTATATGCTCTTGTATACCCATTTTGAGCTATTTTACACCTTCTTTCAGCGATTTTTTTCCCTTTTCTTCCTTCTACACCCTGATTAAACCATTATATCGAATCGTACCCCCGCAACCCCCCCCCCCGAACTTCCTTCCCGCAAATTTTTTCTAGCTATCTATCTATCCCGGAGGCCACTCAGCTATCTATCCAACCCCCCCCCCCCCCGGAGTCTCAAAATCTAGATGACTCCTGGCATAAGCGAATAAGTACTGGGAGAAAAAATTGATGTTTTACTTGGTATCTGAGTATATTTACATACTTCTTCAAACATGGTATGTTTTCACAAATAGTTGTGAGGTTAATGTTGCACAGTGTCAATGTGATAAGTAAACAAATAAGACAAATGAATATCTATAATTATTGAGTTCTAAAGCTTGCATTATACAAGGGTACATCCATTTCAGTTCACCAGGAGAGAAGGAAATCTAGTGAAAAATAGATTTAAATTGATTAAATGATTTGCTGGGAACCTTTTTTGAATTTTAAAGAGTCGTTTATTTTGATTTCAAAATATTGATTCAGTTGGCCTGGCCATGTCGCTTTTTGCTTTGACGCCAGTGGCAGACTTCTTGTTTTGCCATCATGCCAAACAGTTTTGAAAACTCAGAAGTAATTATTTGTCAAATAAAATGAGCTTGTTTCGAGATGTCACATTATTTTCATAAAATATTTTTTGTTGGAAGTTTCGAATTTTGGATTTCCCTTGTCGTTCTGCATCTATGCGCCAAAAGCCGTTGAGGGAGGCTATCAGCGCTACTGACAGTTCCAGTCTGCCGCTGCTCAAGGCTAGTTTCACCAGTGTTGTTAAAATACTGGTATTTTTGGAAAACGTAAATGTAAACGTAAATACATTTTTGAAATTAAAAGTATCAATACTAATACTTAAGCTATTTTTTAAAATGCCAAGGAATACATGAAAAAACGTAATTGTAAAAAATGCATATTATTTACCATTGTACTTGCAAGTATTTGCCATCGCCAATGGAAAATACCTACCATTATTTTCATCTTTAGATGGGTCAATCACTGATTTCAATGCATATCTTACAGTTTTTAGCACTGTACATTTTTGGTACAGGTATTCTTTAGATTAAAAACCCCCCAGGTATGTTATATCTTCCAGTGTAAACATTTAAAACTCACTGTTTCATTTCCAACGAAAAAGTACTACGCATTTACATTTTCCTGGGAAAATTATTTTACTCACATGAATAAGAGTAAAACATTTTCTGTACGCTGATAAGTAATATTTTGCATTTACATATACTTTCAAAAACGTTCAGTCATTTTAACAATTCTGCTTTCTGATTTATTATTTTTTGAGCTTCTTTTAGTGATTTGGGTAGGTTTAGGTGTGTTTCTCAAAGCAAAGCCTTTTGGTATTGAATTAAATCCAAACCAAATGAAGATTTACAGTAAAGCACCAAAAAATTAACAGTTTTTTGCATCATTTGTTAATTTTTTTTACAAATTACAACATTTGTTTAAGATGGGCAAAAGAGGGTTTTACAGGGATAGAAGCCATAAAAGGTAGTTACCTCAAACATTTGTTTAAGATGGGTAAAATTAGGTTTTACAGGGACAGAAGCCATAAAAGGTAGTTACCTGCTAAAAATACATTGCATCTCACGGACTCACGGTGTGGTTTTCTATTTACAATGTTTGATGACTTTAGTGCAGGGGCCAGATTTAATTCTTCCTACAGATTTGTAGGGCAGGGCGTATGCCCGATAGGTAGATTTTTTAAAGTTCAGCCACATCGACACAAATGCACTGAGAGCAAGGCAGTTCATAAAATACATGAAAGTATGCCTTAAGGTCGCCGATATTGCAATATGACGTATTTTACTTAGGTTTTGGCCCGTAATCAACAATTTCATCATTTCTTGGCTGTCGGCCAACTATTTCTTTTTTCTTTTTTGTCGGGTGCATTACTCGCAAAACTCGCGATTTTGTTTGCATGTGCATGCATTCCTTTATTTTCACTGCCTTCATGTTTCATCTGTAGGGTAGTGAAAACTAAGAAGTGCGCATCTGACTATACGAAATCGCGAGTTTTGCGAGTAATGCATCCGACAAAATATAAAAAAAGAGTTGGCCGGCAGCCAAGAAATGACGAAATCGTTATTTCTGGGCCAAAACCTAAGTAAAATACTTCATATTGCAGTATCGACGACCTGAAGGCATACTTTTGTGTATTTTCCGAACAGCTTTGCTCTCGGTGGATGTGCGTCGAAATCGGACGTACGCCCTACCTACCCTACACAAATCTGTAGGGCGAATCTAATCTGGCCCCAGGGGTCAATGTTTATATTTAGCTGGAGTGGCTCCGTTAACGTGCTGTGTCAACTTTTTTGTCAACTTCTCTGTCAACTTGCCAAAACCGCAGTTGTCAATGGTGCACCTGCTGCTGAACCTGCCCAGCTACGCGTTGCACCTGTTGCAGCTATTCACCAGCTGGTCCATGCTGTACAACAGACACCTCCAGTCGGCATTCAATGTGCTCTTTGTGTGCCAGTTCACGTTGAATCTCATTTTGCATGGTGTTTTGAAAGTGCCCGAGAAAAGGGAGGAGGCGACCTGTGTCACAGTTGGAGGGCAGGGGATCAATTTGAATGTATTACCCAATATTAGAGTCACGTGGTCGGTTTTGACTCGTAACACATGTCATGTTGCTGACAAACCTTTTCTCATCGCAAACACAAATATAATACCGTATTTATTCTAATAGAAGAGTCGTTCTATTTTTTTCTTCAACTTTTTTACCTGCCATTCTATTGGAGGTGCCGTCCTATTGGAGGCCGCCGTTCTATTTTGTTCACCAATATTTTTCACACATTTTTCATTTGAACATGGCGTTTTTAATGAAAAATGAACAACATTTTATTATCAGAGCATCAATTCACACAAAACCAAATGTGAAAACAACCCTACATCATAGTTCTGAACACCTTATATGTTCTCACCACGCATTTTTGTATTTTGGCACTCTTCCAACGTAATGTCTTCCTGCTATTTTATTGGAGGTGCCGTTCTATGGGAGGCTGCCATTCTATTGTTTTCGTGCCTGCAAAAACGTGCCAAAACCTGCTGTTCTATTGAAGGTGCTGTTATATTGGAGGTATGCCATTATATTAGAAGAAATACGATATGTGTCTTTCAGTTTTGGAATGGTATACTTTGAGGACAGCGCAGTGTTCATCTGCACATACTTATGTCCTATGCGTCAATTCCCCAAATGCAATACTTATGCACTAGGGTGTCAAAAATTTACGGAAAACGGAAACGGAAACGGAAAGAATTGATTCAGTGGCCGGAAAACGGAACGGAAAACGGAAAAAATTTGCACTTGGCGGAAAACGGAAACGGAAATAAATTTCAGCGGCCGGAAAACGGAAAAAGAGGCTGGAAAAACGGAAACAGAAAAATCAAATTTGCACGGAAATGGAAAAACTTGCTGAAATTTTGCCAGAAAACGGATGAAATTTGCTGAAATTTTGCTGGAAGTAGAAAAAATTTGCAGTAATGTTGCTGGAAACAGAATTTTTTTTACATCATTGACAATCTGCGTGAATGGTTACCAGTTTGGCTGATCAGAAAACAGAAAGTTGAGCCAGAAAAAGGTAAAATGAGGCGGAAAAATGAAAAATTGAGGCGGAAAATGGGAAAAAGGCAGAAAAACTGGAAATTGAGGCGGAAAACGAAAAAAAAGCGGAAAAACCGAAAATTTAGCTGGAAAACGGAAAATGAGCCAGAAAAATGGAAATGGAAAAAAAAGTTGCCTGAAAACGGAACGGAAAACGGAGAAAAAAAATTGAGCAGCCGGAAAACTGAACAGAAAACGGAAAAAAATTGCCTGCGGAAAACGGAAATGGAAAATAGAAATTTGACACCCTATTATGCACACACTTTCAAAATGAGGAAAAAAGAATGCAGATTCCATCCAATACAACCAACATAAATTTGTATTTGTCATGCCTGAAATAATTTTTTCCTTTTTTGGACAATTTTTTTTTGAACATGACGCAATAAATCATACTGTTATGTTCCATTTGTTATGTTCCATAAATACCCACTATACTGTATTTTGAAATTTTAATTTCATTCTAGCTCATTCAAATCTTATTATAGTTGGATAATGTTCTTGCGAAGCCGTTAATTACTGTGCTTTCAATCAACATGTAAACCTTTAAATCCGCAGCGCACCGCGGTCAAGAAGCTACACATGTAAAACATGATCTGACTAGACAGAATACACCGGCAGATGCTTTTGTGTTTGTAGCGGGACATTCCCACTAGAACATAGGAAAAAGTACCTAATCAGATTTTTTTGTGTCAAAAAATGTACCGTATTTCCTTGAAATACCCCCAGGGGGCTTATTTTTTCGCCATTTCGACAAATTTCCATGCAACTTTCAGACAGCAATAAACGGCATTTTTCAAATTAATGTTAAGAAAAGCATTGCGATTCAACGTTTTATCGAATTTAAGGATCGAAATCCCCAGAATATGTTCGAAAATCGTTTTATTCATACATTTTAGTTTGTCAGCGCCAAAGCAAAAAGCGCCATGGCGTGTTTGGCGCTTGGCGCTAAAACGCTCTGGCGCCATTGGCGCTTGGCGCCGGTATCTGAGAAAGCGCCATGGCGCTTTTAGCGCTTGGCGCCATTTTCTGGTGGCGCTATTGGCGCCTGGCGCCGACATTTTAAATGGCGCCGAAAAAGCGCCAACCGTGATTTGAAAAATTGTTAAAAGTGAGTGAAATCGACAATCCAGTTGATAACTTTTTAGAGCGTCGGAATAAATATTGGTAAATATGAGGGTGTTGTGGGACATTACCATTAGTTAACATTGATCAGGTAATATTTGGGGACAAATTTGGGGACTACACAGAATAAAAGCAGAGGTGTTAAAATGTGTTTCCTTTTTACTTTAGAGGTCCTCATATTTGGATTGGGACTGTAATAATGTACTGGTATTTTGAGAATATAATTTTAATGGTATTTTATTTTTATTTTATCATTTTATGTCTTCTAATCACCTCAAATAATTCCCTTTCTTGAATAGTTCCCCCCTAAAGAAGGTGAACGAAATAATAATTTCTCGGTTATCGGGTGGGCGCGCCAGCTGATCCCTCGCTTCCGAGGGAGGGCGCAAGCGACCCACCCATAATATGGTCAGACACGGCAAAATGCGGAAATCGCAAAATTGAACGCTTAATAACTTTTGAATGCATTAAGCTATCACAAAACCAGTGTCGAGAAGTACCCTCATGCAAATTTTCAGATGAAACGGTTGAGTTCGGAGGAAGTTATTACAGATTTTCTTTTTTAGGTCGTGTTGTTGTTGTTGTTGTTGTTCTTGTTCTTGTTCTCCCGATAATCTGCAAACTGCAATAACTTCCCTGTAACACAACCAATCTTCACGCTTAATGGCTCATATGAAAGAGCAAATGATGTCATTTATTAATTTCGGAAATTTTTTTCACAGGCTCCGCCCACTTTGAGACTGTAGCTGTTTGAAATTTTCAAACATTTATAAATTTAAAATGTAAATACAAATGGGGCAATAAAAAAATTTGTTGATGTGCGCCATGACTAGAGCTTTCAAATGAGCCCATTTTTGACAATTTTGGTTGAGATTTACAAAAGTTATTCAACTTTGCTTATTTTGCATAAAATGCGCACACGTGCCTAAAGTACTGCTTGATGTGATACTGAGCATGTGACCTTGGAGTCAATGTGGTTTCAGGTCATACTTTCAGGTCATGTCTAGTGGTTAATGTCAAGTGAAATGTCAAGTGAAATGTCAAGTATGTCAAGTGATAATGTTCAGGTGATTATTGTCATGTGGTTTATGTCAAATCGTAAATGTCAACTGATGATGTTCAGGTGATAAATGTCAAGTGATAGTATTCAGGTGATAGTATTCAGGTGATAAATGTAGAGTGGTTAACATCAAGTCAAATGACAAGGGGAATGTCAAGTTAAAGGTCAAGTCATGTCAAGTGATTATGTTTGTGATAAATGTCTAGTGGTGAATGTCAAGTGAAATGTCAAGTGAAATAAAAAGTCATATGTCAAGTGATCATGTTTGTGATAAATGTCTAGTTGTGAATGTCAAGTGAAATGTCAAGTGATAATTTTTATGATAAATGTCTAATGGTGAATGTCAAGTGATAATTTTCAGGTGATAATTGTCAAGTGGTTAATGTCAAGTGATAAATATTAGGTGAAAAATGTCATGTGGTTTATGTCAAGTCATAGTTAAGTTTCAGGTTATAGACATATCATGGTGAATGTGAAGTTAAATGACAAGTCAAATGTCAAGTCAAATGTCAAGTCAAATTTCAAGTCAAATGTCAAGTCAAATGTCAAGTCAAATGTCAAATCAAACATCAAATCAAACGTCAAGTCATATGTCAGATGACAATATTCAGGCAACAATTGTCAAGTGGTTTATGTCAAGTAAGAAATGTCAAGTGAACACTTTTAGGTTCTAAATGTTGAGTTCTTAATGTCAGGTGAAACATCAAGTGAAACATCAAGTACTTTCAGATGAACAAGTATGCTTCACTGCATTTTCTTGCAGATATGGAACTTTATTCTAAAATTATGGAATTTTTTCACTTTTTAAAATTGTCGGCACAAGTCGCTGTGTAAACGCAGCTTTACCATATCTTCGATTTTTTTCTTCGAGAGTGCAAAATGTGCATCGTTCAGATTATATTTACAGATAGTCGCACAACGGAACCTCACCTGCTTCATGTTGAGAATCGCACAGATGATGGAAGGTGGTTTTTTTAAATGTGCAAAAAAAGTTCCTATTCATATACTTTTGACGCTTTACATTACATTTGGCATAAGGGGCATTTTACAGGGTTTGGGAGTGGCTCCGTGTAAACTACATTTCTAAACTACAAGCAAAATAACACCAAAAATCCCCAGAGAAATTCCGACCACAACGTGCATTTCCCAGCGCTACCAGCTCAAACCTAAATATTGACGCGGTCACTTTTTTCAGGGCACACACCTCAATTTCTCGACACAAAACCGTCACCTGCGACCGCGGTGCGAAGGGACCGACTCGGACTCGGCTAGCTTCCGAGTCGAGCGCGGGCCACGTGGACGCCGTGTGCGTCATAGTCACCAGCGCGACCAATGAACTCGGCTTCCAGCAGATCGTGGCTAATGTGTGATTGTGTTGTGTGTGGTGATTAGTGATGGAAAAATCGTCAATTTTTGGAAAATATAATTGAATATATACTCGGAAAATCTCTCAAGAAAAAATATAATTGAGGCCTCTACTTCTGAAAGTCGACAAGTCCACAAAATGTGATTTTGAGTAAATCGCATTTTAAGTTTCCGATCCAATTCCAGGCCCGTGGTGCGTGTCCAATTTGGCTCTCTCATGCTTTCCATTAAGTTCCATATGTTGACAATAAAGTGTCAAATTTCCAGCCCCTGCTCTCAACCTTTATGTGAAAAATTGGGTGTCCATAAATTTCCATTCGGTCAGAGCAAAACTTTTTTTGGGAGGGAATTGCACTTGTCGACTTCTAACACTAGAGAATATTTTTGTTCCCGGGGAGGCCGAGGCTAGGGTGTCAAATAAATTTTTTTACGGACACCGGAAATGGAAACGGAAAAAAATTTCCAGGGGCCGGAAAACGGAATGGAAAACGGAAAAAAAATTCGCACTTGGCGGAAAACGGAAACTGAAACGGAAAAAAATTTTCAGCAGCCGATAAACGGAAAAAGGGGCTGGAAAAAACGGAAACGAAAAATGAAATTTGCATGGAAACAGAAAAATTTGCTGAAATTTTGCCGGAAAACGGATAAAATTTGCTGAAATTTTGCTGGAAGTGGAAAAAATTTGCAGAAATTGTGCTGGAAACAGAAATTTTTTTACATAATTAACAATCTGCATGAACGTTTACCAGTTTGGCTGGAACAGAAAACAGAAAGTTGAGCCCGAAAAAGGTAAAAAAAGGCTGAAAAAATGGAAATTGAGGCGGAAAACGGAAAAAAAAGCGGAAAAACTGAAAATTTGGCCAGAAAATGGAAAAAGAGCCGGAAAAACGGAAACGGAAAAAAGTGGCCAGAAAAACGGAATGGAAAACGGAAAAAATTTGCTTGCGGAAAACAGAAACGGAAAACGGAAAACGGAAATTTGACACCCTAGCCGAGGCTGCCTTATGGGCAATTTATGCACTTGTTGACTTTTAGAAGTAGCTGTCCATAGTGGACATATCACATTTCTTGCTATTTTTTCCCATAAAAAAGGAAGCAGAGGGATGGACTTGTTGACTTCTTGCACTAAACTAGGTGGAATTGTCAACTTCTTGCTCGAAATTTTTGCATTTTTACCCAAAATAGTCAAATTTGGCACTTTGCCATATGGGCATGTGAGGTCAAAAATTTTATGGAAAATGATAAAAAATGTGCGGAAGCTGCCCCAGATGACGTTTCCGGGCCTAACTCTAAATTTTCATATTTTGGACTTGTCGACTTTTAGAAGTAGACACCTCAATTAAATCTCTCTCAAAAACGTAGAAAAAATATAAAGATCAGAATTTGAGAGATTTTCTTATATTTTTAAAAATCTCAGAAAATCTCTCAAAACGAAAATATAATTAAATCTCTCTGGAAAATCACGGAAAAGATATAAATCTCAAAAAATCTTTTATTTTCTGAGATTTTTTCAGTGCTAGTAGTGATGCAAAAGCACCATAACTTTGGCGCCAAGCGCCAAAAACGCCATGGTGCTTTTCCAACTGCTAGCGCCAATCGGCAATGGCGCCGGAGCAAAATGGCGTCGAGCGCCAGAACAACCATTGGCTTTTTGTTTTGCTCCAGAGGCACCATGGCGCCGGTGCTACACATTTTGTTCCTGGCGCTGGGCTAAGATAGCGCCATGCGCCATAGGCGCCACAGAAAGATAGCACCAAGCGCCAAAAACGCCATGGCGCTTATTTTTGCTATCGAGCTAGCGCCATGCGCCAGTTCCACGGTGCTTTTACATTGCTAATTGTGTGTAATTATATTTAGTACTAAATAACGTCTGACACATGTTTATATAAAGTCCATAAAAATAATAATTGAAGTGGAATTGGTATATTGTATTTCCTCGAAATACCCCCAGGGGGTTTATTTACTTCCCAATTCCCATTCCAATTACCGTTTCACTTATCCTTTTGCGGAACTGGCACCTGGTTTTCAATTTGTCATGGACAAAATATTATAAAATACTCATACTCCGCTGACCGCACGCTATGCGTTTTTCTGAAGGAAACACTCCATCATGACATCATCGTTTATAAAATAAAAAATTATTCCAACAGAAAAAGAGAAAAACGTTTCTTGAAAAACATTGCCGCTTGTACGCAAGCGTGAGGACGTAAGGACACAAATATGATTACAATTACGTAAGGACACAAAAGCCAAAAGGTTGCCAGGCCCCGCCCATGGCGTCGCTTTTGCTGTAGTGTATAAGTCACCGTAACGTTGTACGCGACTCCGCCTTTTTCTTTTTTTGAATGTTTTTTCTGTTGTTTTTTTGTTTGTTAAAGTACATTCATTAGTATCCTGCTGGCGCGTTATCGACCAGACATAAGGAATTTTTTTCCCATTTCCTTTTTTTCTGGCTTATTTTTCGTTTTCTACTAAATTTTATGTTTTTCCGCCTCATTTTCTTTTTTCCCAGCTCAACGTTCTGTTTTCCATTTCTGCCAAACCACACACAGGTTTTGAAATATGTGAGTTTTTTTCTGTTGTTTTTTTTAAATCAAAACTTCAGCAATTTTTTTACGTTTCCAGCAAATTTCAGCTAATCATTTCCATTTTCCATAAAAAATTCAGCCATTTTTTCTTTTTCCAGCAAATTTCAGCTAATTATTTCCATTTTCCATGAAAATTTCTGCCATTTTTTTCTGTTTAAAGCAAATTTCAGAAAAATTTTTCTGTGTTCCATCAAAATTTCAACAATTTTCAGCAGTTTTCTGTTTCCATGCTAATTTCGTTTTTCTGTCTTCCAGCCTTTCATTTTTCCGTTTTCCGGCAAGTTCAATTTTTTTCCGTTACCATTTCCGTTTTCGGGCACGTGCAAAAATTTTTTCTATTTCCGTTTCCGTTTTCATTTTTTTCGACTCCCTACCTTGGGGTTGGGCACCGGCAAAAAAGGGATTGTTTCTTCCGGAAAAATGTACAGCAAAAAGTTCCCTGATACATGAATAAACGATCGACAATTTTTAGGTTTTAGCGTCACATTAAATTGGTCTTTGGCCACCGGTAAATTTGAATGCACAGTTTTACCACGTGACTTTATTCATAACTACACGATCACGCTGCACAGAGGGCGAGTGTGCCTACTCACTTTAATTACATTTTTTCGATACGTAATTTTTTTCAATCCGAACCGATTGGACAGTTTTAGAAACAAAGTACATATAGGCGGTGTCAACCAAGTTAATCTGCCGTGCAGCAATAGCTTCTGCAGATAATCCTCCTCTTGATAAACCATCGGAGTGTAGATACCATGTTTCCTCGAAGTAAGTGAATTACCCCCCCCCTCGAAAATATATAGTCTGAGTGAGGTGGGAAAATAATCAACCCCCTCTCGAAATACCCCCACCCCGAATTGGGTAAAGATTACCGTATTTCCTCGAAATACTCCCGGGGGTGATTATTTCAGAATGGGAATTTTGAGGGGGCGTTAAACGAGGGGGGTGGTTCGAGGCTGTGGGCTTATTATTTCACCAGAAATTTAATTTTAGTGAATTTTTCGTCAGAATATTTTAAGGGGGGACTTAATCGAGGTGGGGGGAGTTGTTTTTCGTCAGAATATTCAGTACATAAGTAGGTACGTCATCACTTTCGATTCGGTAAAACATTCTTTCTGTGTTAAGTTGCATACGCTGCACTGCCTTTGCATTCGATGAATCAGACCATGGCTTTTTGGGCTGTCTGGCTTCATCGAAATGAGTTTTAATGTGAAACGACTTATTTGCATCGATCACAGGGGGGAGTTATTCGAGGGGGGCTTTTTCGAGAATTTACGGTATATATTGACGCTTATATAATACATATCTGTTTTTGTGGTAATTTTCCACATCTGAGTATGCTACAAGCTTCATTTTTTTAAAATTCTGGCACAATAATACCCCCTCGCAATAATATCCCCCCAGAACTAACCCCCGCTCAAAGTTTACTGGCTAAAAAATAGTACCGCGGGGCCCCCAGTGGGGGGTATTTCGAGGAAATACGGTAATTGAACTGTGCGTTTCAATTGCATTTTACTTTGAGGCCGTTATTTTTTGCAAAGCCAGCAATTGCCATTCAAACGAACCGTCTATTTTAGCCAGTTCATTTCAACCGAGTATTTACACTGAGTGAATTTTCAAATATAAATGAAAACTCATTGATTAGATTACAGAATGTCCACATTTGTTACTCGTTACAATGATGCATCTTTCATACTAATCTTCGGGTTATATCTCTAAATTTGTATACCTACAACTAGGGTGTCAAAAAAAGTTTTATGGAAAACGGAAACGGAACAAATTTTCAGCAGCCGGAAAATGGAAAAAATTGCACTTGGCGGAAAACGGAAACGGAAAAAATTTTCAGTGGACAGAAAATGGAAAAAAAAGATTGCACTAGGCGGAAAACGGAAAAAAATTGCACTAGGCGGGAAACGGAGACAAAATTTTAATAAGAGAAACAAAATTTTAGTGGCTGGAAAACGGTAAAAGGGGCCGGAAAAACGGAAACGGAAAAATGAAATTTGCATGGAAACAGAAAAATTGGCTGAAATTTTGCCAGAAAAAAGAAAAACTTTGCTGAAAGTTTGCCAGAAGTGGGAAAAATTTGCAGAAATTTTGCTGGAAACAGAAAAAATTCACATAATTGACAATCTGCATGAATGTTTACCAGTTTGGCTGGAACAGAAAACAGAAAGTTGAGCCAGAAAAAAGTAAAGTGAGGCGGATAAAAAACAGAAAATTGAACAGAAAACACGAAAAAAAAGCCGAAAAACTGAAAATTGAGCCGGAAAACAGAAAAATGCGGAAAAACAGAAAATTTTGCCGGAAAACGGAAAATGAGCCGGAAAAATGGAAACTGGCAAATTTAGTGGCCAGAAAACGGAACGGAAGACGGAAAAAATGCAGCAGCCGGAAAACGGAATGGAAAACGGACAAAATTTGCCTGCAGAAAACGGAAACGGAAAACGGAAATTTGACACCTTTCCTACAATGTGAATTTTTCATACAAAAATACATGATAAAATGTATGCGACAGAGAAAAAACCACAATTATTCATTTCGCACAGTCCCTCAGAGCACTTTCAAAAATTATAGAAAACATTTGGCTGCTGAGTGGTGACGCGGTGCCTTGTTTACTCCATTCAACATTATTTCCTTGAGACCAGTATTGTTAAAGGTACGTCTACACAATTTCTGATAAATCGCATTTTGCACTTGTTTTTTTCTTTTCACACAATCTTAACTGCAGTTTAGAAGTGATTGGACATTTAAAACACCGATGTGGCATGAAAAATGTCACTTTATGATGTTGAAAGTGAAACTTATTGATTAATCTAACGTTTTATTGACTACTCAGCTTAGCGCCCACGCTGGGAACACCCTTAACTCTTGTGCACTAAACGATGGCAACAAAAAATGCGAAAATTAGAAAACATTTTCAAACTTTTGATTTAAAAAAGTATATTTAAATAAAAAAATCGTGATTAAAACACTTAACATCTATTTTTTCTTGAAAATTTTGAAGATTTGTAAATATGGTTGTTCAAAAATGTTCCAATTTACGTTTTTTAATTTAGCAATTTAGAAATTCAATTTAACATGGATTTAATCGCGGTAAAAATGTGTAAATAAGCATTAAATATTGAAATTTTAAGATATGAAATTTTTTGAAAATGTAAAAATTTTGTAGAACAATTTTAAAAAAACTGTATTTTTTTTTAATTATCCAAACTATTTGAAACCTATTTTTGTGAAAAATCGAAATGCAAATAATCATTTCAGAAAAAACACTTAAAACTTTAACCTCGTTTCCCAGGATGTTTGCCATCATTGTCAGAACTCAAGTGAGTTATGTACTCACCATTCCATGTAAATATTTATACTGTGTAAAAACTGCATGTACACAGTCTACGCACACCACACAAGAATAAAAAATGGTAACAAATAAATATCACCATTAGCATTTTGAGAATGAATGTGAGACTTAGCAATTTGAAAATTATAAAATTTATCAAATAGAAAAAAAAACTATGAGATAGGTATGTATTTATGTTTTCCAAGAGTTTTCAGAGTAAATTATTTGATTTTTTTTCCCAGCAGTGAAAATATTGTGTGAATAAATCTCTCAGAATATCCCATTCTCGATGACATTAGTCTTAGAATCCAATTTGGTACTGCTACCACTTGTGTAAAAAGTGTTTAATTTTTTTGAATTAAAATGACCGTCCACCAAAACTGTTTAATTTTTTTGAATGAAAATGACACTCCAATTAAAATGAGAACCGATTGGCTGTCCACTTACCATTATCCATTATTTCCTTATTGGAATTTGGGTTTGAAATGAATGTTACTGGTGTGTAACATTATCGTAAAATGTAAAAATCTTTAATATTTAAGTTGACGTTCTTATGTTCGCTTTTATATTTAATTAATTCAATCTATTACGATTCCATTTTTATTCACATTCCTTTACTTAACATCTTCACATTCGCCATTTAATATCTCAAGCGATGTTGTTTACAACGTGCGCTTCACATCGTTCACATATTTAGATCTTAGTCATTGCTCACATTCCGCCACATTTCCTTGACAAGCAGCACGCAAATACGCCGTCATGTTTATGTTAAGCGGCGGGCCCGCCCCGAGCGGGGGGCCGGGCCCGCGCGCCATTTCAAATGCTGTCTGGCTTGTCTCACATTTTCACTATCTTGCCAGTTTAGCTCGCTTTTCATCGGAGAAGCGAGCGGGCAAGGATTGAACTTTCACAATTGGAAATGTTGGGTAAAAATCGGAGATTAGAGCCGACCGATTGGCGCCAAACCAATCGCCATCGGTCTGGCCCTTAAAAGCCGATTTCACAGCTAAAATCGGCAGTGTTTGCAACCTCGTCAACTTCACACGAATCTCTTCCTAGGATCTAAATAAGCGCCGTAGTCACTTTATTAAGTCGCTTGTTTTTGGTGCTAAGTTTAACGCTTGGTGCTTTAAGTCACCTCAGTGCTTTATTTCACACCTGCGCTGTTTGAGGTGCTTTATTCACAACCGCTCCACTTAATTCTCGCCTTTTGTCGTAATTAAGTGCCTTCTTTAAATTGCCTTATTTCTCCGGTAATTAGAGCTTCTTTTATGTTTTATGTAAGTAATTAATTTAGTTGTAAATTAATTCCTTTGTTTGCGTATATTTTTATATATATTTTATTTATATTTATTTCTTTGTATTTAATTGTCTAAATAAAAACATTCGTCAAAACCTTTGGTAAACAATCTAAATTTGCGTCACACTAACTCACGTCAATTCACTTCAACTCAACTAATCACATTTGATAAAATAACGGAACGTCAACTAGAGACGACGCTTCACGTCAACTTACACTTGTTCACAGTTGTCCTCTTCCTCGGTTAGGAATAGGAGCTGGTTCACAAGTCACTTCAACAAGTTCCGTATTATTTTACAACTGGCTTGTGATAGTAGTAATACCGTATTTGCTTGAATAGTTCCCCCCTTGAAAAATCCCCCCCTCGAATAATCCCCCCCTGTAAGACGAGTGAGGAAATAATAATCCCCCCCCCCTCGAATAATCCCCCCCCTTAAAGATATTTCATCAATTAGTTGTGCCAAATTCTAACAAAAATAGCACGTTTTTGTGTTTAAAAAGCACATTTCGTGAAATGAGTTGATAGAAAGATGCAGGAATATCTTGACGAAAGAATAATTCCCCCCCCCTCGAATAGTTCCCCCCTCAAAAAAGTCTGGCGAAATAATAATCCCCCAGGGGGATTATTCAAGCAAATACGGTAATTCAAATTGGTACCATTTAACCAAATCAAATAAGTTTTGAGGAATTGCTTGTTTATTTACTTCATATCAATACAATAAAATAAGTATTGGCAGAGTAATCCATAGTTGTTAAACGTATTTAGGTACTTTTAATTGATAAGTACGTATACTCGAATACAGCGTAAATACGTTTACGTTTCCTCTGAAAAAATTTCCAGTACCGTATTTCCTCGAAATACCCCCCCCCCTTGAAATACCCCCCCCCTCGTTTGACCCCCCCCCCCCTCTCGAGACCACTATGAAACAATCACCCCCCCCCCTCGAAATACCCCCCCCCCCAAATTGAGTGTAAAGGGAACGTACATGACAATAACTGTAGTTTGTGTTCAGTGTACTGCAGAACACACGTTAAAACAATGTCGGTGTCACGTTAGAACAGTGTACATACCATCTACATACTAATATTAGTCTACAGAACCTTATAAATGGCGGTTTTTGTTGCATTTTTCGACGTCTGCGTATGTTTCAGACGACAATTTCGTACTTGGTTTTCAAAAATTTTCTTGTGAAACAATCACCCCCCCCCCTCGAAATACCCCCCCCCTCGTTTAACCCCCCCCCCCCTCTCGGGACCACTATGAAACAATCACCCCCCGGGGGGTATTTCGAGGAAATACGGTAGTCGCTTTTACGTATATTCTTTGAATGTATGCGATTACAGAAAATGTATTACCGATAGTCTTTTATATCGATTTTTGAAAGCATTGGGAAAAGGTGAGATGATACCTATGCTAAAAATGGGGAAAATAGTCGAAAATGAATATATAAGCCCATATCTAGACAAACTTTGCTTAAAATGTACAAAAAGTTATGAAAATTTATGATTTTGCGTAATGATGTTGATGAAAGTACTTTATATTTAAGTATACTTTTAAAAACGTTCAGTACTTTTAACAACTCTGAAGTAATCATTTAAATAACTCTGGCCACATCCTTTTTCACACTGAAAATGTTGTCAATTTCATTCAATTTTGAAGATACAGGATTCATCAATTTGTTAACATCCTTTATAAACAAAAAGTTTGATTTTTGACTACCTATTCCAACCCAGCTGACTGTATGCGCTGCAAAGTTGTTAAAAGGTATGTACGTTTACTCGAAAAATACGCGTACGCGCGTACGCGGTAAATACATTTTCATATACTTTTTTAAATACCGTACGCACTCGTACGCGTACATTTTCAATGCATACGCGTACGGAAAATGTATTTCAGAATTCTAGTGATTTACCGGATTTTTAAGAATTAGTGTTGTATTTTTGTTGCCGCTATTCTTGCTATCTTTATCTCCTAGAAAAAAGAGACCCTGAAAACTATGTTCTCTATCATTTCTTTAACAAAATCATACGTTGTGCTGTACACGTATGAAAAGTGCCCACTTGACACCCACTTGAAGAAGTATTGACGCCACACAAAAGGTGTAGAGCGTCAGGGATGACAAAATGTAGTCGTTTCTACACTCGCAAGAAAAGTACCCAAATTTACGTGTACGTACGAGAAAAAAAAAGTATTTTACGTGTTCGATACTTTGTGGTGAGTAAAAAAAAAACTTTACGTTTACATTTACTTTGAAAAAAAATCAGTAATTCTAACAACTCTGATGCGCTGTTCAACAATAGTTTGCAAATATTGCTTTTTGCCAGATTTTGTTTAATTTTTTACTGAATAGAATCGAAATAACACTTCTCAACTTGAGCGAATCACTACCAAAAGTCTTTCTTTTCTCATCCATTTTAAAAATCGTTCTTCTCAGGAAACACTCAAGTTTTCAACATGATTATTTTGTCTATACAGGTGCTAAAAACATAATTGATTGGTTATTTTTTCACCCACTTTGCCACATTGTTGAAAATCAACGCTTTGTAGGCATGTAATGTGATAACTTCATTCCAAAGCCACTTCTAGACAATTTACTGACCAAGTATTGTACATTTTTCTCTGCTTATCTAAAAAGTCACAAATGTAAGACCCAAACATTGTTATCCCAAAGTGTATTTCATCGCGCAGCATATTTTCCATGCATATTTTCTCACAATCACTCATTTTCAATGCTAATTGCCTTTAAATCTAGAATAAAGAAACCTTGAAGGATTGGATATCATTTGACTTTTTACACAAGCCCCAGCTGGGGACCAGTCCCCGGCAAAAAATTAAAATTGTCAAAAGTCAGTAATCTGTGTGTATGGGTTGATTGCATGTAAATTAGGTAACTTAACACCAAATTTGCATGCACAAAATTTCTGCAACATGGTTACACACACCCATGCATATTTTTTTGGGGTGTGTGTAAATTTATTTTGATTTTGCTCAAATTTGGCATGTGTGTACTCCTTCGCTTAATGAGTTTGCATGCCAAATTTCAGCTAAGGGCGAAATTGCCCTGAGCTGAAATTTGGCATGCAAACTCACTAAGCCAAAGGAGTACACACATGCCAAAATTGAGACAAATCCAAAAAAAATTATACACTCCCCAAAGAAAATGAATCAGCACGTGTAACCGTCTTGCAAAAATTTTGTGTATGCTAATTTGGTGATAATTCACCTAATTAACATGCAAACAACCCATACACGCCAATTATAGACTTTTGAAAATTTTTATTTTTTGCCGGAGACCGGTCCCCAGCCGGGACCTGTGTAAATAGCCATATCATTTTCCTAGAGCTAGCACAAGAAAAGTTTTCTCTTATACTTAGCACAAGGAACGTTTTCTCTTATACTGAAGAAAAGTGACTTCTACAGTTTTTCCAGCACACATCAAGGAACTCATGGTGATTTTTCACTTTTTTTATTTAGCTTTTTTCAACTGTTTATGCTGATTCTGAGTTGCAATATTAGTAATTGCCAAATTTTCCTCTTATTTTGCACTGATCAAAGGCGACATTTAAAATGATAGCTATTGTCTGAAACATTTTTCATCACCTCCTAGAAATCTTTGAAAAAATTACAGTATTTCTTCTAATAGAACAACACCATTCTATTTTATCATCAACCTTTTTCCTGCAGTTCTATTGTAGCTGCGGTTCTATGTATTGGGGGCTGCTGTTCTATTTTTCACCATTTTCATATCATTTGAGCAACATATCAGTAATTTGATATCAATGTTTGATTGCCTCGAACCTTCTAGCCATAAATTTTTTAATATTTTAATGTTTTGGCACACTTCCAAGTAAAATCTACCTGCAGTTCTAATGGAGACTGCCGTTCTATTGTTTTCATGAGCTCAAAAAAGAGCCAAAACCTGCCATTCTTTTGGAGATATGCCGTTGTATTAGAAGAAATACGGTATCATTTGTCGGTCCATTACATTACTAGAAATGTCATGAAATGTAAAACGTGTGCTAAATAGTCACAAATTACGCAGTGTAGGTATTGCGCATTTACACAGCATTTACATAAATATATTACACAGTGTTGGAGGTAGTGACAACATAAAGTACACACCCAAGTATATTATTGGTCTGTTCCTGAATAAGTGAGATGGTATTGAGGATGTAAATGACATTTTCCTTTCGAACATTCCTTCGAATCAGTCAGTATGATGTTCATTGTGATAAAAAATAATATAAAAATCATGTAGAGTTGTCAATGTACAATAAAGTAAATAAATAAAATGTGTGGATAGCATTCTAAAAATATTGGAAGATTAATATTTTTTAATTGCCTGAAAACACCAAAAGTCGAATTTTTATTTCTTAATTTTCTCCTGGGTTTGCTGGAGAGATTAAATTATGTTTATTTTATGAGAAGAAAATGTTTCTCTTTGAAACTTTGAAAATGTTCTGAGAAAAAAAATCTCTTTTATATTTGATTGTATGTTCTTTTATGCGTTTTTCAGAGAGATTTAATTGAGGTGTACAATTATAAAAGTCAACAAGTCCAAAATATGAAAATTTTGAGTTAGGCCCGGAAAAGTCATCTGGGGCTACTCCTGCACATTTTTCATAATTTTCCATAAATTTTTTTACCTCACATACCCATATGTCATAGAGCCAAATTTGACATTGTTGGGGAAAAATGCAAAAAAATGGGCAAGAAGTTGACAAGTCCACTTAGTTTTGGGCTAAAAGTTGACAAGTCCATCCTCTGCATCCATTTTTATGGGAAAAAATGCAAGAAATGTGATAAGTCCACTGTGGACACTGATTTCTAAAAGGTGACAAGTCCATAAATTTCCCATAAGGCAGCATCCTCGTCAGGGGAACAAAAATGTTCTCGCGTGCAAGAAGTCGACAAGTCTATTTCCGTCCCTGAAACAGTTTTGCTCTGACCGAATGGAATTTTATGGAGACCCCATTTTTCACATATAGGTTGAGATTAGGGGCTGAAAATTTGACACTTTATTGTCAACATATGGAACTTGATGGAAAACATGAGAGAGCCAAATTGGACACGCAATACGGGCCTGGAATTGGGTCTGAAACTTAAAATACGATTTACTCAAAATCGCATTTTGTGGACTTGTCGACTTTTAGAATTAGACGCCTCAATTAGATTTTATTTTTTTAGAGATTTTTTGCGATTCTATTTTCTGAAAACAGCTATTTATTGAACGCTATGTGTGGTATACACGTTGACCTAAAGCCGTGATAACCACAAATTATTGCACATACCTATTTTGGTACAATTTTCAACAAAATCGTACGCACAGGGCGCAAATGTATTCAATAGATGTGTATTTCAAGATTTGCATATTTCAGTGTAAACGCGAGAGATACGCGTCGCGTCACTTTTCGCAATTTGTGTATATTTATGTGTGGGCGTTTTGAACACTGAAAATTTACAGACGAATGCGGCTTTCTTTAGTTGAATAAGTGAATTTATCAAATATTGTCAATTGATGAATTTTTATTTTCTATAAAAAGTCAAATCCGTATTTCAAAATTTTTTTCGTTTCTGGAAAATCGCTACACACACACAGACAAAACTGATCGATGCATAATAATCTATGATGAAATCATATTCATCTAAATACCCGTGAGGATCAACTATAATGCTGTCAATACTATTATATTGTTTTATTTTGGCAACGTTCCAAGTTGCACTGGGTCAGAATCTTCCCGCTGGAGTTATACAAATCAGTGACAAAAGATACTGCAAATACCGATGTACAGCGAAATGTTTAAGGGACAATCCTGATACGCTTACATGGGATCAGTGCGTTGATAATTGCCAGATTTATGGCAAGAATGAACTTTGCGTGAGTGGGTGAAGTTTTTTTATGAACTTTGGATCCAATTTCGATTATTTTGGAACCATAGGTGGTGGACTGCACCGTGTGCATCCGAAATTACTTATGTCTTGCATCCTTTGTTGAGCAGGGTACTTATGCATGCAATTTTGCAACAAAAAAGTAAAAATAAAAACGTGGAGTCGTGTACAGCACATAGTTGTTAAAACATTATTACGTTTACTCAAAAAGTACATATACTCAAGTATTGAGTAAATACGTTTACATATACTTTGAAAAAAGTACCTGTACTCACTTCTACATATACTTTTTGAAACATTTTTCCTGTGTGTTTCCTGAAACATTTTTCTCCTTTTGGAACAATTATGATTTTTTGAGGATGACGTCAGGGTGGAGTGTTTCCTTCCGAAAAATGTATAGCGTGCAGTCCGCAGAGTATATTTAAATAAATTTACATCTTGAAGTTCGAGTGAATGCATCCCAATGCCATGTTATGTTGGACATTTGCAGGCATAGTTATTTATGTCTCACGTTGGAGGTGTGCCAATGATGATTAAAGAATGCGTTTTTTGTGAGAAAAATGAAGAAAAGTTATTGGTGTGAGTACTTTAACGTAAAACGTCATAACATCAATGAATTTTATCACCTTTTTATGAAAATCGCTTGCGTTAATTATCGTTGGCTGGCACGCTTCCAACGTGAACTGCGCGTTCTAGGTGTAAAGGTTTACAGGTTTATTTCACAGCATAATGACAAATAAAAGGGCTTCTTCGGAATTGATGAATTTTGATTTCTCCAGTGCATTGAATATTTATGAATGCGTAAGACTGCTAAGGATAAAGTCGACATACTTTTCACTAGGTATACCATTTTGTTCCACTTAGGTACGATTACTTCTGCCTTGAATTCGAATTGGAACGGGTGTATTCCCTTTTATTCACAGATGATTTTATTCAATCCCACCTATTAATGAGAGAACAATCTATTTACATGCATCATTTTGGCTCAGTGCCAACATCTTTTGGTAATGTGTCTGAGACGGTGGCACGTTAAAAATGACTAGCGCGTTTCGTTGTACTGTCTCATTGCACTGAATTATATATTTAGTGAAAACTTCAATAAAGTTAGAGCAGGGCGAAATCTGGCCTCCTGGTAGCCCAGTTGGTTAGAGCATTCACACGCAAAGGGAAAGGTCCAGGGTTCGAGCCCCGGCCTGGGTGAAAACCTTTTTGTACCTTCTCATTAACTTTACCAAGCGCATTTATCTATTTACGCACAGGAAAACGCCGACTTTGAAGATTTATGCTGGTTCAAGTGCAGGGACTTGGGCGTGAAATCGACCAACTATCACGAGTACGTGATCGACGACAATTCGCTCAGAGTGTATCCGGATGAAATCAATTACGACCCGTCAGTGGGGATAGTCGCGCTGGCGGGTGCGGAAAAATATGCCGGGAAAAATATCATCATTGTTGTGGAATATTCCGATCATGGAGAAACGTTTGAGTTCTGGAAGGTTCGTCGTTTCGTTCTCTTTGTTTTCGGGTTTGCACGCGTTAGCGCGTATTTTACTTGAATTACCCCTTGAATTGAACCCCCTCGAAATACCCCTAGGTCTGAGTGAGCTGGGAAAAAATAGCCACGGTCAATCTGCATCGCAGCTATCATTTATTAGATGAAAAGATTGTTTACTATGATCCTTCACAAAAAATTCTGACGAAATAATAACCCCCTCTTGAATAAGCCCCCCCCCCCCCCCGAATTCCCTCCCTCTGAAAATTTGCTGGCGTAAAAAATATACCCCTGTGATTATCTAAAGGGAATTCGGTAGTCTCTGCAGACAGCACAGTCTAGGTTCATATTATCTTTTCAAACTGTTTGACAAAATTTGGTAAATAGGCAAGAAGTTTATAAATTGGGCAGGAATAGTTTTGTGAAAAAATAGCCAGAATGTCAATAAACCCATTATTGACACAGCCAATGTTGTTAAGTCCAAAAAAATTTTTTAGGGCTGGGGTAAAAAATTTCTTGCAGGCAGGATATTGATAGTTCCACTTGTTAACTGGAATTGATTATCCCATCCAAATGCATTTTTTGAATGGTACTGCTTCGAAAGTTCAGTGAACAGGCCTATTGTACTCACATCACTGGAAGAAAATGGGGCAGAATATTTTGTAAAGCAATTTGCAGAAAATCAATTTTTGAACTTATCGACTTTTATTTAAAAGTAAACAGTGAACACCTCAAGTGAAAACATTGAAAGTCATCCAATAGTAAACAATAGAATATTTACATAAACAGAAGGCATAAATATGCAAAATTTAATTGTACTCAAAAAAAATTCCAGGCAGTTCCCGTTGAAGAGCTAGTTGGCAAAAATCTAACATTCGAAAAGCGTGACAGATGTAGAGAAATCAAATTCAGGGCCGCGGGCATTTCCCCTGACATGATTGGGGCGTATACGGAACCCGTTTTGTTGCAACGTTGGTCTTTTTTTGTGATTCTGTAGAACACCTTTTGCGGTTCTCTGAGTAAGATTATATATTGAAGAATACAAGGTACCGTATTTCCTCGAAATACCCCCGGTTTATTTTTTCAGAGTGGAATTTTTGAGGGGGGTATTTCGAGGGGGGGCTTATTCGAGGGGGGTTTATCATTTCGCCAGAAATTTTTGTAAAGGGTGGTAGTAAAGAATGGGCTTTGACGTACACAAAACAGTGATAAAGGTGACTTCACAAGATATTTCCATACATCAACATAGATAGGTACACATACACTAGTCTATGTGCTGCTGTGATGCAAATTTACATCAATAAATACATCATGTACCTTATATGCTTTATACCTTATGAGTTACCTTTTTCCAGACGGGGGTATTTCGAGGGGGGTGGGTTTATTTTTTCCCCAGCTTGAAAACACCTGGGGGTATTTTGAGGGGGGGTTTATTCAAGGGGGGGGGGGGTAATTCGAGGAAATACAGTGTATTTGAAAAAAATTGTAAATGTTTTGTAAAGTGTGTGTAAAGAATAAATTTAAAAAAATGTCTTTTTGAAGAATAAATTTAAAAAAATTTAACATCAAGACTAAAATTAAAATTACCTAAATGCAATTTGTATACAACTTGAGTAAAATGAATTTTTTTACAACCAAACCTGTGAATTAAATTTTGTATTGGATAAAAATCAACCACTTTCACATTTAATCTGACTCGTCCTTTTTATAATTGCAGCTGGCACGCCGCACATAAAAAATGGGAAGATAACTTTTCTCAACGGGACATACATGCCAGATTACAAGCCAAATTTGTACGACTCACCAGTTTCAAGGCTGTACTTTAGCATCGAGGAAATAAAGCGTGAGTCTGTGGAACATTTTGAATGCATACTTGGAAATGATACTGCTGTATTTGTCGATTATTAACCCTAAATATCTAAGTGTCACAAATTGGAATACTGTATTTCTTTGAATAAAACGGCATACCTCCAATAGACAGACACATCCAATTTTTGGCAGTTTTTGACACATACATATGTCTGATGAAAACAATAGAACATCAGCCTCCAATAGAACCTCACCTCTAATAGAATGCCACCTCCAATAGAACGGCAGGTAAAAAAGTTTACAAAAAAATAGATCGGCGCTCTTCTATTAGATGAAATACGGTAGCATGCAGTCTGCCTTGTATAGGTTTCCCACATTGAAAAAGTTTTTTATTTCATACCATGCACATATTAACTGAAATTTCACTCGCAGACTTTCCACACCTTCAGTTTTCAGTAATTATACTGCATACATCAGTAAACTGCCGGCTGCAGCCCACGGAGCAAATATACCAAGCGCAAATGTTGTATGATCCAATATTTGTCAACAACACTGTGTTTTATGTGGACTTTCAGACGAGCACACTCAGGCACGATTGTGATTATTTATTAAAGGTGAGAAAATGTGTTTTATTTAAAAGTGTTCATCTTTCAAGTTTTTTTAATGCAGATTTAAAAAAAATTAAATATCTGTCACATTTCCAGGTGCTCAGCGCACACGATCCAGTTTGCATGACCAAACATTTAGCAAAGAATTCTATAAAATATTCAGATGACAACGTTCGAATTAGTAAGTTTGTTCAATTATACAAAAAGTTGATGTGCGATCACAGATGGAAAATACTCATTCTAAAATTATCACCAAATGCTCAGATTGTGACAAACTGTTAAATCCGCCCAAACCGTGCCCAGTTTACAAGGATGAAGCAGAATGTTGGTTAAGTTAAGATTTTGGTCCCACCTCTATTGCTACAGAATTGGTCCAGTAAATTATAGAACCACAAAAAAATGGCAATAAAATTTGATTAATTTGTTGCAATGCCGTTCAATCTGGTTAATCATGAAGATTTAGTTATTGCCCATATATTTACTTGCGAGTATGTGAAAGTAAAATAATTTTTTACCCAAAAAGCCTAAATGCAAGTATGTTTTCCCCAGGAAAGCATAAAAATCGTGTAAATTACCTGTTCTTTCTGGAAAAAGCATTGTGAATGTTTATGCAGGACAACATTAAGGTGCTTGTTTTCTATAATAAGGTATTCTTTATGAAAAGAAGGGGTCTTGAATGTCCAAAATACTCTTTCTGTACGCAAAAATTACTCTACTGTACTCGAGTACATACTCTCAAAAAGTAAGCATACAGGCATGCACAGATACTTTTTCAAAGTATGCATATGCATACTTAATCGGTACTCGAGTATGTGTACTTTTTGAGCAAAAAAATATGCAGTAACAACTGCGCTATTGACAAGAAAAATGTGCAATAATGTGGGTGCCTATTAAGCTGGAGTTACAGCTCGGCGGAAAACTATGACACGATGGATAATTATTTTTCACTGCAAAATTATTTACAGAAGAATGAAGAAAGATAGAGTGTTGTAACGTTAGAGTTAAGTAGTCCTATAAATTGTATTTTATGTGTGTAAATTTCATTTCATCATTTATATTATTTATGTAGTAATTTATTTTGTGGTAAATTTTTGTCAACACGGAAAATTCCAACTAAAAATTCTAATGGAAAATTACTAAAAATTTAATGCAAAATTATTTACTACATAAATAATAAGGGTAATGAAACAATTTTTACACACATAAAAGACAATTAATAGGACTATTTAACTCTAAAGTGTCAACGCTGTATCTTTCTTCATTCTATCTGTAAAATGTTTTACGGTGAAAAATAATTATCCTTCGCATCATAATTTTCCGTCGAGCTGTAATTCCAGCTTTAACCGTGCAATTTTTCAATAATAATTATCAATAATAATGATTTCAATTTCTAATTATAAGTTTTATCAATAAATATTTTCAATCAAGGACTTAGCCAGGGGGGGGGCGGGGGGGGGGGGCGGCCGCCCCCCCCCCCTCCTTCCCGGGTCGGACAAAAAAAATGGGCCAGAAATGGCACTTTCGTAAAGCGATTTTGTTGGTAGCCCGGAAAAATTTTGCGCGCAGGCGCGCATTTCGTCGCCCTACAGTATATTTCATTGATACCTATAGTTTGGGACAAGAAAGCACCCAAAATCTGTCCCGGTCGCTGTATATGTATGTAAAATACACACATGTACAGCGGTATTTGGCGCCATTGCCAACGCCAATGGCACCATTGCGCGGCGCCTATGAATGGCGCTGGCGCCAAGGCGCCATTCCTTTACCACAGGGGCCAAATTCTAAGGGGGGGGGGGGGTGCCGCCCCCCGTTCGCCGGGCTCCGTATACAATTCGCCCCCCGCTCAAAAATCTTGGCTACGTCTCTGTTATCAATGACAAACTTACCCACCCAACAGCATTGGAACCAATCTGCGGAGTTCGATCTCACGAAGTGACCATTTTCAACACGGACGACGCAAATGTGGACCAGTTAAAGGGGTACAGAAAAGCGATGGCAGCCCCCCGAGTAGATTCACCACTGAATGGCACTTACGGCGCCTATGTGACCTGGGATGAACCGATTTTGGATATTGCGAAAGATAGACCTTTGGAAAAACCTTATTGGATTGTGAGTTGGGTTTTGTGTGTGATCAGTGTGTTTATTATTGTTACTGCATTTGATTGAAATACCCCCAGGGGGTTTGTTTTTTCAGAGTGTAAATTTTGAGGGGGTATTTTGATGGGGGTGGTTATTATTTCTCCAGAATTTTTTTTGACATTGTTTGTAATGTATGTTGATGTAAATGCAACAATAACAAACATGTAAATAAAAGAGCCTATAGACTCATATAAGTATGTAGCTGGTATAAACCCTGTTCTAATGTAACATTGTCATTTTTTCAAAGTCACAGTCAAGCATCTATAGACCAATTAAATGTGGGTTCTGGGGCCAGTTCCGCAAGTGGTAAAGTACTTTCCTTTTAAATTTTTAGTTTACTTTTTGCTCTACTTTTTACTTTACTCTTTACTTTTTACTTTACTTTTAACTTTCAATTTATCATTTTATATTTTTTTCAACTATATTCTTTAGTTTTTACTATACTTTTTAATTTTTTCTCTACTTTTTACTTTGATCTTTAGATTACTATTTACTTTGTCCTTTGCGGAACTGGCCCCTGCATTTCACAGACCGCAAACTGCAGTTTTTGGCAATTACATTCGATTTACACTCATTTCGGGTGGGGGTATTTCGAGGGTTTTTTACATAAGGTCGCTCAGACCTGGGGCCAGTTCCGCAAGTGGAAAACTTAAGAGTTGAGTAATGATGAATGACAAGTTATGAGTAAATTTAAGAGTTGAATAAAATGACAAATGATTTTACTCAACTCTTAACTTTTAACTTTACTACTAACTTATCATTTATCATTTTACTCAACTCTTAACTTTTAACTTTACTCTTAACTTATCATTTATCATTTTACTCAACTCTTAACCCTTTACTCTTAACTTTTCCACTTGCGGAACCGGCACCTGTGGGTATTTTCGAGGGGATACATCTAGCAATACAGTATGCAAATACAGATAGACGGATGTTTATTCTCGCAGATCCGCTATGGCAGCAGCGAGTTGACGGAGGATAAGCCGATGCATCTGACCAACGGACCGCAGGCATTTATGCTAACTGAAATAGAAACTGTCGGCCTTTGTGAAGGGCCCAGAATGACGCAGACAGTGGAATGTGACAGCGTGAGTTGACTTGCAAGCTTTGAGGCCAAGATTGAGTTGACATTATAATTTCAAGTATCTTGAATACTTAATCAAATCAATTTGTAAACAATTATGTATTGTGACTCCCTTGTCCATGGACAATGGTCATGCCACGGTGCTATTTTTTGCTGGCACCAGTTTGGTGACTGAGCCATTGTTTTTGATTTCAATACTACCAGGAAAATATTTTGTGGTACATTCATGCGCTTTGAACTGTATCATGAATGTAGTACATTTATAAATATGAAACCTAGTCAAGGTGCTTATACTAGCACCCACTCTCAATATTTCATCTACTTTACCTCACCATTTAAGCACCAATCCACACCCAGTTTGATTGTTTGATGACATGTTCCAATCTTTTGAATTTCATTTGATCATAGACAGTGTCTTTTGAATTAAAAGACAATTTCTCACCCTTACAGAATACAACTGAATTCTACTTGCACGGTCTCGTACCAGGGCTGTATTCAGTTTCACTATGTGCTGTTCTGTACAAAGAGAATGCAGTGTTACCAAAATTCACAAGGCAATGGGGAAAACAAGTATTTCAGATTCCATTTGAAGTAAAAGAACCTGTGAAGGCTTGTGAGTCACATTTTTGATTTATGATTTTTGATTTTTGGACACTTACACAGACACTTAATTGTAGTACAGCATGTTGTTTTAATGATAATAATGATCATCTGAATATCCCAAATATCAAATCATTCTGTTTAATCATTACTTGCAGTGAAAAATGAGCAGATTCAGGATAATTTTTGGCTTTAATGTAAACTTTATGAAACATCCTGTACCTACAAAACAATTGTGCTCAGATCAACATAGCTTCCTCCCCGACAAACAATTAATGTAATTGATACCTCACAAGCATTTGTAAATTAAAAATGCAGCCAATGTGGTTCAATATGTTCTGGTGGCATCGCTCCCGCTGTTTGCACTACTGGCAGTGATGGTTGCAATTTGCATGATCAGGGCTAAAAGGCATGAGAAGGAGAAAATTAAATTATCTCTTTTAACGCAAAAGTATGCCGTCCAAATTCATGACTACCAGGAAGCACTGAATCAGTTGGTCGTTTTCTATCTACTGTATTACCTCGAAATACCCCCAGGGGGGGTATTTTTTCGCCAGCAAAATTTGAGGGGGGGGGTTAATTCGAGGGGGGTAATCGAGGGGGGTTTGATTATTCTGTCAGAAATTTTCGTAAGGATCATAGTAAATAGTAGGCATTTGCATACCCATAACAGGTAATAAATGTATCCAAACAGGATATATTTGGACATAAAAACGTAGATAGCTACACAAACTAGTCTGTGTAGCTGCTGTAATGCAAATTAGCAGTAATATACATCATGTTCATTGCATAAATACATGACATATTTATTACGTATTTACATGACGTACATCATTCCAAAGGGTGGGTATTTTGAGGGGGGTTTATTATTTCCCCAGCCCATTTTGAGGGGGGTTAATTCGAGGGGGGGGTAATTCGAGGGGGGATAATTCCATGCACAGAATTGGTTAGGATGGTTATCACACTTGGTATGGAAACCTATCAAAACCCATATTAATGAACCAAAAAGTATAGTTTTTCATCATAATATTTCGTTTTTACTATGGAATTATTAATTGTGGAATTTATGACAAGATTTTATTCTTTAAATAATAGTAGGATTCTGCACATACTTTGCGGTCCGCCAAGTGGAATCCCAGCACCAATCCATCATGCTGCAAAATTTGGGTTTTTGTCCAGTCCCAATTCCCAAAATTGACACCTGGATCCCTACACCCGACCCCAACAATATGTCAAAACTAGCAATGTCTTTCCTGGTGCCTTTTTACATACATGAATATTTTTGCAGAGAAAAAGACCGATACGAGTTTGACCGAATGCAGTTGATGATGCATTATGAGGAGAAACTAGGATTTGGTGCTTTTGGAGAGGTTTTCAGAGGTCACTTTTCTGAGACTCACATTTCCACCAAACCACACTTGAATTATCATGTTTAAATAACTTTCAGGCAGACTTCTTGCCACGGCCAGAGCACACCCGGATGCAAATGCTGCAGTGGCAGCTAAGAGAATGAGAGTGGAGAATTGTGATGTGGCTATCAAACAGCTTAAAGGTTGGTTGTCCAGCAGATGTGTTAACAATGTTATATGTCAAAAGGATTAACTGTGTTTTTCATGATCTGCTCAATGGCTGGACATTGAATGTTATTTACATTTTTTTGTCTAAACACTTCATTCTGGTATTCCTGAAACATTTGTCTCATAACAACTACCCCAAGATACTGTGCAGTGTGTATGCATACTATGCAGCACATTTTACCCAGATTTCATTGCTTTTTTAATTTTCAAATTTATTGCCATTTGTTTATTTTAGTATGGAAGAACATCTTATAAACTGTTGTCAACCCCTACTCTTTTAATTTTAAACAGGCACTGCTGATATATATGCCAAAAAGGAATTCTTACAAGAAATTGAACTTATGAAAGACCTGGGCTTTCATGAGTACTTGGTGAATATTTTGGGCTGCGTCACAAAATCTGAACCTTACTGTCTTGTGCTTGAATTCTGCTCTGATGGGAATCTGCTGAAGTTTCTTCGAGATAGAAGTGCCTACATGATGAAGGTGTGATTTTCTTTCAATAAAATATTGAAAAAAATTGCAAACAAAAGTTTGTTGTTTTTATTGCAGCTAGAGGAACTTGGAATTGATTATAATGATGCTGATGCAGATGTTGATGAAACAATGTTATTATCAATTAAAACACTGTTGTGTTTTGCTGATCAAATCAGTAAGGGAATGGTACGTCATTTCATTTAGTGTTTATATCACTGTTAATAAGATATTTGAAAGGGGTTTTCAAAGTGATTTTTTGTGAAACATTTAGATTTGCATTTTCATGTAGTGACACAATGAAAAGATCTAAAATTAAGAAAAACAATCAGTTTTTTAAGTAGGTAGAATCATATTTAACTGTACTACCTCCTACAGGAATACATCAGTTCACAAGGCTACGTGCACAGAGACCTGGCAGCCAGGAACATCCTTGTGTCTGAGCAGAGGCTTGCCAAGGTGGCAGACTTTGGTCTGGCCAGAAAGTGCAACTCAGCTGGTGCTGACGATGATGGTGCATATTGTGGTGGCAGGTTTGTTGATTTCTAGATCATTTGAATTTGACTGGATTCTACATTTAATTTAAAGTATTTACCTTTAAGTTAAGATTGCTAGTGAGGTCAAATGATTTTGTGTAGACATGCATGCTCATCGGAGTGATCAATTTATTCTGGGGGCTTTCCCAAACAAAACTTCCCAAACAAATGGTTCTGTCAACAGCACACTGTTGGTAGCATTTAATTTTCCATCATTGTTCAAACACAATACACCAGTAGAAAAATCAGTGTAACTGACTGCATTAAGCTAAGTATGATGTAGGAGATTATAGTTATTAGGTTTGATTAATCTGTATAGTACATCTTCAACAAATAAGTGTACAAATGAGTCTGCACTTTGCATCACTCTAAGGATGTTAAGATAATTTCAATTTATAATTGACTTACTAAAATCAATCTTACTTACTCAAACTGACTTACATTACAGAGATGGCAAGCTGCCATTCAAGTGGATGGCATTGGAATCTCTGAAGAATTTCACATTCAGTACAAAGACTGATGTTTGGTCTTATGGCATTGTGTTGTTTGAGCTGATGTCATTCGGTGGTGACCCATACCCCAATGTAAACCCACTGTGCATAAAGCAGTATTTGGAAGAGGGGAAAAGAATGGAGAAACCTGAAAATTGTGATCAAGATATGTAAGTTGTTTGCGAATATAGTGTGACACATGGCTTAAGGCAGTTTAATTATGTATACATCATATCAATATAAAATCAATGCTAGTTGCTGGTGAAATGTGTATCATTTCTGGGGCATTTTTGGATGCATTTCATGGAAAATGTGAACTGCATAATGGCATCTTAATTCATAAAATGCATTTGTTTTTGTATAACATTGCATTCTATAAATGTTTTTCAATAAATGTGTAATCCACCTGAAAAAAATGCATGTATAATATTCAAGTATGTGGTAACACATTACTAAAATTGCATTGCGTCACTGGAAATGGGAAACACATTGAGATTAGTTTTATATATTTCATTCAGTGCATTTCACCAACAGCCAATCATCACATTGGAACATGTAAAATTAGCAAATACATGCACTTTTTCAGCTACGATCTGATGGCTTCCTGTTGGGCAGAAAACCCATCAGACAGACCAGCATTTTCTGACATCACCGGGAGTATTTCAAAGAGACTGGAGGAAATTGCAATAGACTTCTATGCGTATCTAAACCCTGCTGCAGATTATTACCACCCAAGTTATCCAGAACCTGAAATAAATCTAGATACTGTTGAAGCTGATCTGGTGGTTGCACATGAGGATGCAGTAATGTAAGTGAAATTGTAGTTTACTGAAATTGTGATATATGAGATATAGTGTGATGGACACTGGTACCGTATATCCCTGAAATACCTCCTTCGAAATACCCCCCTTCAAATGGACACTATGAATTTTTAACCCCCCATCCTCGAATTACCCCCCTCCCCAAATTAAGTGTAAAGAGCATGGTTGGTTTTAGTAAAATTCTTTTTACAAAAATTGTATTTTATTTTTATTAAAATTGTATTTTATTTTAATTTTATTCATGTTTCAGTTTATTTTATTTTATTTTATTCTGAAATGTCATTAATAAAATAAAATGAAACCATTTTACAAAAATTTTACATATATTTTACAAAAATTTTACAAAAAATCGGAAATCTTGGATGCAAGGACATAAAACAATGTGCATGCTAGAAGCATGCAGATGAATACAAAAAAAATTTACCGTAAATGCTCTAATAATACAACAGGTCTCCAATAATACGACATCTCCAATAGTGCGACAGGTTTGGGCACGTTGTGTGAAAATAATCCGACACTCTCCAATAATACGACACTCTTCAATAGTGCGACACCCGAGAAAAAAATAAAAAACAGCGTAATGATGTTGCAATCTGCGGAAGCCGTGGATTCCGCGCTTTTGGACAATTGTTTTGTTAATGTTGATGTTTAATGGCGATTTGATGGGCAATTGTTGATGTTTATTGCTTTACTAAGTCATGCTCACGTTTGAGTTATGTGGACAATGAAGTTGTTGATTTGATGAAAACAATAATGCGACACTCTCTAATAATGCGACATCTCCAATAGTATGACACCTAAGAATGTGCTGAAAAAAATAAATAGTACGACTGTCGTATTATTAGAGTATTTACGGTATGTTAACTTTTGACACGCGTTGTGAGGTAGGCATTTTGTATTTTGACCCCTAGGAGGTCCTAGTTATATGCATCTAATTGCTCCTCCCAAAGGAAGATACCTAAAATCTGGTTGTTTTTTTTGGGTGGTCGGAGGGCTTGCGGAGTTCAATATATAGGCTTTTTCAAGGTATGGAATGAAGAAAATGGGAAACAAATCACATAAATTAGTGATCTTTAAGGTGAAAATATTTTTAAAAATGTGAAAATTTGCAATTTTGAGCAACAATATGTTTCAATCACAACAATGAAAGATACAACAAGGCACAAGTTCTGCAAATTGGCAGCTAGGAACTTAAGCAACATGATAGAAAACTTTCTATAGAATTTAACAGACACTCGAGTTTTTGTAAAATTTTACTAAAATTGTACAAAAATTCAAATTAGTGTACAATTTTACAAAAATTTTACAAAAATTCAAATTTAAGTAAAATTGTATTTTTATTTTATTAATTTTCCATTTTATTTTATTTTATTTTATTCTCTAATTTTCCATTTTATTTTTATTTTATTTTTATTTTTTTCTGAGATTTTGCCAACCCTGGTAAAGAGTATGTAAATGACAAAAGCTGCAGTTTATTATCCGGATTCCGGGCAATGCAGAACATGTTAAAAACAATGACTCACTTAGATTAGAACATGATTTATACCAATTACATATGACTTAGATTAGAACATGATTTATACCAATTACATATGACTTAATTTAGAACATGATTTATACCAATTACATACATATATAAGTCTATAAAGTTGTATACATGGTGGTTATTGTTGAATTTTTCTACGTCTGTGTACGTTACAAACAACAAATTAGTTCTGGGAGTTTGAACAAATTCTGGCGAAATAACAAACCCCCCTCGAAACACCCCCCTCCCTCATTTAACCCACCCTCACAATTCACACTCGGAAAAATAAACCCCCATGGGGTATTTCAAGGAAATACTGTGTAAAGAAAGTGAAAGATGCAGGGCAGTAGTGGAACACTCACACTGAATAGGACAGAAAATGCTATTATTGTGCCTACATACACTTGTTTTTCATTGTATCTTTTGCCGTTTTTTAACTTTACCCATTTTTCAGTCAACAATCTGATGACCCAGCAACATTTGAGGACGATCCTGGCCCAGAGTGCAGTCACAACGCAGACAGAGAAACAAATGCACAAAATACACAGGAATCAAAATCGGTGATTACGAGACCACAAAATGGCATGCCACAGAGGGCACGCTTGAATACAGCTGACAGTGGATATATTGGTTGGTTCGGTTATCAGCAACATCTACAAACTATTTTGCATAGGCAAATTGAAATATGACAATTGCTTGTCAAGGATAGTGGTAGGAAAGTGCCATGACACTGGCGCTTGGCACTAGCGCCAAAGGAAAAAATGCCAAAGAAAAAAAAGCTTAGCACCATTTTGCTCTAGCGCCATTCCGCTTGGCAGGTGAGGTTAGGAAAAGCACCATGGCGCTTTCAGTGCTTGGCGCTTTTTTCCATGGCGCCAGGAAGAAAATGACTGGCGCTGGTTCTTGGCGCTAGCACCAAAGCAAAAAGCGCCATGGAGCTTCTGGCACTTGGTCCCATTTTGCCCTGGTGCCATTGGCGCTTGGTACCGGGGTTTGAAAAAGCACCATGGCGCTTTTGGCGCTTGGAATCAAAGTCCTGGCACTTTTTCCATCACTAGTCAAGGAATTCTTCAATTGACTGGGCAAATGAATGATGGCTCAATGGTCATATCATGGTACAGACTGTCAATCACCCCTGGGTTATTGGGTGGGGTAGAATTCTCAAAATACACATGTAGTAATGCAGACACACACAACACAAATGATCCATATCATTCTGAGAATGACAGTTTTTTATGCAAACTCCTGTAATTTTTATATAAAAACATAAATCATAAAAATGCGAATGAAAAGGCATTACTTAATTACAGCAGCTGGTGAATCAACTTCCACTAAAGAGACAGAGGCAGACAATTCTGGTGCAGAACAAAATGCATGTGGTGAAATTGCACTACATGTACTAAAAGAAGAACAGAAGTCACCAAAATGGCTGCCCCCAGTTCACCTGGAAGCAAACACACATGTTAATGCACTTTCAAATCCAGGATATGTGGGTGACATTGCTGATGTTTGATGTTATTTATATTCATTTATATATGATTGGTATATATTCTCTATTGAGATGGTTTACAGTGGTTCATAAAAACAAATTATTTGACATTTCCAATTGTGTACAGTGCCAAAAATTATGCGCATGAAGCAAAATCAGTGATATGATTGTCCAGTTTGTACACAACCTCAGATATTTAAATTATTCTTCCTTAGTCAATTTTTGCATTCTAACAAGTTTTCTTCTTATATGTGTATGCACCTTTGGGGGGTATTATTCAATTAAAGTGCAGCTGCAATATTGTGAAAATTGTATCTGCATATTATTACAAAGTACATAACCTGCATTGTTGTCATTGTTAACACATGCTTCATTTGATGGCAGCTTCAAGAGAATTGCAGATTTAGTCACCTTAGCCTTAGCAATTTGTCAATTAGCATATGTACATAATTTGCCAGTGAATTGTGGACTGTATGTTTTTTTATTCAGTGGACTTTGCATTCTACATATGTATTACATGTGTTTTTATATACTCAAAAGTGATATTTACAATTTGAACAGTTCTTAGAAATGCAAAATATAGACAGTCACATAGGGTTAGATATATTATGTGCCATATGATTGAAATGTATTTCATTGTGATCCTTGATTATGTAACATTTGTGTGATACTATTTTCTTGAAAACAGTTTGTTTTCCATCAAACTTGTTTGTGTTTTTTGTCAATTCCACTTTTTTACAATGTCAACACATGATGCCCACTAGTACAAAAAAGCTATTGATAAACACGTTATCACACCTTTCCTTGCCTGCAAGCTGATTCTTGGCAAATAAATTCCATTTGTTCCATATCACTTTATACACAATGAAAGGAAGCTATAAATTTGCAAAATATGTAAATATTGTCGCTTTTATCCAAACTTTGAGTTTATTCGGCTATTTTTACAGCACAGCAGCGCTGATATGTTGCCATCACCAAGCTTCATTCGACATTCATTGGGAATGCAGAGAGAAAATTCCTTGCGCAGTAAGCTACCATTGGCGTTATATACATTGCAATTTCCAATTTGTCTGCGGACAATATTTCCACGGCCAATTTGTCCAGCGGACAGTATGGCGCGGCCAATTTGTCCACGGCCAATTTGTCCAGCGGACAGTATGGCGCGGCCAATTTGTCCACGGCCAATTTGTCCAGCGGACAGTATGGCGCGGCCAATTTGTCCACGGCCAATTTGTCCAGCGGACAGTATGGCGCGGCCAATTTGTCCACGGCCAATTTGTCTCGGCCAATATGGGTGTCAACCCAATCAGTGGTGGTGGTAACATGATCGTCTGATTGTGACAATCTGCTTAAGCAACTTAGAAGCAGGTGGTATGTCAGAAAAAAATTATTTAAGTGTGCTAACTTACAACAATTAGCATGCTAATATCACATTCTTCACCATATCATTTTATTGTTCGGTATACATGGATATAATGCTAAGAAATATTGGATGTTGGAGGGAAGCCATGCTCAATGTGGCCACATGGGCACATTGTATCAATCAGTTCTCAGTTTATTCTAAAACTCATTCTCAAAATAAACCCTGAATCCCTAATCTAAGCAAGAAATCAATGTCATGCAATGGATCCATATGCATCATAGTACATACCGTATTTCCTCGAATTACCCCCAGGGGGTTTATTTTTTCATAGTGCAAATTTTAAGAGAGAAACGTGAAAAATGCAACAATAACCACCATTTATAAGTTTTTACTGCCTTATATAAGGATGTAGATGGTATAAACGATGTTCTTACGTAACACAGTAAGTGTTTTGAACGTCTGTTATGCATTTCCCGGACCACAAATACATAGTGCCCATTTTGAGAGGGGGTATTTCGAGGGGGGTGGTATTTCGAGGAAATATGGTAAGTGTCAAATGTGTCATGGACCTTACTGTTTTGACACTTCTGCCAAGCACTAGTGCCAGGTGTTTTGTCTTGGCACTCAGGAAAATGATACCAAGTGCCAAAAGCACAATGGCACTTTTCAAGGGCATGAGACCAAGTGCCAATTACACCACCACAAAATTGTATACCGTATTTCCTCGAAATACCCCCCGGGGGGTGATTGTTTCATAGTGGTCCCGAGAGGGGGGGGGTAAAACGAGGGGGGGGTATTTCGAGGGGGGGGGGGGTTATTATTTCACAAGAAATTTTTTGAAAACCAAGTACGAAATTGTCGTCTGAAACGTACGCAGACGTCGAAAAATGCAACAAAAACCGCCATTTATAAGGTTCTGTAGACTAATATTAGTACGTAGATGGTATAAACACTGTTCTAACATGATTCCGACATTGTTTTAACGTGTGTTCTGCACTACGCAGAACACAAACTGCAGTATTTGTCATGTACGTTCTCTTTACACTCAATTTGGGGGGGGGGTATTTCGAGGGGGGGGGGGTGATTGTTTCATAGTGGTCTCGAGAGGGGGGGGGGCAAACGAGGGGGGGGGTATTTCAAGGGGAGGTATTTCGAGGAAATACGGTATTGTACCAAAAATCCCATGGCAGTTTTTGCATCACCCAATTTCAAGTTTTCAGGCACTTTTGTCGCATAAATCGCCGTGCTTTTCCATTTTAGGTAATGTATCTCCATAGTTCTCTTGACATTTTTTGACATCTCTTGACATTTTTCATGTCAACATTTACATCAGCACCATTTATCAGGGCAAGGGTGGCAAACAGTTTTGTCTGCTGGAAAGAAACGTGAACATCTACTTTAAAGAGTGTATTTCTGAGAGGCAGTTTAATGAAAGCCAGTTCTGCGGTGCTCATCCAGACAGAGGGGGACCTGGACTTTCTGGTGTGTCTGCTTTTTATTGATTTTGTTGGCATGCATGGGTAATTTGGTGAGTCATACAATGAGAAACATATGAAAATTTGTTTGAATTTGAAAACTAGTTACCGTATTTCTACTAACAGAAGAGCACAGTTATCTTTTTCCCCAACTTTTTTACCTGCCGTGCTATTGGAGATGCCGTGCGACTGCCGTAATCAATACTTGCCGTTCTATTGGAGGCTGCTGTTACCGTATTTCCTCGAACTACCCCCCGGGGGGTGATTGTTTCATAGTGGTCCCGAGAGGGGGGGGGGGGGTTAAACGGGGGGGGGGGTATTTCGAGGGGGGGGTTATTGTTTCACAAGAAAATTTTTGAAAACCAAGTACGAAATTGTCGTCTGAAACGTACGCAGACGTCGAAAAATGCAACAAAAACCGCCATTTATAAGGTTCTGTAGACTAATATTAGTATGTAGATGGTATGTACACTGTTCTAACGTGACACCGACATTGTTTTAACGTGTGTTCTGCAGTACACTGGACACAAACTACAGTTATTGTTATGTACGTTCCCTTTACACTCAATTTGGGGGGGGGGTATTTCGAGGGGGGGGGGTGATTGTTTCATAGTGGTCTCGAGAGGGGGGGGGTCAAACGAGGGGGGGGGGGGGTATTTCAAGGGGGGGGGGGGTATTTCGAGGAAATACGGTATATTGTTGCGAGTGCAAAAAAACTGCCAAATCCTGCTGTTCTGTTGGAGGTGCCCTTATATTGGAGCTATGCTATTCTATCATATGAACCATTTCAGTTTGGGGTCACTGGCGCGCTGCAACTTTACCGGTATATGCAACAAACTGCGAGAGCCGAGGAATAATTATTGGGTTTATGTTTGCTGCTGTGAATATGATGAGTGCAACAAGAATTTCGACCCTGTTTGTTTTCTTTTTTTATGGACCGATTCATTTGTGTCAGAATTTGTATTCTTCTGGGGGAATGCCCGGTGGCGTACGCTTACTCTGAAATACGCGTAAAACTGCGTACTGAGTAAATGTAATTTGCGTACCTACTTTAGGTAATTGTACCGGTACCCATCCGTAACTATTTGCATACTCTTTGATGAATACTGGGTACTTCAGACCATTAGGGAGTATAATTCACTAAACGTCACTAAAAATTGGACGAAAGTGGCGCCAACTGAAATAAAAGTTAAATACCATCCGTATTTTTTCTAATAGACGAGCGATGTTCTACCAAAGTTGTTAAAACGTATTTACTTTTACTTGATTTTTACGTATACTCCAGTACAGAGTAAATACGTTTACGCTTCCTCCAAAAAAAGTTCTGGTACTCGCTTTTACGTATACTTTTTGAAAGTACTCGAGTACAGAAAACGTATTTTAGATCATCTTTTATATATGTTTTTAAAGGCATACACGGGAAAAAAAGGAAGCAAATAAGCTAAAAATATGGGAAACTAGTCGAATATGGCTATAGGATCAAAAATATAGTCAAAAATTGCGTAAAATAGGCAAAAAGCTATGAAAATGACTGCTTTTGTGCGACATTTCTCAAAAATTTGGCGACATTTCTCAAAAGTACTCACGTTTATGTTTTCTGCGGGGAAATGTAGGTTTACTCACGTTTACTCATGAGTAAAAGTGAAAAAAACTACTTTACGTTTTCTATACTCAAGGGGTGAGTAAAAAATAAATACTTTACGTTTACGTATACCGTATTACCTCGAAATACCCCCAGGGGGTTTATTTTTTCGCCAGCAAAATTTGAGGGGGGGGATAATTCGAGGGGGGGTTTATTCGAGGGGGGGGGGGTCTATTATTTCGCCAGAAATTTTCGGAAATTCCCCATACGCAGACACAGAAAAATCGAACAATTACATAGATGTACATGTGTTTATAGGCATATATAACTGTATATACACAAAAACCCTACTCTAACGTCACTTAATCATCAGTTTTAACGTGTGTTCTGTATTGTACAGATCACAAACTGTGGTATTTGTCATGTACGTTCACGTTACACTCAATTTTAGGGGGGGTATTTCGAGGGGGGGGGGGGGTTCATTATTTCCCCAGCCGAAATTTAGGGGGGGTATTTCGAGGGGGGGTTAATTCAAGGGGGGGGGTTAATTCGAGGTAATACGGTACCTTGAAAAAAGTTTGGTACTTTTAACAACTCCGTGTTCTACTTGTTTCGTCAACTTTTTTACATGCCAGTCTATTGGAGGTGCCGTTATATTGGAGGCTACAGTCTTCGTTAAGTTCAGTTAAGATTAAGTCTTCGTGAGTGCAAAAACATATTAAAGCCAGCGTTTCTATTGGAGGTGCGATTCTATTGGGGGTATGCCGTTTTATTGCAAGAATTACGGTAATGCTCAACAATAAACATCTGAACACATTGCCACATTTGCAGCAGCTGATCTACTACAAACTGCTGTCGCAAAAGTTCGGAATACCAGATGGAGGCTATGTGCTCGACGCATCCTGGACGACCGTGCCTTGTTTTGTACGTGGACAATTGCAAATTTGTTAGCGCAGTTCCGGAAATCACAATTACACAATGTTATCGTGTGCAGTTAAGGTCTTATGGGTCGTAAATACTTCAGTGACTTTGCCACCTTTCACGCTACTTGCCGACAATTCTAAACGCATGCGATTGGTCAAAAGTTGAAAAAAAATTTTGCTGTTACAACGTTACGTGTACATCAACATATTCATAGCAATAATTTTTTTCAGTTTTTTTAACAAAAACCACATGATTCAATTATCATTGGCACGCTTCCAAAGCGAGACTTGAATCTGAGAAGAGTATCAAATCCGCCGAGTATATGCATTTGTTGCATGAAATTGTTATCATTTACTGTTTTCATTTGTGAACTGCAGAGTTCTGTTTCCCCACCTGGAAGTTCGAGGTATTTAAAAAACCTACAACGAGTTATGTTTCCAAACAGTTTCCAAAAACAGTTTTTGCAAGTCCGGTACTCGTGTTGATCATTGTCGCGTGGCTGCTGGGCAGACCCAGCAGACTGGTTTCGTTCAAGGTGCCCGAGTTGACTCAGTACTACCGCCAGTGATTTGGGCGTTGCGTTTGGAGGTGACGTATTAGCTAGAAATATCCAGCTGAGCACCCAGTTTTATTATACATACCGTATTTCATCGAAATACCCCCCCCCCACCTCATTTGACCCCCCCTCTCGAGACCACTATGAAACAAACACCCCCCCCCCCTCGAAATACCCCCCCCCCCATTAAAACAATGTCGTAATCACGTTAGAATGCATTTTAGCGCCTTGAGATAACCTTTGAATTTCCCCCACCGAGTACATTTTTACTTAGGAATGGGTAATGGGTGGGGAAGTGGCAAACAAAAAATCAATTAGACTTACGTATGAACGACACGTGCAGAGCACAGCATGAAGTGAAGAGCACAGCAGTGCCAATTAAAATTCCCATCACCTAGGGTGATTTGGTGAACTCAGAAGTGCTAGTGTTGTTGCAGTGCATACTTTGCCCCTGCGTTCCCACCCATTTCCTGGCAATGATATAACCTTGAAAAACCCCACAAAACATATTTTCAATAACCTTGGTCGGGCGGGCAACTGTAATATTTATGCTTAGTGGCGCAAGGTGATGACATAGCGACACACAACCTGTTCAGATTGGTACCGTAATTAGATAATAAAAGCCCACTTGTGACACTTCAAAAGTGATAATTAGTGAAATAGCTAATAATTATTTTCCTTGTACTTAGGCTCCCCTGTGTTTATAAATTTATGTTGCTCATGAAAATCATTTTGTTTGATATGTTATAATGTATTTCATCCACCAAAGTATTACGCTTCGCATTTTTTGTGGTTTTCATGTGATCATTTTTTTGTCTAGATATATTTTAATTACTGTATTTTGTTGTGTCTTGAAATTAGTATTTGTTTGTGATATGGTACTTAATTGATGATTATAAAACGTGCTGATTTTGTGCTATTGTAAATTGACTC
Organism: Sphaerolaimus hirsutus; assembly: GCA_964036195.1. Taxonomy (NCBI): domain Eukaryota; kingdom Metazoa; phylum Nematoda; class Chromadorea; order Monhysterida; family Sphaerolaimidae; genus Sphaerolaimus; species Sphaerolaimus hirsutus. Next base: position 26,001,869 of record OZ038455.1, read on the forward strand.
CAATTACTTCACTGAATAAAGTTTCCATGCAAACCAAATTGGTCCCCCTGAAGTAATACTAACTGCTTTACAGCTAACTGGAGAGCTTTTGATTTAATTTATTTATTTAACAATTATCCGAAGTAAAACGTCGGCAGATTACAAAATGGTTGGTAAGTTGATGTGTTCGTCCACAGGAAATAGCCAGGACCTCAAGGGGTTCTGGTGCTGTTCCTGATTGCGTGTCAAACTCCCGTACCTCAGAAACAACTCTTTAATTAAGTAACACACATTTGCGCTTAAGGACTAGGAACGCCGATTTTCCGCCGCAGTAATCCGACGAGTGGTGTAATTGGGAAGGAAAAGTGGGAAAATAGTAAATTAGTAAAAAACGTAAAATATCTGACACAATCACCCCTGGGGGGTATTTTGAGGAAATACGGTAGTTGAATTTCGATTATTACAAGTAGGTGCTATAGGTTGAGTGCAAAATGTTCAGTTTCACAATGTGAAATGTTTTGAAGTTGTCATCTAGATGTAGGTCGATTTTTTGTGACGGTTGTTTTGATCTGATATCTAATCGACGTGACATTTATGTACATTTTCTGTTATTAAAGAAGTTATTTTGGATATGGTATTTGTGTGAGTAAAGAGGCGTATGAGGAGATAAGGCGTCGATGTGATGTAAAAATCTCTGACTTACTACAACCATTGTGCTTGATTTTTTAACTTGTCAATTATTTCATTGCATGTGTGCGTATTGCTTATCAAATGAAAATACCGTATTTCCTCGAAATACCGCCCCACCTCGAAATACCCCCCTCAAAATAGGCACTATGAATTTGTGGTCCGGGAAATGCATAACAGACGTTCAAAACACTTACTGTGTTACATTAGAACATCGTTTATACCATCTACATCTTTATATAAGGCTGTAAGAATTTATAAATGGCGGTTAATGGTGCATTTTTCACGTTTTTCTTTCAAAATTTTCACTCTGAAAGAATAAACCCCCGGGGGGGGGGTAATTCGAGGAAATACGGTAAATGGATAATGGAATTTTTGAAAATGTTTTTTTCTGCGTGCAAATAGCAAATAAAGCCCACTTTTAAATATTCTATGGAGAAAAGTACTCACTTTTACATTTTCCAGAGAAAAAAGTACTCGCTTCTACAATTTTCTGAGAAAAAAGTAATTTACTCACGTGTACTCATGGGTATGGGTAAAAAAGCATTTGACAATTTCTGTATTTGGGACTGAGTAAAAAATGTATTTTACATATACATTTATACTAAGGTATACTTTTATAAATTCAGTAATTTTACAACTCTGCCCATTAAGGACGCCACTTCCACGGCGCCATTCCATCACTACGAAAATGAAAAATAACATCTGCACTGTATAGCTGCAGGCACACTTCATCGCTCTATTCATGAACAACTTGTTATTTCAAGAACAATACTCGACGTGCAGTTTGCGTAGAATTTCCCATTAGCCAACAGAGCAGTCACTTCAACAAACAAAAGTCGCTCAGGCTGCATAGTATTTCAGCGACCATGTGTCAGTACACATCTAAACCCATTACACATCTAGACAGGGTCTGCGGATAAACAGCGATTATCTACATGTTGGATGGATGAACTATCATTCAATCGAACACAGCTCATTATTCAACGGCGCTGCCAGCATGCATTGTTTCCATTGGCAGTGTGCCCGAATTTGGTTGGAGGAAGTGATATTAAATTACGTGATATTTAGTGGACACACGGTACACACCCCTTTGTGTTTGCTGTCCACTGTATAGTGCGCGTGTCAAAAAATATCCTAGGTAATCATTTAATCCTAAATGTGTGATTGGTAAAATTAGATAGGTGACGGGTTTAGATGTGTAATGAGTTTAGATGTGTAATAGGCATCAGACATTTCAGCCATTAGCAATGTAGCTGGAAATGGTAAAATGGGCTTGGGAAGGGAACCCTGACCGGGTCATGCATTTATATGCATGTGTAGCAAAGAACAGATGAAGCTTGATGGAAAAGCGCCTGAAAAAGGCACCATAGTGTGAAATCGTTTATATCCTAGCTTTTTTCTGTGACATTCAACTGTTCATTAACTCCCTACACATTTAGGCTGACAGAAATAACAAAACAAACTGCCAAAAAAAACCTGAAAGAAGCATATCGTCATTAGAGTTGGAAGAACCCATCAATTTTTGCAAAATATAATTAAATATAAATTCATGAAATCTCTCCAGAATAAAATATAAAAAAATCACTCTCAAAAAAAACCTGGAAAAAATGTAAATTAATATAAATATCAGAATTTGAGAGATTTTCTGATATATTTAAAATACCGTATTTCCTCGAAATACCCCCCGGGGGGTGATTGTTTCATAGTGGTCCCGAGAGGGGGGGGTTAAACGAGGGGGGTATTTCGAGGGGAGGGGTTATTATTTCACAAGACAATTTTCGAAAACCAAGTACGAAATTGTTGTCTGAAACGTACGCAGACGTCGAAAAATGCAACAAAAACCGCCATTTATAAGGTTCTGTAGACTAATATTAGTATGTAGATGGTATGTACACTGTTCTAACGTGACACCGACATTGTTTTAACGTGTGTTCTGCAGTACACAGAACACAAACTACAGTTACTGTCATGTACGTTCCCTTTACACAGAACACAAACTAAAGTTATTGTCATGCACGTTCCCTTTACACTCAATTTGGGGGGGGTATTTCGAGGGGGGGGGGTGATTGTTTCATAGTGGTCCCGAGAGGGGGGGGGGGTATTTCGAGGAAATACGGTATAAATCTCGCAGAGATTTTTTCAATGCTAATCGTCATGTTCATACTGAGTTGACTGAACCCACAAAAACAATGTTACCATTTTATGAATACCATATTTCGTCCATACGTTATTTTTACTCACACCAATCTTTTGATTGGCGCCATGGCGCCATGGCGCCATTTTTCCTGGAGCTTTTCAGTCACTAGTCTGCTGCAACAGCTTGGATGGCTGCAAGCTTATATTGTGCTTATGCGATAATTTGATGTAAAAAAATTGAAAAGTAGCAAAAAAGATTCAAAAATTCGACTATTAAATTCGAAAATTCAAAAACTATTTTCGAAAAAATTGAAGTTCGAAAAAGTCGTTCTAGAAAAACACTTAAATATTTGAACAGCTTGCCATCGTTACCCATGTCAGCCATGCATATTGGATTCACTTAAATACATGTGTATTTGTGCATATTGCATAGATGCACTTAATTTCACGAGAATAACACGCAGTTAAAAGGTGCACGAGAGTATGTGGCTGTCAAACTGCTATACTTGGATACCTAGTTACAGTTCGAAAAATATTTATGTGGTGTTATTGTGGGTAACTATTAGCGGCCCGTACACTTGTTGACACACGTGTGTCAACTGGTTTGTGTCAACTCAAATTTCGGCTTGACGTGCCGCAGAGCGATCTTCCAATACACTTTCCGCAACTTCACTTTCCTTACTCTACAGGTGGAGTTATTCAAGATGGGATAGTTATTCAAGGGGGGAGGGGTATTTTTTACAGGGGAGTGAGTAATTTATGGGGGGTATTATTCGAGGATTTGCGGTAATGTGTGTTCTGCATTACACAGGTCACAAACTGCAATTTTTCGCAATTATGTTCTCTTTTACCCTCATTTCGGTATTTGTGGGAATACATATTTTTATGAGAGTATATTTTTCGTAAGCTCACTCAGATCTGGCGTTATTTCGAGGAAGACGGGGGATTTCGAAGACTGTAAGAAAATACGGTAATACAATTTGGTAGTGTGTAGTCATACAAAAATGCACATTTTCCACTGTTGTCGAAATGATGCACTATGCTAATCTATTTAGTATAGGTACAAATGAATTCTTTTTTGGATTCTGCAACATTTCTGCAACATCCTTATCGAGCTCAATAAATACACAAGCCATTTTATTTGAGGGAGGGTATTTCGAGGTGGGGGGTAGGGTTCAAACGGGATCCCGATCCCGATCCCGGATCCCGTGAAATTCCGGGATTTACCAGTCCCGATCCCGATCCCGATCCCGAAACCCCAATCCCGATCCCGATCCCGATCCCGAAATCCAAAAATAGCAATCCCGATCCCGATCCCGATCCCGAAAATTTTCAAATCCCGATCCCGATCCCGAGAAACTCCCAAGTCCGGGATCCCGATCCCGGAAAAATTAGTGGAAATTATAAAACGTGAAATAATGATGTTTTTGCATGCAAAAAAGTGGATGCAAGCCCCCAGTGTCAATTTTATGCCACTTTTCTGGCATCCAACAGTGTTTTGAGACCTTTATGAACAACTGTGAATGCCAGAAAAATGGCCAAAATCTCTATCCCTAGAACCCAATCCCGATCCCGGAAAAATGCCAATCCCAATCCCGATCCCGATCCCGTGACCCCAATCCCGGCCAATCCCGATCCCGATCCCGATCCCGAAATCTCAAAAAACCAATCCCGATCCCGATCCCGATCCCGAAACCCCAATCCCGATCCCGATCCCGAAATCTCAAAAAGTGAATCCCGATCCCGATCCCGATCCCGAAAAGTCAATCCCGTTTGAACCCTAGTGGGGGGTTATCGATTCGCCAGAATTTTCTTGAACTCCCAGTACTTAAATATTTGTTGAATGTAATGTACCGTAAATCCTTGAAAAAGTCCCCAGCGGAGTTATCTTTCGTCAGAATTTTTGAGGGGGGACTTATTCGAGGGAGGTATTCGAGGGGAAGAGTTTTTTATTGTCAGAATATTAAATAAATTGCATCATCAATAATTGTATGAATGGGGTTAAATGCTTGCATGTATCCATATTTAATGCAATGAAATTAATGCTGGTGAACATCAGCTGCAAAGGAATACATTCACATCAAATCAAATAGGTTTACTTGACTCAGACCTCAAAAGCCAAATGCAAGTAAAATACAAAATTCATACCCATCGAGTACTCCTATTTTGCGGTCCTAATAGGTGAGTTTTGTGCGCGTTGTATACACAGTTGGCGTGGGAAAATATAGAGAAAACACCTAATCTACTTACTACCTTACTATAGAGTGGGCGGCAGACAACATTGCCAAGAACACCGAAAAACAAAACACTCTAGCACCCCACGACCTGGGTTTGTCCACGTTTAAAAACAATTTTTAACATTTAAAAACAATTGACAACGTTTGAGCAAAAACCGTACATAAAAGAATAAAGTGAAAATCAACAGGCTATATTCTGATGTTAAGTGAAAATCATAATCGTCATTAGAAAGTCCCATTAGTCACAGAAAATACTGATCTTTCCGAAGCGTTTTCCGCTTGCTATTCCAGAGTTTTTCCAATTAGTTGACAATTTTTGCCATTATTGAAAACTGGTTTGCAGTGTATCCAGGTTTGAATTGTTAAGTGAGATATCTCTAATTGTTTGCTGTCTCCTACTTCATTTTACCACTCATCATATCTTTCCAAGAGTCACATTTATCACCTTTTTTCACTTTCCATCTCTCACATCATTACCAAAAATCATCATCAACATTGCGCGTTGTTGTGTTGCACACTAATACCCTTAGAATTGTAAACGCCTTTGCAAATTGATACAGTTTTGTACAGTGTAGGTATACATGGTTCTTCTGTGCATCCAAAGTTAGCGTACTGGCTAACCAGGGTTCCCGCTTGCGAACAATGAACTGTCGCTGCGTTCCCCCCAGTTTTCCAGTACTCTGGCCAGATTACCCAGGTGTTGCGACGCATCAATACGCATTTTATGGCATACTGCGGCATCAAAGACCGTGCACGGAATCACATGTACACATATTTATTTACATTTACAGCGTGTTTATACATAGGAGGGAGTGAGGGAGTTTATCGAGGGGGAGTTTTTTCCTCAGTCAACTAACAGGGGGGAAGTTATTCGAGAGGGGGGATGACTTATTCGAGGATTTACGGCTCGCAAGACGTGGAAAATTGCAACAATAAGCACCGTGTATAAGAGTCTAAAGACTGATTGTAAATAGATGGTAGAAACTCAGTTCTAACAACGCAGTCATTGTTTTTTACAAGTGTTCTGCATTGTCCGGATCTCAAACCGCAGCTTTGTCATTTACATCCCCTTTACAATCAATTTGAGGGGGGGGGGGCTTTCAAGGGGGGTATTTCGAGGAAGTACGGTAGTTAAAAATAGTAGCCGTTAATAGTTAATAGTAGATTTGTTTTGCATTCATTTGGCTCCGTAAATCTGACTTTTGCATGAAACGTTCTTTCCCAATTGTAATTACATTCCCGTGCAGAGTTTGTCAAATGCCAAGAAGATAATCTCATTAAACTCACTAGGCAGAATACCATAGTTGTTAAAACGTATTTTCAAGTACTCAAAAAATATGTATACTCGAGTACTACGTAAATACGTTTATGTTTCCTCCCGAAAAAATACTGGTACTCACTTACTCGCGTACTTTTTAAAAGTACGCGAGTACAGAAAACGTAACTGAGAATTTTTTGGGGTGCACAAAGGCAAAAACCACTCAAACAAATTGAAACAGCTGCAAATATGGCAGCGGAAGGTTGGAACGTGGTTACAGTTGCGATAGGTAGGGTCGCTTTTGCTTTGACGCATGTTTATGTCTTTATGTTTATGTCAAAATCATTTTTGCTCTTACGTTTTCCCTGAGTAAAATACCGGTATTTCCGTTTACTCACCTTTTATTCAGGATACCTAAATGTAAAAAAATTTACTTTAAGTTTTCTGTTCTTAGGGGTCAGTAAAAGTAAAATCCTTTCTGTTTACATTTACTTTGATAAAAGTTGAATACTTTTAACAACTCTGCAGAATAGAGAATGTCTTGGGTATATTGAATTCAAGTAGATTCAACATGTCATCATCACGCACAGCTTCCTACTTAATTTGGACACAGGAACATTAGTTTGTATCTGCACATGCAATCTCACATGCCACTCCCGGACCCTAGAGTTGTTAAAAGTACGGAACTACCTATTTTGAAAGTAAATGTAAACATAAAGTAGTTATTTTTTACTCATCGCCAAGCACAGTAAACGTAAAGTAAAATGTTTTTAATTTTTCTCAGGAGTAAACGTGGATAAATTACTTTTGTCCCTGGAAAACGTAAAAGAAGGTATTTTTCAGAAATTTTGTTCCAATTTTTGGTGAAAATCACCAGCTTCCAAACTTTTTTTGCCTCAAATTAACTGGTTAGTGTGTTTTTGCCTACTTTTTAAGTTATGTTGATATTTTTACCTATTTTTGGCTATTTTCTCTCTTTTTCCCTTTATGTCTTGAAAAAGCCTACCGAATTTCCTTGAAATACTTCCCGGGGGGTGATTGTTTCATATTGAGAATTTTGAGGGGAGGTGAAACGAGGGGGGGGGGGGAATTTCGAGGGGGCGGGCTTATTATTTCACCAGAGTTTTTTTGAAATCCCGGTACAAATTTGTCGTTTGTAACGTACGCAGACGTCGAAAAATACACCAATAAACACCATGTAATAGAGTCTACCGTTTTTCCGTGAAATACCCCCCGGGGGGTGATTGTTTCATAGTGGTCCCGAGAGGGGGGGGGGGGTTAAGCGTCACAAAAATACCGTATTACCTCGAAATACCCCCATGGGGGTTTATTATTTCCCCAGTAAAATTTGAGGGGGGTTAATTCGAGGGGGGGGGGGGGGGTTTATTCGAGGGTTTTTTTTTATTATTTCGCTAGAAATGTTCATAAGGATCGTGATCAAAAGTAGGTATTTCCGTACCCAAAACATGAAAGAAATGCGTCCAAACACGGTATATTTGAACATAAAAACGTAGATAGCTACACATACTAGTCTATTTATGTGTAGCTGCGATGCCAATTAGCAGTAATAAATACATCATGTATACATTGCATACATGATGTACATCATTAGAGGGGGGGGTTAATTATAGGGGGGGTTATTATTTTCCCAGCCCATTTTGAGGGGGGGGGGGTTAATTCGAGGTATTACGGTAGTTAGTTATTTCAACCTAATTTTCAAAAGTATTGGATTGGCAAATATTTATTCACTATTCACCGAATTTTCGCTTTCAGCCATTTTAATTTTTGCACTCAGTTTATTTTCTAAACTGAATAATAAACTGCCCTGTAATATGTCAAATGTCATGCAAAGTGTCAAAGTCATGGAAAATGCTGTGCAAAATAGCAAACTGTGCTAAATTTGAGTGTGCTACATTGCACATAAACACCTTCCCGGACAAGTTCACCACCCATTTTTTTATTTCACTTAAGATGCAATATCTCTGGCTATGGGAGTCGTATAAACCTAATATTTGGTGGGTATATAGTCCTAACACCCTGCTACTCCGAATCAATGGGTGAAGGTGCGGCGACTCACTACAGGGTGGGTCGCTCTACATGCAAACATTTTCTGTGGCTTTTTTGGTGTCCCAAACAAGTTCACCATCCACTTGATTAGCAACACTACAAGGGCCATATCTCCAGCTGTGAGGGCGATAGAAAGCTGTAATTTGGGGGTTGCTTTGCAAACAACCCCCTCTCACAATACACCAGTGGGTGGCCGCCAACGACCCACTACAGCATGGGTCGCCGCTTATATATTTGTTCATTTTTTACAATCAACTCAAGTCTCCCAAACAAGTTTGCCACCCAACTGCATTGTAAAAAAGTGTTGTGAGAACAAACCTGATATAAAATTGAATAAGATTTGAACCTTAGTTCTGCTCAAGTTTTCAGTAGGGCACCCACCCTGTCCCATAAATGGCAGACTGAAAATTTTACTTAAAACCAATTTTTTGTTTCATACTTAAGAAGTTGGTTTACAAAGTTCACTATGGGAGGGTCTAAGGTTCAAAGTTATGTAAACAACATAACCTCTAAAATGCCTGCATAACGAAATTTATTTGGGGTGAATGAAAAAGTGAAAATTTTTGTCAAATTTTGTTCCTGTAATGTTGTGATTATGACATCATAATAATCACCCCAAATAAATTTCCTTATGGACGCATTTTAGAGGTCATGTTATTTACGTAACTTTGAACCTTGGACCCTTCCCTAGTGAACTTTGTAAACCAACTTTTTAAATGTGAAACAAAAAATTCGTTTAAAGTGAAATTTTCGCTCTGCTGTTTTTGGGACAGGGTGGGTGCCCTACTGAAAAAAATTGAAGGGTTCGAATCCGACTCAATTTTATATTAGTCATCTTCTCACAACATTTTTTATAATGGAGCTGGGTGGCAAACTTGTTTGGGACACTTGGGTTGTTTTGAAAAAAATGAAGAACTGTACATACAGTAACGCATACTGTAGTGGATCGCTGGCAGGCACCCCCACTGGTGTATTGTAAGGGGGGTTGTTGGCAAGACATCCCCCAAATTTCAGCTTTATACCAGCCTCACTGCTGGAGATATGACCGTCGAAGTGTAGCTAATCAAGTGGGTGGTGAACTTGTTTGGGACACCAAAAAAGCCAAAAAAATTGTTGCATAGAGGGCAACCCACCCTGTAGTGAGTCGCCCCACCTCCCCCCATTGAAGCAAAGTGGGGGGGGGGGGTGTTATAACTTTATATATTCAAAGTTTCAGCTTTATAACACCCCCATAGATGGAGATATTACAACCGAAGTGAAATAAAAAAATGGGTGGTGAACTTGTCCGGGAAGGTGTTTACAAGCACATATCACAGTTAGCATTTGAAAAAATCACCGATTTTTTGGAAAATATATATAAATATATCACTCCAATATTGGAAAAAATGTAAATATATATAAATCACTCTAGGTCTCCAGAAAATATAATTAAATTACTGAAAAAATAACTCTAAGCTAAAAAAAAATCTCAAAAAATCACTTGAGCTTTATTTCAATTTTAAGCAATATTCTGGGCTTTATTTACCATTTGCAAGCACAAAAAATGTACTCTAAGGTACCACAGTACATTTATTATCATTCCACAAGCAGTATTCATTTATACAGTATTTTACAAGTGAAAACATCAAGCAAATATCACAGAAAAATTCAACCTTCAGTTCAACCTCAATGAAAGCTTCAAAAATATTTTGCACTGCAAATATTTAGCTCTCAACCTATAGCGCCTGGTTGTGGCAATGGACATTTGACTAAATAGGTGCTCATGCTCAGCACTTTTTCATTGGTGATGTGCTGTGAAAACTCATTTTTGGGCACATGGCTTTGTTTTGGCAACATTGTGATGACACTAGTGGCTCTGGTGACACCATGGTGACAGTTTTCCACAGTTGTTCCCAATATTTGACAACAGCCGACATTGTTGCATGTCACCAAGCATCATCAGTTTTCAAAAATGGTAAACTGAGCTTGCAATCACTGTAGAAAAATTTTGATCACATCAAATTGGTATTTTTTGATTTAAAGTCATGTTTTATTTCAGAAAATTATGTAAAAAATTGAGAGATGCTTTATACCTAAAACATAACCATAGAATTCATAGCAGGATGACATAAACAAAAAGTTACTAAAACAGTTGACATTTTTCTCACATACAAAATGAAAACTAATTGATAGTGATGTCACCATCTGCCATCATTTGAGTTTGAGTTGTGACCAAACTAGTGATTTGCCAACACCACCCCACCAAAATTCATGCCATTTGTGAAAACTGAACATACTGTATTTCCTCAAATTACAACCTAGGGTTTTTTTCAGAGTGGAAATTTTGAGGGGGGTCAAACGAGGGGGGTATTTCGAGGGGGTAAGGGGTTATCATTTTGCCAGAAATTTTTCAAATCCCATTACTAAATTGTTCTTTGAAATGTACACAAACATCGAAAAATGCAACAAAAACAGCAATTTTGTATGCTCTATGGACTTATATATGTATGTAGACAGTATATAACCAGTTCTAACATCACAGGGTCATTGTTTTTAACATGTGTTCTGCGTTTCCCGGATCACAAACTGCATTATGTTCTCTATTCAGTAAATTGGGGTGGGGTATTTCGAGGGGGGTTATAAGTTCATAGTGCCCATTTTGAGGGGGTATTTCGCGACAGGGGGGGGTGGGTTAGAAGTTCATAGTACCCATTTTGAGGGGGGTATTTCTCAACAGGGGGTATTTCAAGGGGGGTATTTTGAGGAAATATGGTATATAGCATTCAGTAGTGGTAAACTTGATGGAAACATGTCACCATTTTTGGCCATTTCAGTTTTCAAAAAAGTCAGGGTGAAAACTATTGTGTGTAGGCTAACAATATTTACCTGCTTCAAATACAATTTTAACCCAATAATGCTCTACATGAACAGAGAGATTTTCTGGCAAAAATCCCTGCAAATTTCTCTTACACAGATTGCATGTTTTAGTCATAAAGCGCAATCATTGCACCACAATGTATCAAGTATGAGTGATTTTCTCAGTGATTTTTTTTCAGATTTAAAAAATATATATAAATATATCACTCAGAATTTGGAAAAAATATAAATATATATAAATCACGGGTTATTTATATTTATTGTGATTTTCGAATGTGTTGTCGAAATGCGTGTGCGCGCCTGAAGTATACTTGGCGGACAGCACACCTAGTATGAAAACCTACCATAATTTAATGAATAAATGTGATAAATTTTGTAATTGATTATTCCATAGTAAAAACGAAATATTATGATTAAAAAAACTGTATAATTTTAGGTTCATTATTCAGATGCGTTATGGTAGGTTTTCATACCAAGTGTGATGTCCGCCGAGTATACATGTTTTTATCTATTATGGTCTGTTATCAGTCCCTGAAACATCAACATTCATAGAGTCTGCGTTGAATACCGCATGCATAAAAATCCAGTTGTTAACAAGTTTTTGTTCAAATTGTAATTTGCATGAGTCACGTTTTAATAAGTTGATGGAAAAACCTCCATATTAATGTGAGATATGTTAAGTCCACCCTACTCCTGATAAGTGATGACAACAACAAAAATTTTATTGTAGCAGTTTAGTAGTATGTGACAAATTAACAAATGTACAGCACATTGACAAATATACAGCCAAACAAATATACAGCCGTTAACAAATACCAAAAAATGAAATCAATAGAGTTTTTGTATAATGTATAGAGATAAATACAGGGGTGGGCATCTTCAGTTACCGCTGGGAAAATGCGATAGATTGAGCTACGGTTGAGCTATCAGAATGAAATTTTAACACAATGGAGTAGACTCCATAGGACACCTATTCTGAAGGTTGCAACCCAAACGGCCACATTTTGGGTGAGTTGTGGAACACACGGTTTTTAGTGTAATTTTGTGACTTGGCGTCACCCATAGGATAAATCGAGGGTGGCATTTGAGGGGGGGGGGGGGCATCGGTCGTTGGTGTCGTCCCATTCTGTCGTACATCGGCCGATTTTGATGCCCTTTGAGTATGTTGTGGTCGCGCCTACTACCAAATTCTTTTTTTACTCGAATAGTCCCCCAGTCCCGAGATAAGGGGGGTGAAGTCACAAAATTACACTAAAAACTGTGTATTCCACAACTCCTCCAAACTGTGGCCGTTTGGGTTGCACACTTCAGCATAGGTGTCCTATGGAGTCTACTCTATTGTGTTAAAATTTCATTGTGATAGCTCAACTGTAGCTCAAGCTATCGCGTTTTTCCAGCGGTAACTGAAGATGCCCACCCCTGTACATGTATTTACTTCAGGCGCGCACACGCATTTCGACAACACCGCCCCGCGTGTATGTGCAATGAGCACAACGACATGTGATCTGTGCCCTCGGGCATGTGCAGGGAGACAAACTGTGATATGAGCACTGCGGCATGTGCAGGGAGACATACTGTGATATGTGCTTGTATGTTAAATGTGATCCACCCGCTAAATTTAGCTAAACTAAGGTAAATTACAGTGAAAATAAGGCTAAAAGGTGATCCAAACCTTTAAACAACCCAAAACAGCATTTAAAGGTTCAAATTCAATAATTTTCAAAAAAAATTGAAAATTGCCGGTAAATATTTGAAAATTAGAAAATTCGAAAATTATTTTGAAGAAAAATTCGAAAATTCGAAAATCCATTTCAGAAAAAACACTTAAACATTTAAATATTTTTTTCTGGGGGTTTGCCATCGTTAATGATACATATAACAACAAACCTGGTGGTGCTAGTTCCGCATATTGAGAAGTGAGAAGTAAAATGGCTAAAGTGAAGTGAAATGGCAAGTAAATTGGAAAAACAGAGTAAATAAAAATAAAAAGTAATTTCTCTTCGCTTTAGCCATTTTACTTCTCACTTCTCCAGTTGCTGAACTGGCCCCTGGCTGTATTCTATTTTTTTATATGCTATCATCCATGATGTTTGTGTCTGATTTGAATATCAGTTGTATACATTGGCAGCAGTAGAAAAAAGCATGATTGAATAAATTATACGTTTATTCATGGTTCTTGATGTCCATTGTCTGTGTCATTATTGCGAACTGTTATTTATTATAACCCTTTGATATTCCGTCTGTTTACAGTTTAATGTTTTTACCGTATATCTCCGAATAAGTCCGCCTCTCGAATAATCTCCCACTCGAAAAATTAATGTTAGCCGAGTGAGGAAAAAATAAGTCCGCCTCTCGAATAATGTCCCACTCGGAAAATAAATGTGAGCCGAGTGTGGAAAAAATACCCCCCCCCCTTGAATAACTGTATGAAATATGTTTTATGTGTGTTGTGTATACTGTTTCTGTGCAAAATAAGTAATCATTCTGCACTTGGTGCTCACTCACTAGTATTGATTTAGTGCTTCAATTACAAACTGATTCAACCTGATTTATTTACACAGTAAATTGAGGACGTATTTTATGCTAAATTCTGACAAAAGCAACTCCTCCTCGAATACCACTCGAATAAGTCCTCCTTCAAAAATATCTGACGAAAAAATAACTATGCTGGGACTTATTCGAGGATATATGGTAGTTCCACTACTCAGAGTTGATTGTGTTCAATGTAGCTACATACAGTATTTCTTCGGAAAACCCCCTTGAATTAACCCCAGTCGAAATACCACCAGGTGTTTTCGCTCTGAGGAAAAAATACCCCCCCCCCCTCGAAATACCCCCGTGTGGAATGATGTACATCATGTATGCAATGTACATGATGTATTTATTAATGCCAGTTTGCATCACAGATACACCTATTTACGCTAAATTGTGTACAGATGGATGTAGATCTATATGTCCCTTATAAATCCTTTTTTGCACGTTTATTACCGGTTTTGGGTATGGAAAGTAAAGGTTTGGGTAAAGCGTATTCTTTACTATCGAGATCTGACGAAATAATACCCCTTGAATAGGCCCCCCTCGAAATACCCCTCAAAATTTCCACACTGAAAAAAAACCACCTATGTGTCGCTGTTATTTCGCAGAATCACTATGACTACTTGAAAGAGAAACCACTCAAATAACATAAAAGAAACAAAATTCTGTCGGTTATCATATGTTAACTTTTTACCTTTTAAAACTTGTTTACTTGTCTAACTTACAAATTGCTGGCTGCTTCAAAATTTTTCTTGACTCACATTTATCTTTTCCTTTTTCCTGTTTATGATCACTATTCATGCATTGTGCCGCGGAGCCAGACCAGGGGTCAATTTCACAATTTGACAAGTGACAACATAATTACAACATATAAGTAATTGTAAATTTGTAAGGTAAGTTAAATTTAAGTAAAGTAAGTGTACAAAAACGATCAATTCTGAAAATGTTATAATTACTGCTACATCATTTTTTCAAAGACAGTTGCCAGAATGGATCAGTTTAAAGAGTCAGCTTCGACGAGCACTAATTTAAAGGTCAAACAACATATTTATATCACGTGACAAGTATTTTTGCTCACAACTTCCCCCCTTGTAAAATTACTTGTTATTATAATTCGTTCTAATTTCCATTCGTTTTACAAATTGTCACTTAAGTTTTCACTTGTCACTTAACTTGTCACTTGTCACTTCACTTGTCACTAGTATACTTCTGGAACTCGCACCAATATGATCTACCGGAACGCGGCTGCAGTCAATTACTTTTATGACATATACCTTGTAGTTGAGCTGTTCGATGCAAAGTTTTGGTGAACTCAACAATGTTATAGTTGCGCAGAGTTAAGGGAACTTACCTACCGTATTTACTCGAAATATCCCCTGGGGGTTATTTTTTCAGAGTGAGAATTTTGAGGAGTGGTTAAACGAGGCGGGCATTTCGAGGACATACGGTATTTGTATTTTAATTTTCTTTATTTACCTGTACTCGCTATTATGTATACTTTTTGAAAGTACTCAAATACAGAAAACGTATTTCAGCTAGGCTTTTATATGGGTAGTCCTTTTCATTGCATAGAAGGGAAAACGGAGAAAAAGCTTAAAAATTAAGGAAAAATAGCTACCTAAATATGGAAATATAAGCATGTAGATAGCCAAAAATAGATAAAAGTAGACAAAAAGCATACGTACTATTGAATTTGAAGCTGAAAATGGACAACAAGTATGAAAAGTAGTGATTTTGAATTTTGAAAATTGGGGCAAAATTTATCAAAAATACTCACTTTTCCGTTTTTCCTGCAAATAATAATCGCTTTTATGTTTATTAACCTCAGCATTGTATATGAGAACAAAAAATACTACACGTTTTCTATATTCAGGTGTGAGTAAACGTAAAATACTTTACGTTTTCTATATTCAGGGGTGAGTAAACATAAGATAAGATACATTACGTTTACGTTAAAGTTCAGTACTTTGGACCACAAAGATAACGCTAGGGATAACTCAATTTCACCAATTTTGGACTTACCGTATTTCCTCGAATACTCCCCACCACGAAATACCCCCGTCTCGAAATGCCCCCTCAAAATGGGCACTATGAACTTACACTCCGGGAAAAAATGTCCATGTTCCTGGATGGGAGTAAATTTTTTATCTGTCCTCCCATTTGAAATGTGACACCTGTTGGTGCTTACCCAGTATACCATGTCTTAAATTAAGGTGTCTTTGTGCAGCATGTCCATTTTCAGCAAAATATATGCATCCCTGATTTTTTGGTGGCTGTCCAAAGTCAAAATTAGTATGGAAAAAAAGTCGTTATGTTTTTTTTTGATTTTCAAAGAATGGTGGATAAAACACCTACTGAAGGCACCAGTGCTACTGCAGATCACACTACTGTATTTCCTCAAAATACCCCCCGGGGGTGATTGTTTCACAGTGATCCCGAGAGGGGGGGGGCGGGGTTAAACGAGGGGGGGGGTATTTTGAGGGGGGGGTATTTCGAGGGGGGGGTATTGTAGGTAGAAATATGGCTAACTAATCATGCGTGAAAACGTAACGACAACTTTGCGCAGACACTCCGACGACTCGAGAACGACCATGTGCGACCGAATGACGACCCGCGGTGCACAGGGAAGTCACAGTGAACGTGCGGTTCGCTGTGCACTGCAAATCCGCCAACGAAGCCGCAGCCCCAGGACGGTACGCCCGAATGGACACTACTGCGGCCCTGAATTTATTAATTGATTCTTTTCCGTTAATTATTTAATTATTTCCCGTGTGACGCTAATTTTTAATTTTCATTTTAGTGATTCATTAATTAAGCTAATTAGGTTACCCGCATTTTGAGTTAATTAAGTGACTACTTCCGTTTTTTCTTTTTAAATGCATTTCCCAACATGTACTTTCGAATGTTATAATTTTTAGGTTTAATCAAGTTTACATTTTTGGTCAAAAGGGTGCAGTGTCTGGGAATGGGTTAGAAAGACTTTAATGTTTCTGGTTAAGCTAACAGGTGTTGACTCTGTTAAATGCTTAGACGCCCCGATAGATAACATTCAGAAAATTCCCTGACCAAGTGCTTTTTACTTAGGACTAGGTAATGGGTGGAAAAGTGGCAAACGGCAATTATTGTCGGCATGCGACTGCAAGACACATGCAGAGCACAGTTTATAGTGAAGAGCACAGTAGTGCCAATTAATTATTCCCATCACCCAGGGTGATTGGTGAACTCACAAGTGCTAGTGTTTTGTGGCGTGTGTTTAGTCCCAAAGTTCCAACCCTTACCCGGCAATGCAATAACCTTGAACAAACCCCGCAAATGAGCGTTCTTTCTGTGGCCTTGGTCGGGCGCGCTATAAAAATATTTTTCACCTAAAGGGGCGCAGGTTGATAACACGTGTCACACCACCTGCTCTGAGTTGCACCGTAACCTCTGAATAGAACCCAGCTAATGACACTCACCTTTGAGATGAATTGCATTTTAATTATGTCAGTGATAATCACAGTTACTTTACGCTTGATTTAAATTACATTTGCACCCGTTCGTTTAAATTAATTATTTTTCCCGCATTGAATTAATTTACTTGTGCCTCGTACGCTGTGTTTACGGTTTTCCAGTGATCATTTAATTTGCCTTATTAATTCGCTTATTACGGTTAATTGTTGTGTCTCTGATTTAGTATTCATTTTGATTATGGTAGGTTTTTGGTGATTATAAAACTCGCTGATTTTACATTTTTTCACCCACTAGAGGCTATACGACTCACTTGAGCTATTGTGAAATTGACTCTGACTACATCGCTAAAATAAAGTTTCCCGTGAACCCAACTTGGTCCCCCTGAAGCATACTAACTGCTTGAATTTTAATTTGAATTTTATTAATTTCGGCTTTGCATTAATTACGGCTTTTAACAATTAATCGAAGTAAAACCGCTGGCAGCAGTTACGAAAGGGAGTGGTAAGTTGCCGTGTCCGTCCTCAGGAACTGTCAGGACCCCAAGGGGTACTGGCGCCGTTCCTGATTTGCGTGTGAACATCCCCGTACCATAAAAACCAATTATTTATTTAATTAAGCACGCAAGTGGAAGCGCAAAGGGACCGGAATTTGCAATTCTCCGCCGCGGCAAAACTCGACGAGTGGCGTATTTTTGTGGTAAAAACGGAAAGTAGTAAAATTAGTAAAAACGTAAAATATCTGACAACTGGTAGCGTAGCGAGTGGTTTCCTAAGCAAGCCATAAAGTTTTCTGTCTGGGGCGCCTGATCAACGCCTCTACAAAAAACGGCTTCACGGATAACGAGTCACCCCAAAGGGAATTGAGATCGAGGGGGCCAGCAAGCTTACAAGGGGACACCATAGAACAAGTTTGGCACGCTGCGTTGGAGAAGCAGAAACAAGCACGAAGGCGCGCGCGACAACAGAAGGCTGGGCAAGAAGTGGACGCACAACTTGCTGCAGCTGAGAGTCAAGCAGGAGACAGTGAGTCGAACGATTCGGTTAACCCTGAAACAGAGGCGCCGGAAGCGCTAGAGGAGAGTGAAAGTCAACGCTGGTCTGGACAGACAGCTGAGGACACCCCGGTAATCAGGTTATCAACGGTTGAAGGTGCAGGGCCTGCGCCAGACAGTTTCAGTCAGTGGAAGACGCCAGCTGTACCGGCAGCGGCGCGGCAGCTAACGTCCAGCGCAGAAGCGGAAGAAGCGCCTGGGACAAGCAGACAAGCTGCAGGAAAGGAAGCAGGAAAGACAGGTAAGTGGTCTAAGCTTCGGAGGACACTGGGTTGGAGCGCGGGCAGCTCATCCATATCGCCTGGAGTGCGATCGGGTTCTGAAGTCGGTTCAGACGGATACGTTGGTGACAGCGAGCCTCTAGGGCAGCCGTCGATTCAACGTGATTACCCTGTGATTGCAGCTGAGCTTGGAGCTACTGCAGATCAATTTCCCGTGATTGAAAATACCGTAGCGGAACTGTTGGAGACAGCGACGCAGAGTGGAGACACTTCCCCGGCGCTGCAGTTAAGCCCACCGAAGAGCACTTCGACGCCGAGAGACGTATCAGGTAACAGTAGCCGGAATTTATCGAGCGACCAGTCGAGATCGCAGAGCGCAACTGCAAAGGCTAGACGCCAGTTAATTAAGACTGAAATTTCAAATAATCCCCCCGTGATAATCATTAGCAGCCCCGCAAGCAGAATGACAAACAACGGCGCGAACCAGACGGCGGCCCCGGCACTGGAAGACAGGTACGCAAAGGTCACTAATACGGACTTAATTTACCAAGCTACCATAATGGACCTGGACCCGGTGCAAACAACGCCATCTTGTGCACAATGGACACCTAAAAAGGCATGTGCAGCGGCGAAGAAATGGGCAAACATGATGAGTCAAGCGAGACCGGTTGGGGCTTTCTCACAGAATGGTGAACCAGGGGACTTGCGTATGGTGGCATTAATTAAAATTGCTATGAATTTATGGGGAAGTGACCCAGTCGCCGAGGTACCTAGGGTGGAACATTTTTTGCAGGAATTCGAAGCGCACCACAGTGTACATAGCGACGATATAGCTGACCTGACGACTGCGTACCAACAGCACAATCAAGCCGTACAAAATCAGAATGCGACGCTGGGAGGAAATTCACCGGCTAGTGGCCAGCAGCCGATAGTGTTGACCAATGGTCAAGCAGCGCCCTTACAGTCATCAACGGCACCAGCGGCGCCCCCGTCGGCAGCTGGAACGAACCAGGTGAGAACTGTTACGCAGCGACGCGCTCGATCCCGTTCGCCAGCATCCTCCAGGAACTCGTCAGCTACATCTGAAGTGGCGTGGCCCACGGACCCGGGACAAAATTGGCAATTAGAGCAAAGTAATGCGGCAGTCATCACAGCCCTAGCACAGCAATGTGGATATTTTCGCGGCAAGCCAAATGAGGGTTTCAGGGACTGGAGAAGGAGCTGGGACACGGTATGTGATGCGCTGCGCATAAAGTTACAGGAGCGGAAGCCGCTGGTGAAATTGTTTCTGAAAGGCAGTGCCAGAGCCATTTTCAACACGCGGTACAGAGAATTGCGCGACCTGAACTACAAGGACATGATGCAGGCACTGGAAAAGTTCTATGAAAATCCGAATGACAAACATCATGCACAGAGAGAGATTTTTGAGACGCGACAGGGCGCAGATGAGTCGGTACTGGAATGGGCGGTACGTTTGGAAAAGTTGATAAAACGCGCCTATCCAGGCATGGGTCATGAAAAACGAGGTGACACATGCATGATAAAATTTCATGGAGGACTGAGAAATGAAATTAGGCGCAATGTACCGGTCACGGCGTCTATCACTTGGAAGGAGATGGTTGACAACGCCCGCGCACAAGAGAGTTTTCTGGAAGCAGAACAGAGCCAGAATAAGGGAGAAAAATCCAAACAGGATGTGGTTGCCAGCGCTACAGACAAGGTAATGGACAGGTTGATGGCACTAAACATGCCCGCCATGGCTGGACTGCCGTCCCAGGCCGACAAGACGCTAGAAACAATGGAACAGAAAATGACTGAGAGTGTTGCCAAATTCGATTCTGTGCACCAAGAGATAGCGAAGAAACTAGCGCAGCTGGGCGCGTTGGAAGGTAAACTTTTGGGGTTGAACAGGGACCCCCCTAAATTGCCCCCACGAAAATTTGACAAAGGATGCTGGGAATGTGGCTCTGAAGAGCATATCAGATATGAGTGCCCCAAACTAACCCCAGAACAAAGGGAACAGTATTTCAAAAGGAGCCGCGGCGGCGGAGCATCCAGAGGAAATGGACGTGGGCGCGGCGGAGGACAACGTGGTGGCTATCAGGGAAATAATCAAGCCCAAGCGATGCAGCCAGGTATGGTGCCCATGCAATACGCATATCCGCAGTGGCAACCAGCGCAGCCGATGCCTGTACAACCAGCGCAGACGGTACAGAGGGCTGGCGATATGAACATGCAACCGCAAATGATGGCTTATCAAACGCCGCCAGCTAACTGGATGGCTATGGGACCGGATGGGCGCATGCAACAATATAACATGCAACCGGTACAGGTAAGTAACCCACACGTAGAGTCGCTGAACCCCACGCGAGTGTCCAGTACAACTGGAATGACCATGCATGTGCGCGAAGATGATCGCTGCATGATGATACGTCCCGTTAATAAATTAATCCCTGTGATGCAAGGCCTGGAATTAGAGGATGAGGAACCTGACGAACTGGTCCCAGAGTCACCCGAAGAGCAGCAGCGCACTACTGGAATGCATGTGCTCGCGCAGGAGCGGGAATTCTGGATCAAACCATGGGCATACATGCGAACT
This sequence comes from Sphaerolaimus hirsutus, assembly GCA_964036195.1. NCBI lineage: Eukaryota > Metazoa > Nematoda > Chromadorea > Monhysterida > Sphaerolaimidae > Sphaerolaimus > Sphaerolaimus hirsutus. Next base: position 26,022,948 of record OZ038455.1, read on the forward strand.
GAAAAAGGTTACCTGTTTCGAACTACCTGGCTGGCCTTTCTACGCAGGATTGGAATGCATGATTTGAAAGAAACGGACTGTACGTTGTGGCCTAATTGCCCTGCAGACGACCACTCGGACACGCTGACTGAGGTGCCCTTGGATGTGCTCATGAACATCAGCCTGGACCCGTTTCTGTACGCCACGCCGGCCGCCCTGCCGCCGCGTACTGGCTCCAGCAACCAGGTCGACAGGTATATGGGTTTTCTGTCTACTGAGGAAGGGGTGCGCCCCGCGCCGCGCGCATATTCAGAACCCCCCTACATGCCTCAGGTCGCACAGTCGCTGTTTTTCGTATTAGCAGTTGGGTTAATTGTAATGGGATTAGCCTTTTTGCCGGGCGCGGGCGCGACTATCATGCCCTCGTTTCCACTGCTCTGCAGCGATTTGACAGATCACTACGATTTATACACGTACCCCCCTCTACCCAACTGCACGGCTATTGTTGACACTACGGCGTCATTAGAACGGCCACGAAAATTGACACTGACAATCTACAAGCGAAATATGGTAGAATATCGTGCGGCAGCACACAGGTGTGTGGCCTCGACTCGAACGGCAAAGACGTATCAGAACTTCTGGGGCGACGTCACGCTGGAAAAGTTTGATTCTAACCCCCGATCTGTGGGCGCCGCCGAGTGCGAAGGCATGATTAAATATCACAAGTGCAACGATGGGCCCATGACCCCTGTGAGTGATTTGGACAACGCATGGGACACCCAGTACCCCACCAATGTTAGCTACTCAGGACATGGATTATACTGTTGCAAATGGGTGAGTGAAACGACGCCACACTGTGGGCTGTTTCGAGGGGAAGTACGAATGAGATATGGAGCCAACACCATGCAAAGCACGCTGGGTGAGGTTAGCAAGTGCAATTATGAAATGGGTGCATGCACGCTAGAAGATGGCAGCCAATTAACTTGGAAACCGAACCCGAAGGCGGAATGCCCTTATGAAAAATGGCGTGAAATGCATGGACGTATTAGACAGGACATCTGGCTAGCTGATGATCATACACTATCACTGTCCTTCAGAGCACATGAAGAGGTTGAATCATGCGGCATTAAATTATGGAAATCGGACCAAGATATTGTAGTGGCGCCATTTGAGAAGGCAGTGATTCGAAGCGTCAGACAAAAACGAGCGCAAGGTCGACCCACGCTGGGAATAGTGAGCGCAGGCCAATTAGCAGCCAGCATGCAGGCGGTATACGAAACAGCAGAACAAACCATGCGCGCGCAGGCCGTAGCCACCTGCAAGAATGTGCAACACTTCCAAGAATTTGTGCGCCTGGCTATGAGCGAACACGCAACTACGACAGCCCGATGGTACATGAATGATAACGAAATAATTGCCAAACCCGCGCCGGACGGATTTCTGGTTCATAAATGTTTTGCGGTAAAAACATACGAGATCATGAAAGAGAAGAAGTCTCCAGAATGCTACGAAACAGTACCTGTGCAAGTTAGCGTACACGGGCAGAATGTGACGTTGCACATGAATAGGTTGACAAACATTTTGCATTTTCAAGCGATCCCGGGCTCATGCACCAATGCGCACAATCGTGTGGTGATGTTAAATGGGCAATGGTACAAATATCTACCGGAAGTCGGCGGCCTGGAACATTTGCCTATGTATAACACCCACAGTTTTCCGCAGAAATGGCAGCAGGAAAAAGTCAGGGATGTGCATCATCAGATTTTTGCCGCCACGACTATGTACAACTTGTCAGAATTATTGCCGACGACCACCCTGAATGACGTATGGCACGCGTATTCTATCGTGCGGCAAATTACGCAGGGGGCGGAGCCGAGAGTGGAATCACACATGCAAAGACATCGAACCTTGGCAAAATCGGTATTAGCGCTGGGATGGTGGGATTTCGACACCTGGCGCACCTGGCTACAAGTATGGATCTATCTGATATGTGCACTGGTCACCCTGCAGTATTTGCTAGCCGCGCTCATGGCTGCAGCGCCGGAAACGGCCGTGACTTTGGTGAACAGGGCAAAGGAAAAAATCAAAAGGCGACCAAAGACAGAAGAAAAGTCCAATATCATTGTCGAATTGGCTGAGGACCGCCCTAGCGAACAGGTAAAGGTAAGAACGGTAATTAACCCGTGCGTGGGAATGCCAAGTGGCATGCCCGCACTCACGGGCGCGCGTCGTTTTCCCGCTATACAATACAGTATCAACAGAAAATGCGATCTGGAAGAAGAATCAGTGTGCATGATCACTTTTTCGACGGAAGAAAGAGACAACATCCATCAAGTAGCCAATCGACGTGAAGAGATTGTGCATGTGTACTACAGCCCATCCATTACCATAACCATTGATGGGAGAGAATATCGAAGATGTCTACTGGACACAGGCGCCATGCGTTCATTATGCAACAGAGACGTGCTGATGCGACACAAGGAAAAGGCTACTAAGCATGATGAAGTTTCACCTATTGGAGCCCTTAGGTGTGCAGCAGACTCGAAACTTTTGGTATTGGGGCAAATGGAAGTACCGGTAACCATGGGAAACCACACCTTCGGGATTGTGTTTCAGGCAGTGAACGGATTAGCTGGTGAAATTCTAATTGGTGCAGATGTCTTACGGCACATGGTAGTAGACCTACCTGCAAGGGAATTACGAATCCCTACGGCTAATGCGATCATTCCCTTTGATA
>OZ038455.1:26025863-26057061 GCA_964036195.1 Sphaerolaimus hirsutus
AGTTTCTGCTCAAAACGAGTTTGTAATTTTATCAACTTGTACTCAATGGTTATAGTACCGTATTTCCTTGAAATACCCCCAGATGGTTTACTTTTTCAGAGTGCAAACGAGGCGGGTTAATCGAGGGAGGGTGTATTTCGAGGAGGAGGGCATTTCTAGGCGGGTATTTATAGGAAATACGGTATTTACTTTACACGAAGGTATAATGAATATTATCTTCGATCATGAAGCGCAAATAAGTGTCCTCACATCGTGAACAATTCAAGCTCAATATTAACTATTTTTTTCAAACAGCATAACACATCAATACGCACCTGTATCATGAGTTTGTGCCATGGGTGGTTGGCCATGGCGAGTACAAAGTAACCCTTTCCATTGAACGTGTATCTGATTCCGTCAAATGTGACGAAATGAGGCTCGCCGTACGCGAACCCTGCGCCAGTAGTTTATCGTGTTTTTTTGAAGTTCGGAACTTATTTCATCACGACGAAAATATCGTTCTGGCAACTTTTCTGCTGGTTAATGTTGCAAACGTCGCAAAATAATGGTGCCGTCAGTGGCTTTTACACAATTCAATTATTCCTGAAAGTTGTAACCAACGATTGAAACCAGAATGGAATTTTTTTCGAGTTTTGTGAAAACATACAATGAAAACTATCACGTATAAAATTGAACCGCCGAAAAATCAATAAAAATTCAAAAATTTACATTTTCGAATACCGTATTTCCTCGAAATACCCCCCCCCCCCTCGAAATACCTCCCTCCCCTCGTTTGACCCCCCCCTCTCGACACCGCTATGAAACAATCACCCCCCCCTCGAAATACCCCCCCCAGATTGAGTGTAAAGAGAACGTAAATACATGACAAATACTGCACTTTGTGTTCTGCGTAGTGCAGAACACACGTTAAAACAATGTCGTAATCACGTTAGAACAGTGTTTATACCATCTACGTACTACTATTAGTCTACAGGAGTCTATACATGTCAGTTATTGATGCATTTTTCTACCCCAGTGTACATCGCAAACGACGATTTTGTACTAGGATTTGAAAAAATTTCTGGCGAAATAATAACCCCCCCCTCGAAATACCCCCCCTCGTTTAACTCCCTCCCCCTCTCGGGACCACTATGAAACAATCACCCCCGGGGGGTATTTCGAGGAAATATTTACGGTAACCCCACAATTTTCCATAAAAATCCAACCAACCAGCGCCGGGCGGCCTATAATCCTGACACGCGGAAGACTGGCGCCTCCAAAAGTAGAACTCGCAGTGCTTGGCGTACTTGCAGCACAGCTGGTAGGGCATCAAGTCGTTGAAGTAGTTGGACATACTGGGCACGAAGGGCGGCACGCGGTACGGGTACGCGCCCAGGATCGACGACCTTGGAGGGGAGAATGATGAATGTTTGACACTGCTCTAAGAAACATTCCAGTTTCTTGGCAGGACTTTTGTACTGGGAAGTATTTTGTTTGTTGCGCGTTTACCGCCGGCGCAGTTTGCAGTGAGACAACGTCGCCGAGCAGCGAGATAAATTTATGCATGAATTTTTTATGCTTTCGCATACATTCAATTCGCATCCAAGCGTGGCTTTTCACGGCATGTATTTACACGTAGAGCTTGTCACAATGTTCGGGTGTCCCATCCCAACTACAATTAAAAAATCAAAATACATAAAAACAAACAACTCCACCCACCTAAACGGCGTGCCCGGACTAAAAGCATTCAACTGATCGCTATAAAACTCATAATCATCGGACATCATCAACCAGCCCTGATAACCATAGCAGCAAACTTGCTGGGACCCCATCCACGTGCTCTGGGTGCTCATGACGCAGTGTTTGGCGCCCCTGTGGTGGGGACACTCAGAGTTGGAGTACATGTTGCACTCGGGGTAGGGCATGTACCGGCCGATGTCGATCACCGCCTGCGGGGTGGGCGGTGGGATTGGCATTGTCATTGTTGTTGTCGTTGTTGTTGTCATTGTTGTCATTGTCATTGTTGTTGTCATTGAGAGTGGTTGTTAAGGGAAGGTGAGGTGGGTGATTGTAGTGTTGGTCGATAGCGATTGTTTGGGAGATCGAATGGTGTTTTCAGGGTTTATTTAGGGTGCATATTTATCTCCATGAAATTAAGGTATCACAACAACGCCTGCAAAAAGGCCAAGTGATGCCACATTACTTATTTAGATGTAACCTGGGCGGACCGCAAAGTATGTGCAGAATCCTACCATAATTTCATGAATAAAATCTTGTGATAAATTTCGAAATTAACTATTCCACAGTAAAAAAACGAAATATTACGATGAAAAAACTGTATAATTTCTGGTTCATTATTCAGATGCGTTATGGTAGGTTTCCATACTACGTGTAATGTCCGCCGAGTATAATTAAATGAAAAAATGGGCCATCAACTTTCAACAGAGAGAAAAGCGGGACGAAAATATAATGAGTCACAACTCAAATAAAAAGATTTGCCCGACAATTCTCTCGGGCAACCCGATTCACCATACCAGAAATGAGACACTGCACTCTTCACTATTATAGATCTCCAAAAACCCACAGACCTGGTCCAAAACACACGGGCACGGTTCCAAATCCATGTGAAAGTTGTTTCTCCTGCCGTCGTAATCGAACCATTCGATGCACTTGTCCAGCGCCCAGTTGTCGCCATATTCATATTGCCAATCTTTGAGGAAGTACCAGGCGAGCGGCATCAGTTTCGAGTAGAACACGCTGCGCAAAGTGGTGAGATTGTGAAATTTGGACATTTGGTTCAATAGAAGGAAACTTGCAGGTGTTTGCGAACTTTGCTGTGAAGGACTTATCAAATAACTATTACAAAGGTTTGATATTGTATAAAGTTGATGTATAAAAAATAAACCACCGCAGATGAACACAAATACCTTTACGTGAACTTTTGTAAACATCTGAGTACAGAAAACGTCTTTCAGATAAATTAATGGGGGACATAAAAAATAACTTCACTGTTTTGTATCGATCGATATTCTCGGATTGCATTTTAAAATGGGTAGTTTTTGAAGTAAAACCGCCACAAACAAATAAAAAGGGCTAGTAACCAAGTGGGGATGTTTTTAGAATAAAGAAAACAAGAGAAAACACATTTTTGATGTCTGTCCATTTAAAAATCGAAAACTTCTCTCTTTTACATTTTCTGTGACAAAAAGTACTCTCTTTTACGTTTTTTAGAACAAGTATTCGCTTCTACGTTTTTCCCAGAAAAAAGTATTTTACACCTTATGTTTTCTGTACTCAATGGTGAATGAATAAAAATATTTGATATTAACGCTTACGTACTTTGAAAATATTAGGTATTTTTCACAAGTCTGTTTCATTCATCGAAATATGGTAGCAACAATAAAGGTACGCAAAGCATAGCAAAGTACGTATAAATACGCTGCAGACCACAACAAAAACTTTCTCAAACTTATAAAAACCACAAAAACATAAACCAATGCCCCCCCCCCCTAAAACGCCAACCCCACTCACTTTCCCCTATTGATCTCATCGCTGACAAAGTTACCCCCGACGTTGTCCACAACATGCGACACTCGAATGACGCCGAATGAAAACCTGCGCCAGTACTCGGCGTTGGGGTCGAGCTTGGTGCTGGTGCGCACCAAGCTCGACGGGCGGAATTCGTACAGACCTGGGAAATGGATTTTGGGGTTGAGGGTTGATTAAAGGTCGGCGTGAAATGAGGTTTCGTGAAAAAATGGGATTTCAGGGAATATTTAAGTAGACTGAATGAAAGAGTCTAATGTCATGCAAAATGTCAATTAAAAGAAAAGGAATATTTTTACTGAATTTTAACAACATAAGACACATTTGACAGATTTGTATGACATTTTGGCTCACGACAATTTCCCGTGCACCAGAAGTGCATTAAGTGTACTTACACTGTACATAAATATCACTTTGACAGCTCGAAAAAGCAACAAAAAAACGGAAAATTGCGACAAGCTTGACATTTTACACTTTACTTTAGGGTTCGTGACTACCACAAGGTGCCACTCCCTGTTAAATGTCAAATATCATGGAAGCAAGTGTCAGAATTCTTGTAAAATGTCTTTTAAATTGTGAAACTACCAGTAAAATACTCTAAAAAATTTTCGACATTTTCGGGGGAAATTTTGACACTTTCCTTGACATTTTACTAGACTAAAAGCAGGCGAAGCGTCGGTGCATAGGCTACGTAAATAAGCAGAATACTCAAAACAATCATAATACCTGAATTTGATTGGGCTTCCGCTAACACACCAACCCTTACTAATTCATTTGTTTCCAAATCTTCCCAGTACCTGTGCAATTATTCTAGAATTTATTTATGTGTAGTATAAGTGCGAAATATCTTTTGAACATAAGAAAAGGAAATGTTTCATTTTCAAATTCAAGAAATTGGAAACATACCCAAAGATTTCAATATCAATCCTGGCGTTTGCATCAGCCGTCAAATTCAATGGCGCCCATCTGATTTTTAGCTGATCAGCATACGGATTCTCAAAATTGTTTTCTGGCGTGACGACATCGCGTACCAATTGAACTTTGGGGTCTGCTAAATCTGGTTGAACCACGTAAAAATTGCCAATATAGGGCCACGATTCCCCGCCATCACGACTGAATTTCATTGGCACCATGCCAACACGTCTGAGTAAGACACACGTTTATATCGATTAAATACATCATTATATGAAAATCAGGCACCTTTGATGAAAAAAGAGAACAGTAACACGATTTATTAACTTCAATTAATTAATCATTAAGTAACAATTTATTTCATGTAATTTTCAAAATTTACGAATGACATTTTGGTGAATGACAGCGAAATTGGCAATAAGGGGTCAATAATGTGACTACAGACCAATTTTCGGCAGGATTTTCGGAAACCGATGAATCTGTTTTGGGCACATTTGAATTAGGTATCAAGAATGAAATTTTTTGATCTTTGTAAGCAGTAGTTAACTTACACCTCATTCCGTTTATCCCAGATGTGGTCCAAGCCGATTTATCAAATAATTTCAATACTATACTCAAAGTTCCAGCGCATGGCTGCAAACAATGAAAAAAACCTACCGTTATTAAGCGGGAATTAGAGCTCAGCGTCGATTCGACGTGAAATGATGACGTGAAATGTTGTCGTGTAATTAATTTCACGACGTCATTTCACGTCATCATTTCACGTCGAATCGACGCTGAGCTCTAATTCCGGCCTTATACAGACCAACTTATTTCAAATCCAGAAAATCTCACCTAAACGGAGGCAAAATACACCTGGCCCTTCCCGTATTTATAGTCTCGCAATTGATAGCTCCCTGGTCAAAAATGGCCACAACCTGATCACCAGGCCTGATACAGGGGCCGCTTATGTTCACCGCCTGCCCGCCCAACATGGTGCTGTATGTCGGCGACACTGTCATCTTGCCGAGAGAGCGATTGTTGCAACCGCCCTGGGTTATTTCCTCGTCCACTCTGGGGGTTATGTGTTTATCAAAACTGTTTACAAACAGGGTCATTTAAAACGTTTTTTCTAATGCTCTAGCCACATTAAAATCGCGGATTGGCATTTTCCAACCTACCAACAAAAAACCACAAGCACAAAAATCTAGCATAGGCTCAGTGGTCATCTGAACCCGCTAGTCATCTAAACCCACTACACATCTATTTCTACCCGCTAGTCATCAATTGGGTAGCGTAGATGAGTAGCGGGCAGGGGGTTAATACAGCACAGGGGATATAGGGCAGCAGCTTTAGGTGAAGACAGAACAGGCAGCAAACACAGTGGCACAATCAGCACAGATCAAAGATGTGAGTGCTGATGGCTGCATCTGACTGGTGCAGCAGCACACATCAAGACAGCAAGCACCAGATGGTGCATTTGAATGACATAATTTAATAACTCACAAATGCAAATGACCCCACTCTTAAATTGAAACAATTGCAGCAAACACAATGGTTGAACGTACTGGCTGCCATCAGCAGACATGTTCTTGATGTGTTTGCTGTGCCAGCCAGCTGCAGCCTTCAGCAGACATGTAGTGTTTTCTGTCCGCACTGTCTTCTTTTAGGCCCTGTTTACACGGATTTTTGGTGACGACAGAAAAAGTCTGTCGTCACAGACATTTTTGGATGAAAATTGAAAAAATTTCGTGTGTGACGACAAATTAGCCTCGATAAAAACGGGACAAATCGGCCTCGATGGCGCCGACAAACATAAAATTTGATATTATGCACTCAAAATGCCATCTTTTTGCTCTGATGAAACCATAGTATAGTTGGCACAAAATATTTATTCAAATGTGCTATTAATTGCATGCACTTTGCAATGACGTCTCATGCCACTGGGTGATGGCAACTGTAGAATGTCGTCACAAGCAAAGCACGTTCACAGCTTGTGACAACACTTTTGGAATGCATCTGTAAATAAAATGGGAATTTTTTAAAAAGTTGTCGGAACGCCTTGGTAGCGAGGCTAATTTGTCGGAACGCTAACGCCATGTATTTTATATGAAAAAACCGTTTTTATATATTTTAAACGTTGTTAAACAGTTTTTTTAAAAGCTCCCAGATATGGCCTTGTGTCAACTAGTGATGGAAAAGTGCCAGGAAAATGGCGCCAGGCGCCAAAGGCGCCTGTCAAAAAATTGGCGCCGGGCGCCAAAAGGCGCCAGAGAAAATGGCGCCATTTTTTCTGGCGCCTGGCGTTATTTTTTCAGATGGCGCCGTCGCACCATTTTTCCTGGCGCTTTTCCATCACTAATCCCATTATAGTCAAATGTTCTTGACTTCAAGTGAAGTTTGGCATGGAATAGTGATCAAACAAGTTCATAAAAGGACGTTGTTACTTTGGGAGTGATGTTAAATTTTTTTACACATTGTGAAGGTACATGGAAGCACATGGTCCGGCTGAAAAGTCCCCGGGTAGTGCTCGCCATTCTCGCTAGGGGTAAGCTACGGTCATAAAATTTTGACACGTTGACATATCAGGTGTTTTGAGTTTTCACCCAAAATTTCGCCTCTCTAGCTCCACCCACTGCGTGACTGTGGGGGTTACAATTTCGGTCATTTTGTACTGATGTACAAATGGTGCTCTAGCTCAACGCTGCTTTAAGTTGTGATCACGAAACTTTGGCTAGTGTAAGCCACCAGTGTTGGCAATGTGCCAGAACTAACCAACATTAGCTATGATATCATAAGCCTAGTTCATATTGTCATTACTGTCACTACTATCACTACCAAATTCAGCATTATATGCCTCTCTTGCTCAAAAAGTGGTTAATACAGGATGCATTTTGCATGCACACTGCTGTTGAACACAGATAATGTGTCCACCACAGATTAGTAATGAAACATAGGGAAATTTTAAACACATAACTGACTTAATGCACATTTCAAAACAACATTAAAATCACTGCATTACACATGATCTCAGATGATCACCAAAAATATTCATCACAGTTCCCACGTTTCTTGCACATCACCCTGATCTGCATATTAATTTTACCTTAATAGCAATGATGTTGATAAAAGTGTTGAATACTATCAGCACATTGCCAACACTGGTGGCTTACACTAGCCAAAGTTTCATGATCACAACTTAAAGCAGCATTGAGCTAGAGCACCATTTGTACATCAGTACAAAATGACCGAAATTGTAACCCCCACAGTTCCGCAGTGGGTGGAGCTAGAGGGGTGAAATTTTGGGTGAAAACTCAAAACACCAGATATCTTAACCTGTCAAAATTTTATGACCGTAGCTCACCCCTAGCACGAATGGCGAGCACTGCCCGGGGACTTTTCAGCCGGACCATATATTTTACATACATATACAGCGACGGTGGCACATTATGAGTGCTTTTTTGGTCCTAAACCACAGGTATGACTAAAGTATACTGTGCGGCGCCGAAATGCGCGAAAATTTTTCCGTACTGCCGACAAAGTCGCTTTACAGAAGTGCCATTTCGGGCATATTTTCTTGTCCGACCCGGGAAGGGGGGGAGGGCGGCCCCGCCCCCCCCACGGCTACGTCCTTGGCCCTGTAAAATGTCAAATGTTATGCAATCTGTCTAAAGTCGTGTAAAATGCCCTGCAAAATGGCAAGCGTACGTTTGCCATTTAGCAGGACATTTTCCATGACGTTTGACACTTGGCATGACATTTGACAGTTTACGAGGCATTTTACAGTGTCTGGGACTACCTCCAGGTCGACACACACAAATCCCCAATAATTACTAAATGGGGTGACTGTCGCTCTATACTTATCGATTCTACATTCATAAATACTTGCAGACACATCAATAGTTGGGGCTAGCTAGTTTGGCACTGTGTAGATAAATTTCAAGGGTAGCTGAGTGAGGCAAAATGGTCCAGATAAGAAGATAACTGGGCAATTGGCCCCCCACCACGCAACCCCAACTAGATATTCAGACCCCCGAATAATTCAATATAAATACGTATCCAGGGGGCGCGGGGATGCAGCCTCCTCCCGTTCCCGGGGGGGGGCATGAAAACCACGGATAAATTTAGTTTTTTGTATCAATTCAAGTTTTGTTGCGAATTTTTTTCGCATATATAATATCTAACACACAGAGGTATTAACAAAAAATTGGTCCTGTGCCCCCAATCATTTTTCAAATATACTAAATGACCGCGCTGTCGCTCTTAATGTACCTATGCATTTACATATTTACATATCAGCGATTTTTGGCGGCAGCGCCAACGCCAATGTCGCCATGGCCTCGCACCCATGAATGGCGCCATTTCATCACGATTTAAGCACAAATTTTAGGGGGGCGAGCCCCCCCCCCCCCCGTTTCCAAGCCTCTGTAAACAAGCAGCCCCCCCACTCAAAAATCCTGGATACGTACCTGTATAAATATATTTAAGGGTCACAATTAATGGGGATGAGAAGAGAAATCCAAATGTTCGCATTCGCAATAATAACGCAACGCAAGTTTTCTAAGTTTGCGTGGTTTTGTTTAAAACTACGAAGTCAACGAGATCTACTGAGTGCAGCGGCGCATCCCTGTTGACAATTTAGCAAATACCGCGCGTAGTTTTTTTAAACTTTTTTTAAGCAGTATTTTTGAAAAACAGCCAATGCCCCTTTCAATTTAAATTCAATGAACAATTCATACTTTATTTTAGAAAAATTCATGATGCAAATTGACAAACTATTAAGTGAACACCTGTAAAATTACCGTAAGAAGCACTAGGGCACAACTTTAATTATTTAAAAAAATAGCTTGTTAGTTTTTAAAAATTTAAAAACAAAAGCATCAGTAGCTTTCAACACGTAGGTAGACTTTTGAAAAATATTGCAGAACTTCATGCATAAGCGATAGATGGACAGCGCAGTTTGATGCCATCGCATTTAATGTACAGGGTGGTTCATTTCATTCTATGTACCGGGTGGGCGCGCCAGCTTATCCCGCGCTGCCGAGGGAGGGCGCAAGCGACCCACCCATTATATGGACAAAGACAGCAAAATGCGGAAATTCGGAAATTGAAATCGAAATAACTCCACAATGCCATAAGCTATGAGTACACCGTTGGAAAGCTATGAGTACACCAGAATGCCAAAACCGATTACACTGTTGGAAAGCCCGTGTCGGGAAGTACCCGTCTCCAATTTTCAGACCGATTGGCTTAGAAAAACGTTACTCAAGATTCTTTCTGGGGTGGCATTCTTGTTGTTGTTGTTGTTGTTGTTGTTGTTGTCCCGTGATACTTAAAAGTGTAATAACTTCTCTGCTACTCAACCGCTTTTCACGGGTAATGGCTCATTTGAAAGAGCATATGATGCCATTATTTATTTTCAATTTTTTTTTCTGAAGCTCCGCCCACTTTAGGACTGTAGTGGTTTGTAATCTTCAAACATGAATAATTTGAAAAATTAATAACAAACATGGGAATAAAAAAATTTGTTGATGTGCGTGGGGACAAGGGCTTTTAAATGAGCCCGATTTTACTAATTTTGCGAAGATTTAGAAAAGTTATTCATTTTGTGTGTTTTGTGTAAAACGTATGAGTGCTGAAGTGCTGCTTGATGAGATATTGTCACTATGGGGGTTTTCAGCCATTATGATTTCTAATTATGCCATTTTATGCAGTGGCTGCTGCAAATTTTGTCATTTTATTGAGTGGTGCCATCTACTCCAAAATGGTGCCATTTTTATGGATTGGTGCCATCTACTCCCAAATGGTGCCATTTTCAAAGAGTGGCGCCATCTACTCCAAAATGGTGCTATTTTCATTGAGTGGTGCCATCTACTCCAAAATAGCACCATTTTTATGGAGTAGGGCCATCTACACCAAAATGATGCCATTTTCTAGAGTGGCACCATCTACTCTAAAACAGCATCATTTGCATTAAGTAGCACCATCTACTCCAAAATGACACCATTTGCATGGAGTGGCGCCATCTACTCTAAAATGGCACCATTTTGTGTATCTACTTCCAACAATGTCATTTGCATTTCATGGTGCCGTCTACTTTAAAATGGTGCCATTTTCATTAAGTGGCACCATCTACTCCAAAACAATGCCATTTGCATTGCGTGACACCATCTATTTTAAAATGGGGCCATTTTCTGTGAGTGGTGCCATCTACTCCAAAATGGGGCCATTTTCTGTGAGTGGCGCCATCTACTCCAAAATGGTGCCATTTTTATGGATTGGTGCCATCTACTCCAAAACTTTTATTTTCATTCAATATTTTCAATTTCAACTTTATTTACAATAAATGTTAAATTTTTTATTTATTTTTTTATAAAATGTTTATTATTATTATTATATTTAATTTATATTTGAAGTATTTTTTTATTTTTTGTTGCTTTTTTTTATGTTAATACTTTTATTTGTATATACATTTTATTTTATCATTTTTTTAATGTTTTTAAATTATTTTTTTAAACTTTTGTGTTGCATTATTTCAATGTTTATTCATTTATCTATGTTATTGATTATTATTTTTTAATTTTTAGTTTTTATTACAATTTTATTTTTCATGTTTGTTTGTCATTTTTAGTCTTTTAATTTCATTTTTATCTGCAATTTGATTATTTTTAAAAATTTGATTCTTTTTATACTGTTTATTTATATTTGTATTTAACTTCAAATTTTATTTTTTCATTTTCATTTGTCATTTTTAATATTTTAATCTCATTTTGATGTAAAATTGAATGATTTAAAATGTTTTGATTATTTTTACTCTATGTTTATTTAGTATTGTATTTAACTTTCAATTTTTACATATAAGTTTTTACATATAATTGTTTGTTTTTTTTATTATAATTTTTTACTATTTACACTTTTTTATTTTTTATTCATATTTAGATGATTTTCATAATTTTATTCCTATTACACAATTCTTAATACACTTTTTTGCTGATTTTTAATTTTATGTTATACTTTTTTTTGTTAAGAAAAAGATATACAAATGTTCAAGTACTTTGTGGAGTACGCACTATACGGTTTTCTGAATCATGACATCATTGTTCATATTTATAATAAATACATACCTTAGTGGGCGCGTGGCCCCCCAAAAGAAGTATATCTCACAAAAAATGGCTAAAGCCAAAAAAGTGGACACTGCATCAATAGATTGCAGTCAGGTGTATGCATTTGAATGCAGAAAAGAAATATATCACTTACTATCCTACAGTGTGTTTATCAGTTTGAGCACTGAAAAGGAGTATATCACATAATGTTACACAGTGTGGTTGAGCTCTTAAAAGAAGTATATCAAAGGTTTCTTCAAGGAACAGTGGTGAAATGTAGTACAATTTCACCCAACTTTATCACACCAGCGTGAGCTTTTTGTGTATCTGAAGTGTGCGTCACTTCCACACAGCTCACGCTGATAAAGTTGGATGAAATTGTACTACATTTCACCACTGTTACTTCAAGAAACCTTTGATATACTTCTTTTAAGAGCTCAACAACACTGTGTAACATCATGTGATATACTCTTTCAGAGCTCAAACTGATAAACACACTGTAGGATAGTAAGTGATATATTTATTGCCAGCAGTGTCATGCATCTGTTTCCTACATATCTACATCTGTTTGCAGAAATTACAGATATGGTAAGTGATCAGGTGCTGGTTTCACAAGAGGCAAAGTGAAATGACAAACGTAAAAGTAAAGTAACTTAACAAATGGCGAGTGAAGAGTGAAGTAAAAAGTGAAGAGACAAATGGTGAATTATAAGAAAATGTAATTTAACCAACTAAAAAAATGTTGTTTTTTATATACCGTATTACCTCGAATTAACCCCCCTCAAAACGGACTGGGGAAATAATAACCCACCCCTTGAACAATCCTCCCCCCTTCGGAATGTTGTACATCATGTATGTAATAAATATGTCATGTATGCAATGTAAATGATGTATATTACTGCTAATTTGCATTGCAGCTACACATGTCTAGTTTGTGTAGCTACCGTATTTCCTCGAAATACCCCCCGGGAGGTGATTGTTTCAGAGTGAGAATTTTGAGGGGGGTTTAACGAGGGGGGTATTTCGAGGGTGGGGGGCTTATTATTTCGCCAATTTTTTTTTGAAATTCCAGTACTAAATTGTCGTCTGTAACGTACGCAGACGTAGAAAAATGACACAATAACCGCTATACATAAGAGTCTATAGTTGAGTAGTAGTGTAGTTGGGGTGATTGCCAAACCCGCGATTGTTATGTTTCATGTGCACACCACCTGTGACTATTTGTGATGCATGTTCAGTTCAGCACTGTGCAATAAAGATACTCTCCCAACTGTGTCTTGGGGTGTGGGCCCCCGCGTCGTCCCACGTCTACTCTAACTGGTGCCGCGACCCGGTTCGACTCGGCCTGACTACCCGACCGTGCCTGACCGGACCCGACTTCACCTGACTGCCCAACATCGCCGACTCGACGTCGACAACGCAACTACTGGGCATATTTGGCATCGATCGGCTACCGACGTTGCCTGATCAACAACGACTGCCTGACTACCAAACCGGCAGCATCAACAACAACTCGAGGTTGACTTCACCGGCCGCCCTAACTACTCAAACGGCAGCATTGACGACAACACGTCATTGACATTGCCTGCTGCTTCGACCACCATAACAGCAGTGTAATTGACGGCTCGACATCAACGTCACCTGCTGAATTTGACCAACTTGGTTCTATGTGCTAACCTGCAGTCATGGGATCAATTTCCTATGAATCGTTCATTGGATTTGTGGACCAGTACGCAGCAGACAAGAATCGGGAAAAACTCGACCAGCTGCGGAAACTGTTGCGCTCCCACAATCCAACTGACTTGCCTGAGAATGAAGAATTTTGGAAGAAAATGGCATTTGAACGCTATGCCAACAAGCTGAAAGCTGTTGCCAGCACAATTCATGACACTGGTGTCATCGATTTCCTGAGGCCATTGCAACCATCTGCATTGACAGCAGTGCCAGCCACTGCTGTGACCACATCAGCAGCTCCATCCATGGCAGACATGGCTGAGATGATGAAGAATATCACACAGCTGCTGCAACAACTGACAGATCAGCTCGCAACTACATCGCCAGCCAGCACCAATCCAGTCAAACCAGCTCCACCTGCCGCTTCCTACCCAATGGCTGCACAGCAATACACGTCAGACCAGAAACGGCTGTGGACGCCACTGTTGAATGAAAAATTCCCAACTTTCGATGGTGCTGACCCACTCAAATTCAAGCTGTGGATGCGTGACCTGAAGGCGCGCGTCGAGCTGACTGAAGTGCCTGACAAATATGCTGTCATCCATGTGCGCAACTGCCTTGCCGGCCGTGCGCTACGCCAATTTGAACATTTGCCGGATGACCAGTGCCAAACATTTGCACAAGTGTGCAAGTTCCTGGAATCACAGTACAGTGATCACTTTGCTGCTCAGAATGCGATGAACAAGTTGATCACTTCAAGCCAAGTGCCGGATGAATATGTGCGAGACTATGGCTTGCTGATCGAAAGTCTCGTCCGCCAAGCCATGCCGAACATGGACACCATTGGCCTGACGATTCAACTGAAACATTATTTCATGTTTGGTCTACATCACCCGGAAATGCAGAGCTCGCTGTACTCACTCCCGACGTATGAGATGATGACATTCACCGAGCTACTCGACAATGCAGAACGACTCGAGTTTGCTGCGAAACGAGTGCAGTTCAACAAGACCCTGGTCAAGAAATACTGCACAGCTTGTGACAGTGATGACCATTCGATGAATGAATGCGAATTTGTGCTGGAACTGTGCGCTCTACGCCAACAGAAGCTGCCTGCTGCCAAACTGATGGCATCAAACAAATTCAATGGGGGAGGAAAGGCGCACTACTCTCCACAAACGCAGCAACAATCCAGCAACAAACCCAAGAAATGGTGCACCTGGCATGAGCTGCCCACACACAACACTGAGGACTGCGTGTACCTGAACACCGTTCCTGAGGAGAAGCGCACCAAACGCAACTTCCAAAATGTCCGTCTGATCTACGATGATGATCCTGATGCTGAACATGTGGATTTGATTGAAATGGATCCACTGAACAACTGCTCGATGCAGAGTGCCGACTGCGAGGTACCGGCTGTGAATGGAAAGCGTGCTGACACGTGGCGCGTGGACCTGGGTGCTGATGTGACCATTGTTCACCCATCATTGCTGAACTCCATCGATGTCAATGGACAATGTGTCAAACCGACCGTGACAAAGTTGGTTGCTGCCAACAAGTCACCGATCAATGTCTACGGCAAAATCAACCTGCACATCAATTTTGCTGGTTCGACCACAACGCACCACTGCCTGATCTCCGACCAAATTGGCTACTCGATCATCCTTGGCAAAGATGTGCTTGTGAAACTCGGAGTCAAAATGGTTGCTGCCAATGGCTCCATCCTATTCGGCAATGCTGACAAGCGCAACGTCACATGCTACAAAGCCAATCTGCCAACAAAGCTGCGCAACATTGCAACGCAAACTGATTTGGCCAATTTGTCAACCAACAATATCAACTTGCGACCACCCGCCTACCGATTTGGGAAGATGGCTGATTCTGCGAATGTCACTGGCAGTAGCCACCAAGTGGTCAAGCCCTCACGCAACACGGTCAAGAAGGCGCGACCCAAGTCCAAGTCGATGGATGTCGGATGAGAGTCCTGCTACCAATGCAAACAGTGAAATATGTTGATTTGATTTAGGTGTATTTCTTTTGTGTAAGCTTTTCTGTTTTCCCATAATAAGATTGTTTAATTGGTTTTTGTAAATTCAGATACGTGAAACATGTAGACTTTATTGTATCTCTCTTATCTTTTCATGATTATCCGAGGTCATATAATCTGGTAACCCCCCGAGGAGTTGAGTAGTAGTGTAGTTGGGGTGATTGCCAAACCCGCGATTGTTATGTTTCATGTGCACACCACCTGTGACTATTTGTGATGCATGTTCAGTTCAGCACTGTGCAATAAAGATACTCTCCCAACTGTGTCTTGGGGTGTGGGCCCCCGCGTCGTCCCACGTCTACTCTAACTCTATTGACTTTTTTAAGTGTGTAACAATGTTCTAACGTAACAATCCATTGTTTTTAATGGGTGTTTTACATTGCCCGAATCACAAACCGCAGTTTTGTTATGTACGTTCTCTGTACACTCAAATTTTTTTTTTTTTGGGGGGGGGGGTATTTCGAGGGGGTGGGTAATTATTTCATGGTGTCCATTTTGAGGGGGGTATTTCGAGGGGGGGGGGGGTATTTCGAGGAAATACGGTATCTACGTTGTATGTCCAAATATATCCTCTTTGGATACATACATACATTAATTACCTGTTTTGGGTACATAAATGTCTACTATTTATACGATCCTTACAAAACTTCCCAAAATCCTCACGAAACAACCCCCCTCGAATAACCCCCCTCAAATTTTGCTGGTAAAATAATAAACCCCCATTGGGGTATTTCGAGGTAATACGGTAGACGTAGAACCCATAATTTCAAAAAGGATTTTGAGCGGAATACACCAATCTTCCACCTTTTCTTGTCATTTTACATTCCAAAGTATACTCAGATGACATTACGCCGTACATTTTTCCGGAGGAAACACTCCATCATGACGTCATACCCGAAACAGTCAGCGTACGCGCAAATATTCTTTTTTTGTGGTTTGTCGGTTCATAAGTGTTCGGTTGGCCGTCTGCCAACCGAAGACATAAATCATATATATTTGTAGAGTATCATGTCTGCCGAGTATGCTCTTTGTTTTTCTGGAAAGAGGTGTTTTGCTCGCGGTTACACATGAGCATAATCGGCGGACATCACACTTTGTGGAAACCTAAATACCAGAGTTGCGAAAACGTATTTACGTTTACCCGAAATACCCGGTTATTCGGGTATTTATACTTACGTTTACGTTTACGCTTTCCAAAAATACCGTTACGCTTTGTTACGTTTTCCTGGCACAATTACCCGGGTACCAGAGAAAACGTAAAAATATGCTACACGGAACTGTTATTGTTTGACAAATGTAGTGTATTATGTTGAGTTCAACATGTTCTAATGTTGAGGAGTTCTAATTCCGCAATTGGAGAACTCAAACACCAATTTGTAAGTGAAAATAAAAATTTGAAGGATAGTATTTTTGTAAGGGAGAACTGAAATGCAAATACAAAGTTAAAGACATTTCAAGTGTTTTCTCATGACTGGCCATTCGTATTTTAACTTGCCATTTCACTTACAAATTTACCTTTCTTTCAATTTTTACTTGCCATGCCATTCAACTTGCCTTTACTTCTCACTCATAAATATTTTTCTAGTTCTCCTGTTATGGAATTGGCACCTTATAGTTGACACCCACCAGTTGACAATGACGCAAAATGTGAACTCCAATCCCAATTCAATACCCTGATCCCATCATTCTTTATATATAACAAATACAGGTAAGCAGAACATCCATAATGTTGTTAAAAAACCCATTGTGTTTTTGTATTCTCTGATAGCGGAAGCACTTAATATAATTTTTACGTTTACGTTTTATTTTACGTTTTCCCCGGTATTTTACAAATACCTTACGTTTTAGTATTTATACTTTTGATTTCGAAAAGGTATTTACGTTTACGTTTTCCAAAAATACCAGTATTTGTACAACTCTGCTAAATACCACAACCCATCTGAATAATGAACAAAAAATAGTTTTTTCATCATAACACTTTGTTTTTACTATGAAATAATCAATTAGGTAATTTATCAAAAGATTTTATTCATTTAATTATGGTAAGATTCTGGTCAGAACTCGGTATAAAAGTAAAATTTACGTTTCCACACTACAGGGTGAGTAAACACATTTGGGTATTTACATACATAAACTTAGAAAAAAATTCTGTACTCCAAACAACTCTGCAGCACTCCACCAAGATAGCACGAGTGAAGAAACGTACCTTTCTGCGTTCCATTGAAAACGGCACATCGATTAGGACACAAATGGCATTAGCACTTGAAATTGAGACGAAAATTGTACACCCTGAAAAGCAAAGGAATTAAAGAAATTATGGAAGTGTGCCAAATCACAAAAAAATGACAAATGGCAATGTTCAAAGTAGTCAAATTGGTGCTCTGATATTAAAATATTGCTAGGTAAGTTTCATTACAAATGTTGAAGGTTCGTTGAAATGGTCAAAAACGGCGTGAAAAAATTGGTGAAGAAAAAACTATGGCGGCCTCAAATAGAAAGGCAACTGCAATAGTGCGGCAGATAAAAATAGAAGGGCGCTTTTCTGTCAGAAGAAGTACGAGAGTGCAGATGATGCAAAAAAGAAACATCAGAGCATAATATTTTATGTGAGTGAAGTTTCGTGATTTTCACCAGTTTCAAATGCAAAGTTACAAATAGCAGGCAGTTAAAATATTGCAATGTGGAAAAAGTAGAGGTGATGTGTTTGAGCATTTTACATACCTCCCTTAAAATGTCGTGTTAAACATTAGCCTTATCATCGATTTCGATCAAATGATAAGCACATCGATAATTGACTAATTTCATTTCCCAATCAATTCTTGACTAACCCCAAATGTGAACGTATCCCATTCACGCGTTACTTCAGCACATAGTTGTTAAAATGTATTTACGTTTACTCAAAAAGTATGTATACTCGAGTACTGAGTAAATGTGTTTACGTATACTTTGAAAAACGTACCTGTACTCGCGATTACGTATACTTTTTGGAAGTACTAGAGTACATAAAACGTATTTTGAAAGGGTATGTTATAGGCTTTATCAAAGCATACATGGGAAAAAAAAGCGAAAAATAGGGAAAAAATTCCAAAAACAGCTTAAAAATAGCTTAAAAAATAACACTTGGACTAGTGAATTTGAAAGTTAAGATGGCCAAAAATGTATGACAATTAGTGATTTTGAGTGAATTTTTTTGCAAAATTCCTAAAAATACTCACTTTTACGTTTTCTATCGAAAAAGGTATTTTACTCATGTTTACTCATGAGAAAAAGTAAAATAATTTACTTTACGTTTTCTGTATACTTGGCAGACCACAAAGCAGAGTTGTTAGAATTACTGAACTTTTTTCAAAAGTACAGGGGTGGGCATCTTCAGTTACCGCTGGGAAAATGCGATAGATTGAGCTACGGTTGAGCTATCAGAATGAAATTTTAACACAATGGAGTAGACTCCATAGGACACCTATTCTGAAGTTTGCAACCCAAACGGCCACATTTTGGGTTAGTGGTGGAACACACGGTTTTTAGTGTAATTTTGTGACTTGGCGTCACCCATAGGATAAATCGAGGGTGGCATTTGAGGGGGGGGGGCATCGGTCGTTGGTGTCGTCCCATTCTGTCGTACATCGGCCGATTTTGATGCCCTTTGAGTATGTTGTGGTCGCGCCTACTACCAAATTCTTTTTTTACTCGAATAGTCCCCCAGTCCCGAGATAAGGGGGGTGAAGTCACAAAATTACACTAAAAACTGTGTGTTCCACAACTCCTCCAAACTGTGGCCGTTTGGGTTGCAAACTTCAGCATAGGTGTCCTATGGAGTCTACTCTATTGTCTTAAAATTTCATTGTGATAGCTCAACTGTAGCTCAAGCTATCGCGTGTTTCCAGCGGTAACTGAAGATGCCCACCCCTGTATATGTAAATGTAAGCATTCATTTTTTACTTACCAAAAAGTATAGAAAATGTAAAATACTTTTTTTCTCATACTCATGCGTAAATGTGAGTAAAATACTTTTTTCCCAAGAAAATGTAAAAGCGAGTATTTTCCCCCAGAAAACGTAAAAGTTACTACTTTTTAACGTGAGTTTTACACTAGAGCAAAAGTTTTACACTGGTCTGGAAGACATAATAGATGTCGTTTTTTACTGATTATCTAGTATTTTTCAGAAAAATGATCTGATTTCTTTAAACTTTTCTTTTTTAGCAACAGAAAATTGGGATTTTAGCAACAAAAATACCGGGTGCGGCAATTTAGACTTTCGCTCTAGATTTCGAATAACTTGCCACTGGGTGGTCGGATTAACGTCAATTTTAGGTCAACATTAACAACTATGTAGGAAAGAATCCCTGCAAATATGGCTGCGATAGCTCCACTCGTTCTCAAGTTATCCCAATCCCAATCCCGATCAGGGTCCTGAAAAGTGGATCCCATTTGAAACCTATCACGGGGTGGTGGTAAAGTGACAATTACGCGTTTGCATGAATAACTTGAGAATGAGTTGAGGTATAGCAGCCATATTTTGAGGGATTCTTTCCTATTTAGTTGTTAATGTTGACCTAAAATTTGACGTTAATCCGACCACCAAGTGACAAGTTATTCTAAATCTAGAGTGCAGGTCTAATTTGTCGAACCCTGTACATTTTCTCTGTACACATGTACTTTTAAAATGTACGCGTAAAAGTGAGTACATTACTTTTTTGAAAAGTATATGTAAATGTATTTACCGCGTACTCGCGTACGCGTATTTTTCGAGTAAATTTACATACATTTAAACAACTGAGCCGCAAAGTATGCGCCCAAAATTATTTATGTCTTGGTCGATAACGCGCGAGCTGGATACTTATGTATGCACTTTCACAAAAAGATTAATATTTTAAATAAAGAAAAGGCGACTCGCGTACAAATGAGGAATGTTTTTCCCAAAATGATTTTTTTTTGCTGGAATTATTTGTAAATTTTAATGACGACGTCATGATAAAGTGCTACAGAAAAATGCATAGCATGCGGTCCGCCGAGTATACTCAGGGGGTGAGTGGAAAATAAATACATTACGTTTATGTATACTTTAAAAAAGTTCAGTACTTTTAACAACTCTGCTTGAGCATAACTTTTCTCCTCGTATTATACCTAGTTATATTGTGCCTGCGCACATTAGTTCTCACACGAAATTTCGAAAACTCAGAAATCAGTCTAGAACGCATTTGAGTTTTCCACAATGAGATGGCCGTCAACTGCAGTTGACGGAGATTGCAAACGACTCGTTGTGGAAAACTCCCCCTCGAATTACCCCCCCTCAAAATTCTCACTCTGAAAAAATAAACCCCCTGGAGGTATTTCGAGGAAATACGGTATATTGAACCCCCGCGAATTTCCAAAAAAAATTAGTAAAAAGATCGATTTTTAAGTATTTTTTCCGGAGGTGAAATAAAAATTCGAAAACTCCTAACATTTTTAAAGTTTTGTTTACCTTAATTGGCCACCGTGTCGCCCCTTTTCCAAAAGGTTCTCCGATCTTTTTCGGCGGTTTTTGAGGGGGGTTATTCAAGAGGACGTTATTTTTCATCACAGGGAGGACTTATTAAAATGGGGTCTTATTCGAGGACTTGCGGTATCCATCTCTCAATAATAATAGAACACAAATTGTAGGCGTCCACTTCTATAAGTCGATAAGTCTAAAATTTTGAAAACGGGATTCGTCTGACAGTCAAATTACATCAAAAATACAGCGCCGCCCAAAACGTGTTGGTTCATTAAATTTGGTTCCCGGAATAAATGTGAGCATCAGTAAATGCAACCCAGTAATACATTTAAACAAGAACCTTTAAGCATTAAATCACAAATAGCTTACTCGTAATAAAATATTGAATCAATGAAAAAATATTGGCCAATAAATCGTTGACATTTAAAGCGAGAGGTGACAATAATGAAGATTTAGTCTGAATAAAGGGGACACTAACCAAACAAAGCAAAAATATTAATGATGAATACCGTATTTTATTAAAACGAAAGAAAGGAAGAAAAAAACGGAAAAAATCAGAAAATTCCAACAGATTGTGACCATAGGTGCAGCCAGTCAGTATTTTCATATACCATATTACATCGAATTTACTCACCCCCCCCATTTACCCCTCGGCAAATAATAAACCCCCCTCGAAATGCCCCCACCCCCCACGCAGGGACGTACGCGAGCGGGGGGGGGGGGGTGGCGGATTGTTGGACACTTTTCTAATGCAATTTGACACCTGAAAATACATATTAAAGAATGGGGTGGGGATTTGCAAATATTTTTAAAGTGCACACAAGTTCGTCTCAGAAAAGTGCCATTTCTGCAAATGTTTCTGTCCGGCCCGGGAACGGCAAACAATTTTTGCCTATATACTCGGGTTACTTTATGCCGTACATTTTTCCCGAGGAAACACTCCAGCGGTGTAAATTTTCGCCGCTGCCCAACTCGTTCCAGTGTGAAATACAGAAAAAATAATCTAGAATATTCGATTGATCGATTCGATATTGTGTGATGCGCGGTTTCGATGCGTAGTCGGAACGGAATATTTCCTGATTCTAAAGGCCATTTTCTAAACGTTTCGCCGCACGGGGAAATAGCCTGCTATAAGTTCCGCTATAGCAATGTTTCTGGCCCCGGAAACGCGACATATTTACTTGAAATTAGTAGGGTCGGCCGGCAAATCTATTCATTTCTTATTTTTTTTTGTGAAAGGTCGGTCCTTAAAGTTTTCAAGTTGACTTAGATATTTGATTTTGATAAAAAGTACATAAATATTTGCGGTGGTAGAGTATCATGTTCGCCGAGTATACACATGTTTATTTACATACTTTTAGCCTATTTTAGCTACTTTTAACCTGTTTTTAGCGATTTTGTCCCCTTTCTACCATCTATGCATTGAAAAAGCCTATATTTTGCCCCCGCGAGCCCACCCCCACGCCCCCCCCTAGAAAATTTTTCAGCTATCTATCCCTCCGGAGGAGCGATTTGCTATCTATCCAGCCTCCAGCCAAAATCTTGGAGACCCCTGGCCTAAACAGAATGATGACAGGCATAAATCTTGGAATAGAAAAGAATGAAAAGAACAATGATCACAGCGCTATGAAACACCATCTAAGATTGAGCATAAAAACGCATGTGTACCCATGGGAGTGCTGAAACAAAATTGGACATCTCTACGCGGACACACGCAAATCGCCTAAAAACTAGTCTGGCCGAAAACTTTCCGAATTTTCTCATAACTCATCCAAAAAGTCAAACTCCACGGGGCCATGCGGGCCCAAATGGGCACGAAACCTTTGTACAACGCTAGGAAGCCTTCCTTTTTGACGGTGACGGCCAAACAATCCAAACTAGACTTGTACAAAAGGCCGCGGCCCACCGAATCGGTCGGCTGGTGCATCACGCGCGTCTTGACCACGTCCGCCGGCGTGGAAGTCAGCGCCGCCGCCAGTCCTGCGGTTGTTGCGCAGCTGCAGCCGAGCCCCGAGCATAGGCCATTTTTGGGCTAGCATTGGAGGGGGGTCCGCCAAAGTTTGCATGCTTAGAACTCAGCAACCACTAGGCAAAATTTGTTGAAAATTTAACATCATGAGGTTTCATGTCGGGGCTGTATTGAAAATCTAATTCGAGTTTCTACGACCCCCCTGACCCGAGATAAGTGGGGTCTGAAAAAAGGTGGTCATTTGCAAAAATTTTGGCTGTCGCTAAGAACATTGCAGTTGCAAACTTTGCACATCAATAACTCAGCTATTTCTGGACCGATTTGGATCGTTTAACACTTAAAATGATCGGGACAACCTGCACATTTCATATTTTTAATTATTAAAGTGATGTCTAAGTCTCAAGTGTAAAATTCCACGCTTTATTGTACGTAAAATGTGTCCTGATTTGAATCGAGGAAATTTATCTTTTGTTAAATACAAATTGGTTCTACTAGTGTCATCAGTTTCAATCTTTTTTTTATTCCACTTCAATAAAACACATAAAATCTGAGTTGCCTAGTTGTAGACTGAATCGAATAAGAAACAGAGTGCGACAGCACGCTTAGGTTAACATTTAAAATGCGAGCAAACTGCTTATTTTGTCTACTTTAAGGCAAATGTCAGGTAGCACCTGGTCGCTAAGTCGCAAGAATGTAAGTGACAAAAACAACCAAAAGGTGAAATCAAATCACATACAAAATGTTGTTTTATCACATGAACTTTTATGGCAAGCTCAGACACAGAAATATTTATATAATTCAAGTGAATAAATATTGAGGTAAACTTTGAGTAAAATGAGGTTGTGTCTTATTTAGGTGAAACTGCACATAGTGTGCCGATTTGACTCGTTTTTTTTCAACACAAACAACAAATTTTTCTGAACATGCTATCATATACTTTAGACAACAAGGCGTCATATAAAACCAAAATGAGTTCAATATCTCTTTCCAATGAAAAGTTATAGCGCTTCAAAGTTTTTCCTCCCATCTGCATAAATAACCACATGAAGAACAAAGGATGCAACTTCAAAACTCCATATCTCAACCATTTTCAGCTGATATTCACCAACGAACACTCAAAATGATCAGAATGACCTGGAGATATCATTTTTATTCCCAGATTATTAGTGTATTTCATAAGTTCTCCCATACAAGAAAACACTGAGAACTCTTGAATGAAATTATCATAATGAAAATGCATACAGATAAACTGATAATAAAAACGATATCCCCATGTTATTCTGATCATTTTAAGTATTAGTTGGTGAAAATCTGCTGAGAAATGGTTGAGATATGGAGTTTTGAAGTTGCATGCTTTGTTCTTCTTGTGGATGGGAGGGAAAACTTTGATATGCTAGAACTTTTGATTGGAAAGAGATATTGAACTCATTTTTGTTTTATATGAGTTCTCGTTGTCTGAAGTATATGATAGCATGTCCACAAATATTTTTTTTGTGTTGAAAAACCGGGTCAGATTGCCATTCAGAATTTAGACATCACTAACACGACTACAAAAATGGAATCCGCAGGTGTTCTCAATCATTTTAAGAGTTAAACGACCAAACTCAGTCAAGAAATGGCAGAGTTATAGCACTGCAAAGTTCACATGTTCAGGGCGACAGTGAAAAACCCCGAAAAATTTATATTTTTTCAGACCACCCTTATCTCAGGTCAGGGGACAGTGTGGCATTCCGCATCAAAGCCCATTCCGCATTTGCGCCCATCCCACACATGTGCCCATCCCGCACACAGGTGATGCAGCGTGCGGGATGGGCCATGATGCGGAATGGGCACAAATGCATGATGGGTATATGTGCGGTATGGGCTGGGGATTAGCGGGATTAGCAACCCGCAGAGTGTGTGGGTACATGCAGAATGGGCCGCAGATTTTCATGAATGGCGTGGTGCGGCAAATCTCAAAGGGCACACAATAATAGAAGTGGCATGTAACACTGTGTCGCCCTGAGTTTTGCCGCCAACTCACCACACTCATTACAATCTAATCCCCTCCTCCCATGAACAGACTGTAGCCGCATACTGCGTTCCGTGTTGCTCATGAAAACATGAATTTTTACTTTTTTACTTTATGTTTATGTGATGTAACTAGTTTACTTGAAGTCCATTTTCATCACAACAGTTGGCTTCAAGTGAACTAGCGATGGAAAATGGAATCGGGTAATCGGTTTTCATTTCCATTGCTAGTTCATTTGAAGTCAATTGTTGTGATGAAAATGGACTTCAAGTAAACTAACGATGGAAAATGCACACGGGTAATCGGTTTTCATTTCCATCGCTAGTTCACCTGAAGTTGATTTTCATCACAACAATCAATTTCAAGTGAACTAGCGATGGAAATGAAAACCGATTACCCGATTCCATTTTCAATCACTAGTTCACTTGAAGTTAATTGTTGTGATGAAAACGGACTTCAAGTAAACTAGTGATGGAAAATGGAATCGGGTATCCGGTTTTCATTTCCATCGCTAGTTCACTTGAAATTGATTGTTGTGAGGAAAATCAACTACAAGTGACTACACCGCGCCGTTCATGAAAATCTGGAGCCCATTCCGCATGTAAGCCCCCCCACACTCTGTGGGTCGCTAATCCCATCAATCCCTAGCCCTTCCAGCACATATACCAATCATGCATTTGTGCCCATTCCGCATCATGGCCCATTCCGCACGTTGCATCACCTGTGTGTGGGATGGGCACATGTGCGGGATGGGTCACATAATATGTGGGATGGGCACATGTGCGGAATGGATTTTTGGTGCGGGATGGGCCCTTGCCGGTCAGGGGGGTCATAGAAAGTTGAATTCGATTTTCAATACAGCCCCGACATGAAACCTCAGTATTTTAAATTTTCGACAAATTTTGCCTAGTGGTTGCTGAGTTATAACCATGCAAACTTTGGCCGACCCCCCCCCCCCTAAAATGCTACCCCACAAATCCCCTATGGCCCGAGTCAGGGTTGGGCGGCTCACCCTCCACCCCAAACCGCCCAGCTAGCCCGGAGGAAATCCCCCACACACCCAAAAAAGCAGGGACGTAACCAGCATTTTTGAGTGGGGGCTGCTTGTTTACGGAGCCCGGCGAGGAAATCACTGTATATACACGTACATACTTACATGTACAGCGACGGGCATACTTTTCAGAGCAGTTTCAGGGATTAGTGCCTACAGGAACAGATCCACTGAGACTTGCGTGTTTGAGGGAGTGAAATTTGCTTGCACGCAAAATTTTTGCACATACATTGAAAAATGTATAGGAAACGTTGCATTTCCCAGGATTTTTTAGGTCTCACCCAGACTGTGGGGCTGCAGCCCCCTCCCCCACCCCCTGTATACACAGCGATTCACCAACGTGCTGACATGTAGAAACAAACTGGGACAACTTAGGCACCATACGTGGAAACAACGTGTTGACAAAACTGGCAGCGTGGGGACAACATCGTCCCACTGCATGTTAATGCACGCTGAAATTGTGATGCGCACAAACCCAGCATCGAAACAACATTATGACACATCGAAACAACACAGAAACAACGTCAAAACAAGGCCTTGTTTCGACGTTGTCCCCATTTTGTTTCTACATGTCAGCACGTTGATGAATCGCTGTGATACTTACTTGCCACAAAGATTTTTGAATCTCCACATCTATTCTACGGCTATATATAAACATCACACAGTACTGCCAGTTGCCTAAAATACCTGTATGAGTCAGTCCACGAGTCAATAGCCACCCCAGGAACAAAACTTGGACACAGGTAAAAAATTGAAAATTGCAAAAATGGCCCAAAGCACTCTAATGGGTCTACTGAGTTATAAAATACTTGTCAAATTTTCAATCATATATATTGCATATAATTAAAAGTGAATATTTCTGAAATTGGGCATTTCTGAAATTATTCAATGTTGGGCATCCAACTATAAATATATAATGGCTATATTTTATATTGTTGTGAAGCTGAGAATGTGCTTTTTCAGAATCCACAGACTTTTCTGGGGTTTGCTGACACTAGTATATCCAAGAAGCCAAAATGTGCTGGCAGAGTTGATTCCAGCTGATTGCATCGCAATTCACACCTTAACCATGTCTTGGGCACGGTGCCAGACACACATGGTTGTGAAGCCGAGAGAGTCCTGTATAAGAATCCACAGACTTTTTGAGGGGTTCCCCTGATGTCATGTATACCTAAGAAAGCAATATGTGTTGAGTGCAGTTTTCTGTGGCAAACTTGCATCTCAATTCCGGCAAAACCAAGAAAAACTATTCACTACGGTTCATACCACAATAAAACTGAGATTGTGCTCTTTCAGAATCCACTACCTACCAGAAGGTTCACTGTCACGATTTTATACCTAAGAAATCAAAATTGTGTAATTTTGACAATCTGACATCATCGCATGACCATTGAGGCCGTAACTGAGGATACATAGGCTTTATGTTATATCGTTGCGAAGCCAAGAATGTGCTCTTTCAGAATCCACAGACTTTTCTGGGGTTTGCTCACACTAGTTTATCCAAGAAGCCAAAATGTGCTGGAAGAGTCGATTCTGGCCGATTGCATCGCGATTCATGCCTTAACCGTGTTTTGGGCACAGTGCCAGTTACACATGGTTGTGAAGCCGAGAGAGTCCTGTATAAGAATCCAGACTTTTTTGGGGGTTCCCCTCATGTCATGTATACCTAAGAAAGCAAAACATGCTGAGTGCAGTTTTCTGCGGCAAACTCACATCTCGATTCCGGCAAAACCACAAAAAAACCATTCACTATGGTTCATACCACAAGAAAGATGAGATTGTGCTTTTCAGAATCCACTACCTCCCAGAAAGTTCACCGTCATGATTTTATACCTAAGAAATCAAAATGGTGTAATTTGGATGATCTGACATCATCACATTTCCAAGTTATGCCTTTTTGATTTCTTAGGTATAAAATCATGAAGGTGCACCTTCTGGGAGGCAGTGGATTCTGAAAGAGCACAATCTCAGCTTTCTTATGGTATGAACCATAGTGAATAGTTTGTCTTGGTTTCGCCGGAATTGAGATGCCAGTTTGCAGCAGAAAACTGCACTCAGCATGTTTTGCTTTCTTGGGTATACATGACATGAGGGGAACCCCCTAAAAGGGCTTCACAACCATGTGTGTCTGGCACCGTGCCCAAGACATGGTTAAGGCGTGAATCGCGATGCAAATGGTTGGAATCGGCTCAGCCAGCACATTTTGGCTTCTTGGGTAAACTAGTGTCAGCAAACCCCCAAAAAGTCTGTGGACTCCGAAAGAGCACATCCTTGGCTTCGCAACGATATCACATAAAGTCTAAACGGTTAAGGCATGAATCGCGTTGTAATCACCTCACATCACCATTACATGTGAAAATGCTTGATTATACTATATAAGAGGAAAATGAAAAAAAATGTATTTTTTAAATCAGTGCTAGGGTGTCAAATTTCCGTTTTTTATTTTCCGTTTCCGGCAGGTAAATTTTTGCTCTTTTCCGTTCCGTTTTCCGGCTGCTAAAATTTTTTTTCTGTTTTCCGTTCCATTTTCCGGCAACATTTTTTTCTGTTTCCATTTTTCTGTGTCATTTTCCGTTTTCCGGCTAAATTTTCAGTTTTTTCCGCCTTTTTTCCGTTTTCTGCCTCAATTTCCAGTTTTTCGGCCTTTTTTCCATTTTCCACCTCAATTTTCCATTTTTCCGCCTCATTTTACCTTTTTCTGGCTCAACTTTCTGTTTTCTGATCAGCCAAAATGGTAAAAATTAATGCAGTTTGTCAATGATGTAAAAATTTTTCTGTTTCCAGCAAAATTACTGCAAATTTTTTCCACTTACAGCAAAATTTCAGCCAATTTTATCCGTTTTTTGGCTAAATTACAGCAAGTTTTTCCATTTCCGTGCAAATTTGATGTTTCCGTTTCCGTTTTTTCCGGCCTCTTTTTCCGTTTTCCCGCAGCTGAAATTTTTTCCCATTTTCGTTTCCGTTTTCCGCGAAGTGCAAATTTTTTTCTGTTTTCCATTCCGTTTTCCGGCTGCTGAAAAATTTTTTTTCCGTTGCCGTTTTCCATAACAAATATTTTTGACACCCTAATCAGTGTTATATAAGCAACACTTTAAGAAAAAAATATTTTTTTTCGGTGGGTCCAACTTTTGGCTACTGACTCGTGGACTGACTCATATTTATGTTGACCCATAACAATGGGAGGCTTGTTAAAAACAAAAATCTGGTAGGCTTTTTAATATTAAAAACTTTTTAAAAACGGGGTCATTGAAAAAACGTTTTTGCATGCTTATTTGAGAGGCGGAATCAAAAGTGCAGAAAGCTTCGACTGACCGGAACAGGTGGCGGCGGCCATGTGCGTGCGCCAGTCGTCGCTGGCGGCGGCGACGTTCCTCAGGATGGCGTGCTTGACCTTGTCGTAGGTGGCCATGTCGGCCATGTTCACCAGGGCGGCGCGCTGCACGTTCGGCAGCCAGCCCTTCCACAGCGCGCCCACGCCGCCCACCCGGACGATCGAAGCGAACGCGTCACCCATCGAGTCCACTCTGCCAGTGCACTTGGCTTGCTTCAAAAAGACATTCTCCCCCGAATTTGTAATCAATAGTGAGCCGAGTATCGTCATTTGTTGGTGCTTTGTCAAGTTGCGTTTACAAAGCATTTACGGTTTCCCAGAAACATTTCATCTCAAAAGGGGGTAAGGATCCCCTTTCAAACGGCATCCCGATCCCGAATCCCGAAAAATTTCGGTATTTTGTGGTCCTGATCCCTATCCCGAAACCTCAATCCCGATCCCGAAATTTGAAAAAGCCAATCCCGATCCCGAACCCTAGATTCAAAGGACCACTTTGTATGCAATTTGCAAAAAAATTGCGCGCTGACGCGCATTTCCCCACCTCCCTCACTATCTCTGTTGCGTGCGCATGGACACCACTACAAATGGACTCGATACAAATGGACTCGATACATACGTGGGCGTGTCCATGACTAGGGTTGGAAAAAACGTTGTTTTTCTTAACCATGTTTTTAAAAATAAAACAACGTTTTTTTCAACGCCATGATTACAAAAACAACGTTTTCTTATTTTAAACGGTTTTTAAAGCCCGCTTGTGTCAACATATATAGGTATATCAGACAAGTGGCAATAATCTGGCACATAGAAATGGACGCTTTGATACTAAAAATGCCACAAAACCAATGAAAACAACCACCAATGTCAATTTGTGTGTGAAATTGCGGTGCCGGTACATGGTTCGGAAATTCCCAGTCCGGGTCCGGACATCCCAGTCCCGGTCCCGGTCCCGATTATTGAAAAAAGCCAGTCACGGTCCTGGTCCCGACTCAGCAGCTGTAAACATCAAACACCCCTGGACAACAAACACCCCGGGACAACAGCGTGCGCGCAATGGGCCGCAATCACCCCTGGACAACACAGACACGCGCGCAGTGACCGCCAGCACCCGCCAAGCCGGCGCCATGGCGCGCCCATGCGCGAGCAGCGCACGCGCTCGCGCCCGACTGGCGCCATTTCTGCCGCGCGGCCGCGTCATCCCGCACGCATTGTCATGCATTGTTCGCCGCCACGCAGCTATCCCACTGATTGCATTGTGGTATTCTATTGCATTGTAGAATATGTATTTACATACTGAAATAATTAAATGAGTCTGAAGAAAAATGTGAATTTAACAGTGTGCGGACCACCCCTGTAAAGTGCTTCCATTTAGGTAACACTTTTTATCACTGATGTAATTGTCAGAGCAAGCCCCAGTGTGTTCCATAATAAACAGGGTGCACGCCAGGTCTGCCACCCAAATTCTGAGTCGATGCCGGACGCCATATCTCCAGTTGTAGTGGGGGGATTTATTCAAAATTTTGAGGGCATATACTCGAAACCCACCCACTACTATATACGGACTGGGGAAGGTCGGCGACCCACCTGAGTGTGGGTCGCCGTATACATGAATAGTTTTTTTGAAAAAATCGCTGTCCACGCGAGGTCCGCCACCCGTTGTTTTTTTGATATCACGGGCTGCCAAACTCAAACTGTTGGGGGGGAATTGATCGAAATTTTGAGGGGGTGTCGCGTACACCCCCTCAAAATTTCGATCAATTCCCCCCAACAGTTTGAGTTTGGCAGCCCGTGATATCAAAAAACAACGGGTGGCGGACCTCGCGTGGACAGCGATTTTTTCAAAAAAACTATTCATTTATACGGCGACCCACACTCAGGTGGGTCGCCGACCTTCCCCAGCCCGTGTATAGTAGTGGGTGGGTTTTCGAGTATATGCCCTCAAAATTTCGAATAAATCCCCCCCCCCCACTACAACTGGAGATATGGCGTCCGGCACCGACTCAGAATTTGGGTGGCGGACCTGGCGTGCACCCTGTTTACATAACAACATTTTATTCCATACATCTTCAATTTTCAAACCGGTTTCTTAAAAACAAATAACTTTTTTTGCCTATCAATACTTG
>OZ038455.1:26057261-26096456 GCA_964036195.1 Sphaerolaimus hirsutus
AGCAAGGCATATTTCAAGGGCATATTGTATTTTCGTGTGGTTGCAAACATGGTTGATCCTCCTGGTACAAGTTGATACAAATGATTTTAACAAGGTCAAAAT
This sequence comes from Sphaerolaimus hirsutus, assembly GCA_964036195.1. Lineage (NCBI taxonomy): Eukaryota > Metazoa > Nematoda > Chromadorea > Monhysterida > Sphaerolaimidae > Sphaerolaimus > Sphaerolaimus hirsutus. Next base: position 26,057,364 of record OZ038455.1, read on the forward strand.
GAGAAAATGGAAGAACAACATTATAAATCAAATTTTATCATCCAAACAACAATTGGTAGATGTTACTGTTCATACTTATAACTCAATTGCTTAAGCGCATGTTGCAAAAAAGCAGCATATCAGCATTTTCTGGCTTCAAAATTTAGGTAGATAGGTTGGTAGGTATGTAACCAAACCAAATACAAGAAATGTGGAGTAAGCAATCACGATAGATATCGATATTCAATATTTTTTCAAAGATTTCAATATCGATACTCGATATTAAAAAATGGTTGATATCCAATATTCGATATTCCATACAATATATTGTTTGGACCCTAATGCAGGGATGGATATCTGTAAGCGTTCTTAGAGATTTGTAATTTGTCGACACTGATTTTGTCGATTCATTTGTCGTTTTCTGTGAATCACATCTACACGGGACACAAGCGGGTTTTCTTCGGACTTTCGGTCCGGTTTCGCAGTATTATTCACTCCACATATAAATACTAATTGAGATCAGTTAAATTACCTATCCCCTCAATAAAAAAATAGTTGTGCTTGAGACTCGGCTTGTGCTGTTTTTTCATTTTCTTGTTCTGAGCATCGAGATTTTGTTGAAGAGAACTGGATATGACTGGATACACATGGGGGAATACAAGCCTTGTAAAGTGTAAAGTCAAGTGTATGGATGGCCAGCACTTTTTTCATCTGATTTTTTTCAAAAAATGCTTTTTAAAGGACAATGGTCCCAGAAATTTTTTATTGTTTACAAAAATCCCAAAGAATGTTCACCTGGTGGCAGTCCTGTGAAGTGCAGTGTGTTATTCATTTGAAATGGGCAAATTTAGAAAATGTCTGGACAATTTTTGAAAAAAGTGATAAAAACTTTTTAAATGGGTTCATTATAAAGCGCTTTTGCCACCCCCTGTTAAGTGTTAAAAGTTGTGTCATTCAAAACAAAAAAAAAATTTTACTGAATTTATGACATTTGTATGACAATTGACTAATTTGTATCACATTTTACATGGCATTTGATACTTGACGTTACAGTTTACAGATCTTGGGACTGACATCTGTCAAAAGTTGACTTATGAAATGCATCCTACTGTGCCCTGCACACCTTTTCCATCTATTTTTGACACCTGTCATCACCACTTACCCAAACTGACTCTTACACCAACCAAATGGCTTATCAAAAGCACAGTGGAATTATGCAAAAACAAGTTCATTTTCAGTCATACACATAGCTCCCCATGTAACCACTTCCAGCTGACATAAAAATTGCCATTCCATGTGATATGTGGACTGTTTTGTCTATTTATTCCCATGAGATGCCTGTTTGTAGTGCCCAGATGAAAGCTTGTGCTGTATTTGTTTCAATGGATGACTGTGCATGAGATTATCAGTTGCATAGTGGACTATGTGTTGAAAATGTTAACAATATAGGGAGACATAGCTTCTTCATGTTTCTGCATTCAGAATTTTGTATATAGATTTCTAATTTTGTGTTTTTTATATATATTTTATGTTTGGTTCCAGTGAACAAAGGGTTCTACTTATGCATTCAGTTGAGGGTTTTAGTGCTGTGCAATTTTGGTATATTTCAGTTTAAGCTATAAATATTTTGCAGTAAGATTCAGTACAAATATGTACAGAGATATTGCCTGCTCTAAATATGAAAATCTGGATCTAAATACTAACAGTGATTTCTTGAATCACATGAATGATACCTTGAATGATTCCCCCTCAAATAATTATCCATCTTGGCAAAGTGAGGGAAGTGACGTGTTGATTGAATTTTTTTTGGCTATTTTTCACTCATTGATTTCATTTTTTGGTAAAGTGATAAACCACTTAGATTTATGGAATCAAACCCAATTGATACCAAAGTTGATCATGAATTTAAATATAAGGTCTGACAAGAACCTCTGCCACTTGGACAATTCCTGAGTCAGAAATGATGAAAAAATGACACTTTGAGGACTTATTTGAGGATTTATAATTTGTTCATATAAATATTGGAAACAAAGGTAAAAATGTATTACTATTCATTGCCATTCCTTTCTACATTCACTCAAATGCACAGTGCTCAAAGTGGTCAAATTTGAAAATCTGCTTCTTAAGAGCTGATATGCACACAAAATTACTGCTTAATAATGCCATTGGTATCAAATTATGATGGTGACTGTTATTTAATCGTTTTTACAGTTCACTTTGTTACTTGTCATTCATCTTTTGAATTTTTACCCACCTCTTCAGTTGCAATTTATCAAATCACTTCATCCTTAACAAATTGCCCCTTACTTCACATGCAAAATTGGCACAAGCAAACCCTTCACATGTATATATACAAAAATAGAAAAGACAGGCGGGCAGGGGTGGCACATAAAAAAGACGCAAAGCCATCTACTTAGCATAGTTGGCCTGTATCAACGAGCTCATGTAGCTGCGCTGTAGCTGGCCCCTCTACCAACGCGTTGCACCATACTGCCTCGCGAGCGCGTACGTCCCTATGTATGGGTAGATGTGTACTGTAAGTGGTGGCACGGCGCTGTGTTGGCTATGTTGGCAATGTGCCCACAAGTGATAGTGTACAGCCCACACACTCGTACACAACAAACAGTTTTGAGTGCATTTGAGTTCGATTGATTGAGTTATTTTTGTCTCTACCTGTAGTTGACTGACTGATTCCAGTCAACTTAAATGCATTCAAAGCTGATTCATGAGTTTTCGAAATTTTGGTATACTGAGCGGACATGATACTCTGCCCTCGCACTCATTTATGTCTCACGTTGGAAGCATGCCAATGATGATAAAGCATGGGATTTTTGTATAAAAGATGAAAAAATCATTGTTGTGAATGACGTATAGCGTCATAAGTTAGATGTATTTTTCAACTTTTTATGAAAATCGCATGCGTAAAAAATCGTTGGCACGCTTCCAGCGGGAACCACGCGTGCAGGGTGTAAAGTTACTGGAGTATAATGAACTAGCTGTGTAGGCTCAATGATTTTGTATTGTAATAATCGTTTTTATGATAATTTTTGAACTGATTTGAAATTCAATATTTGGGTTGTGGATACTTTTCTTTGTGTGTGTGATTTTTGTGGGCTCATAATCCTTTCATCCCTATAAATACTTATAATCATGACCCGTTTTTCCACCATTCATTTACAGTTGCATTTTTTTCTCGCCACAATTCCATAGGAGATTTATACTAGTAAATAATAAATCTGTCGACAACCCGATCAATAACCCCCTATCAATAAAGCTGTTGTCAAATAACAACAAATTGCTCCATGCCGGGGTGCTTACCGTATTTCCTCGAAATACCCCCCGGGGGGTGATTGTTTCAGAGTGAGAATTTTGAGTCAAAAACGTGAAAAATGCAACAATAACCACCATTTTTAAGTTTTTACAGCCTTATATATGGATGTAGATGGTATAAACGATGTTCTAACGTAACACAGTAAAGTGTTTTGAACATCTGTTATGCATTTCCCGGACCACAAATTCATAGTGCCGATTTCGAGGGGGGTATTTCGAGGAAATACGGTATTCAAGCATGTGCCACTACTTTTGGACCTACCCCAGGAATATAGCACATGCAGTGGCCGCTGTGCCGGTGATGATCGCCCAGTACAAACTCTACCCTTCCACACTTTTGCATGCGTCCGTCCATGCACAGTTGTTAAATTGACCGAATTTCTAAAGAGTATTGTGACACCAGTCGTAACCTGAAGATTGAAAACGTAATTAGAGTGTTTTTATTTACCTGGAAAACGTGAGAGAAAGGTAAATTAGGTGTATTTTTGACCAATGAAAATATGAAAAAAATATTTTCCAGGTTTTTACTCAGGTAATATGAATACATTTTGGACTCGAAAGAAAACGTAAACCAAAACAGATGCAATTTTTTTGAATCGAGAGAATAATATGGTCGTTATTGCGTTTGAAAACGTAGCGTACCTTTGCATGCACTAAATATGCAACAAAATTACTTGAAGTTCATGATTTTTCCACAAAATTCATACTGAACCGATTTGAAATATTACGTTTTCTGTACTCAGTCAGATACTAAAGATTATGTCAAAATCGAATACCGTATTACCTCGAATTAACCCCCCCCCCCCTTGAATTAACCCCCCCCTCGAAATACCCCCCCTAAATTTCGGCTGAGGAAATAATAAACCCCCCCCTCGAAATACCCCCCTAAAATTGAGTGTAACGTGAACGTACATGACAAATACCGCAGTTTGTGATCTGTACAATGCAGAACACACGTTAAAACTGATGATTAAGTGACGTTAGGGAAGGGTTTTTGTGTATATACAGTTATAGATGCGTATAAACACATATACATCTATGTAATTGTTCGATTTTTCTACGTCTGCGTATGGGGAATTTCCGAAAATTTCTGGCGGAATAATAGACCCCCCCCCCTCGAATAAACCCCCCCCTCGAATTATCCCCCCCTCAAATTTTGCTGGCGAAATAATAAACCCCCTGGGGGTATTTCGAGGTAATACGGTACAAATGTTTCTTGGAGGAAGTGCAAACATACTGCATATACTCAAAATTTCCCCTGGCGGAACTTATCAAAGGGTAGGATTACTTTATTTTTATTCCCCCTCGCTTAACATTGGGTACTGTTCAAGGCAGTCACTATTCGAGTGAGGGGGGATTTATCTAAGACTTTTGGTATTTACTCAGTACTCGAGTAAATCGATATAATTACATACTTTTTAGTAGGTATAATCTTTTTGAATAACTTTTTCAACTGTGCTTCCATGCAATAATGCATGCGCTTTTGTGGCAGTGGCCTGGCAGCTGATACGAACATAAAATAGTGATTCGGTGCTTTCGCGCGGGGCTGAGACTTGTTGCTGTGTGGATATTGTTGTTTGTTCTCGCTTGCGGTACTAATACTCGAGTTTTGAGACCATTGGCCCCACACACACTAGTTTTCACTGTGACTGATGTGAAAACTGAAATGGCCACATGGCCACATCCAGCCTACTCTTTTTGTATGCTTTATGTGTTTTAGTTTTAAAATGTCAAAATTATAACGTTCATTAATTTAAATTGAAATTTAGATAAAATGAAATCATTCAACCTAATTCATTAATTTGCATTTGAAAAAAGTTCAGTTTTCACACGAAGTCACGGTGAAAACTAGTGTGTGTAGGCACAATACTCGAGTTTTGAGCCATTGTCATTGAAGTCGTGTCTTCGCTGTGGCACCGCCGATGGCGAATCAAATGTGAATCAATAAAAAAATACCCTATTTCGTCGAAATACCACCAGGGGGTTTGATTTTTCGCCAACTTTTGAGGGGGGGGGGTTATTCGAGGGGGCTTCTTCAAAGGGGTTTTATTATTTCGTCAGAAACTTTTTGAAATTTCACATACTCAAAAGTATCAAAATTCAATAACAAGAGTGATGTAGAGAGATGCGTCAATAGACATATTTAAGTATATACGGGTGAGGCTCATTACGCATGTGGCCTATTATAGACGAATTTTACCTGTAGGGGTAGGAAAGGGGCGGGTAACTCAACCCCCAACTGCTCAGCTATCTATCTTTACCAGAGGCAAATTGTTTTGGTTACTTTCCCTTGAACAGCCCGCCCCCGCAAAATGCCTAGCTATCTGCTATCTGGAGCGCTTTTGAGCAAGATTACCCTCATTTTCACCCAAAGTTGCTAATTTTCATACTTATTATAAATTTTCACCTTTAAAATCACTAGGTCATGTGTTTTATTACATATTTTCAGCATGCCGGGAAGTGATATGCGTGCCGGTTCTACATGTGTGGTGGGTTTACATGCGTAATGGCACAGGGCCCTTAAATAAGGTTGTAAGAGAAGGCTGATACAGTGTGAGTGATGTTTCACACTGTAGAAGTATGTGGGAGCGCATTGGCTGGATATTATATACTACACTAACATATCACAGCTTATTATCATGCAATAGCATGAACAAATTTTTCACTAAAAATGCTTCAAAGACAAACGAAAACAACCACCAATGGTAATGTGCATGTGAAATTGAGCGCTTGTGTGCAAAATTTGCAAAATACATAGTGCATAAGTACTAAACATTTTGGCTGATGTTTTTTTTTAAAGACGGTTTTGATGCGTCTGTCTTTTTCTAAAAAAAGACATTTAAAAAAGACGGTTAAAAAAAGACATTGTCCATCCTACGTAGAACATGTAAATGCTGGAATTATTGCACAAGCATTGAGGTGGCATTTTTCTTCTTCTGAAGATGAAATGGGTATACTTGGCGGACATCACACTTGTATGGAAACCTACCATAACCTACCTACCTAATCTGCGCGTACTTTTGCCGTCCACCGAGTATAAATATTCTCACTTTCAACACTGAGCCTCTTTTTATTTCGCTTACACGTGTTACACAGATGGTCAGATAAATTGGAAGGAATGTCTCACTGTAAGCCTATGTTGAAGTAATGGCCCTACACACACTAGTTTTCACCGTGACTGATGTGAAAACTGAAATGGCCACATGGCCACATCCAGCCTACTCTTTTTGTATGCTATGTGTTTTAGTTTTCAAATTTTCAATTTTAAGCTTTCATTGATTTAAATTCAAATTTAACTTAAATAAAATCATTCAACCGTGTTCATTAATTTGCATTTGAAAAAATTTCAGTTTTCACACGAAGTCACGGTGGAAACTAGTGTGTGTAGGCACAATCTTGCGTACATAACTGGCTGCTAATGGCGACCCGCACACTAGATGACACAAGTGTGTCAACTGTCAACTGGTCTTGTCAACTGTCAACTCAAATTTCGGCTTCACATGCCGCAGAGTGATCTCCAAATGCACATGCGGCAATGTTGAATAATAATTTTTACGGCAAGTGCATCGAAAGATCGCTGTGCGACAAGTGAAGCCCAAATCTGAGTTGACTCAGACCTGGGGGCAGTCCCAAGCCCTGTAAAGTGTAAATTAAAGTGTCAAATGTAAAGTCAAATGCAAAGTAAAGTGTCAATCAAAACAAAAAAGAAAATATTTTATTACTGAACTTTGCATGACAATTGACAGTTTACTTTGCATTTGACACATTTGACAGTTTACTTTGCATTTGACTTTACATTTGACACTTTACTTTACACTTTACAGGGTTTGGGACTGCCACCAGTTGACACACATGTGTCAACTAGTGTGTACGTCGCCAATATACCTAGCGCAAATTTGTAGATTATTATGTTGTTTTTTTTGTATATGCTTGTGCCTTAAGCTTTAGTAGTTTTCACGTTGAATCAAAGTACTTGTTCCTTATATGGTATTATATATCGTACTTGTCTTGCTACAACAACAACTGTAAAGTGTAAACTTACTGTGAATTTTTTGAATCTGGTGTCTTTCAAGCAAAAAATTTTGATTGACAACTCATGACTCATGAGAAGCGTGAGTTTTCAAAACCGGCAACGAAAATGACCGTTGAAAACCTATGTGAGCCCAATCCAACTGATAACAATACTGGGGTGGTAGACGGTACGGCTTTCCGGTACGGTTTTCTATTGTGCGGTAAACGGTACGGTACTGTAAATTTTTCATTTTGCGGTACACGGTACCGTGTGGTAAATCTGAAAAGTGCGGTACGCGGTACGGCACGGTAAATTTTTGAAAATGCAGTGCACAACATGGTGTGGTAAATTTCTTTGTATGCGGTGAACGGTATGGTACGGTACGGCAGATTTCCCAAGAATGCGGTACGGTACGGTGAATTCTGCAACAACCCTAAACAATATCGCTTCTTATTGTTGTTTTTCGATATTTTAAAGCTTTTCCACATTCATTTTTCAATGAAATATGCATTCTTTGATTTTGATTGAATGACTTTGATTTTGACTGTCTGCAGTCTGCATTGCCAGATTTTCCGGAAATAGTTTTTTGTCTCTTTCAATTGGTGTCAATTGTTATATATGCTCTGCTCTGTATAACACTGCCCCAGTCACTCAACTGAATACAGCCACTAAATACAACACATTTTTCAAATTTTTTTTTTTCGATTTAGATCAAAGTGCATAAGCCACACAACAACCAAAAAGCTGGGACTTTAAAATACCATAGTGGAAAAATATTTTCTTAGCAGTTTGGAAAAAAATGGAAAAATGATGAAAACGGAAAATTGAGCCAGATAAAAAATGTAAATGAAAAGGTAAAAATATTTCTGCTGCTGGAAAATTGAATGAAAAGTAAAAAAATTCGGCTGCCAGAAAATGGAAAATAGCAAAGTAAAAACTTTAGAAAACAGAAACGGAAAATGGATAAAGGAAAGTTGACACCCTAGCTTCCACATACAAACAAAATACATTTTTGAATATGTATTTTTTTACTTATTTTTGATAGAAAACACTTGGGGCAGTTTATTATTTCGTGAGAAATTTCATACAGCAATCTGAAATCCATTTGTATCAACTAGATTGGGGTTGCCTTCGACTACAGTTGATGGACTTGAAAGTCTCACTTGAAAACTAATGTATGTAACTATGTAGGCACATTTTGATTTAGGCACATTTGCATTAATTAACTTTCCCATCATTCGTTTCTTGCAACTTTACTTGTCACACTTTATCACATCACTTTCAGTGCTGAATTTACTTGGCCATTTGCCCAATTGTCATCTGGTCAAAGCAGAAGCGCTGTAAATACAACTGTAGTATTTCATGTTTGTCTTTATACTCTGCCGACCGCAAACTATGTGCCCAAAGGGGGGAGGGGGGGGGGTTGGGGGGGGGGTTCGCCGGGGTTCACTATATAGGTTTTTTCAGGCTATAGAAGGAAGAAATGGGTTGAACTTGGGAAGAACTTTTTTCACTTCACTCATATCTGAAAATCACTTGAAAATGTGTCAAGTTGAAAACAGTGAAAAATGGCTATTTTTCACTGGTTTTTTTTCACTTGACACATTTTCAAGTGATTTTCAGATATGAGTGAAGTGAAAAAAGTTCAATAATGTCATTGCGCAGCGTTTTTCACTTCACTCATATCTGAAAATCACTTAAAAAGTGTCAAGTGAAAAAAACGGGCAAATGTGCGTAACGGGCCGATGTGCGTATCAGTGCACCCCCGCTGAGTCGCGTATAAGGGGCGAATTTTTATGGTACTTTTTTCTTTAAAAAAGTGATTGTTTATTTTATAAATGATGATGTCATGATGGAGTGTTTTCTTCAGAAAAATGCATAGCGTGCCGCGGAGTATACCACATTTAATTCAATCCTCAGCTACAACGGCCATAGGCACTCGCCCATTGCATCAATGAAGAATGGACATTTTTCACAAGTGCAATTAATCAAGCGCTTTGTAAGCCGTCTGGTGCCGGGTCTGCTAACATTTTACCCTCGCTTCTATCTTTCAGTTCCCATGCAATAACTTTTATGTTCTCATCAGCGCAGCACTCCCAGAGTTGGCAGACAGTCAAGGTTATTTTGCACGTTTCAGTGTCCCGTATTTCTTCGAAATACACCCAGGCAAATTTTTAGCGGTGGGGGGGGGGGGTTATATTCGAGAGGGCTTTCTATTGCGCCAGAAATTTTCGTGAAGGATCGTGGTAAAAATAGGTTTTTGCATGCACAAAACTGGTAATAAATGTGACCGAAAAGGATATATTTGTGTACCTAACCTATATCAATGCATCTAGTTACACAGATCACACTTTTTACACTTGAATTAGCAGCAATAGTACATGTGCGTTGCATACATTTCAGAGGGGGGGGGATATTTCGAGGGGGTATTTTTTCCTCACCTCTCTCACACTTGGGTGGGGGTGTTTCAAGGGGGTTTATTTAAGTGTGTACTTCCTGCAAATACGGTATGTACGGTTTATAAGTACCTTTTTGAAATAATCACCAAATGTTTGTACCCTCTTTCACTTAAATACCTAATGTGGCCGCCCACAGATACTAGTTTTCAACCACAATTTCGAAAACTTATAAATAAATTAGCATTTTGAGTTTGCTAGAACAAGTCATTTTTATCTCCGTCAACTGTAGTTTACGGACACTTCAATCTAGAAAACTCAAATGTTTTCAAAGCTGATTTTAGTAGCACATAGCAGTAGCAAATTCAGTCATTCGGTCATTGAGGGTGTTGTTTTAATTCAAAGCAGCATTTTTGAAAATTGTCAGTTCGCTAAAGTTACATTTTTGCCAACTGTGGAACTTGCCGGATCCTATATAGTGTTCACCGTCATAAATTTCCTGATCAAAAAGTCCCTTGTCATAAATATGTACATGCATAAACATGTACATTTTTCCGTGCGTTACTGCCTGCGGCAAATGGGGAGCTTTATTGAGTGACCTGCATGTCTAGTCACTTAACCTGTGCGCTTGTCTGAAAATAGCGCTCAACTTTTATGTTGTAAATGTATGTAAAAATACTGTATTCATTCAAAACTAATTGAATATACCGTAAATTCTCTAATTGGGCGACAGGTCTCCAATAAAGCGACCTCTCCAATAGTGCGACACCCTTGCGCACGTTGTGCGAGTATAGTGCAACACTCTCCAATAATGCGACACTCTCCAATAATGCGACACCCTTGCGCACGTTGTGCTAGTATAGTGCGACACTCTCCAATAATGCGACACTCTCCAATAATGCGACCTCTCCAATAGTGCGACACCCTTGCGCACGTTGTGCGAGTATAGTGCGACACTCTCCAATAATGCGACACTCTCCAATCATGCGACCTCTCCAATAGTGCGACACCCTTGCGCACGTTGTGCGAGTATAGTGCGACACTCTCCAATAATGCGACACCCTTGCGCACGTTGTGCTAGTATAGTGCGACACTCTCCAATAATGCGACACTCTCCAATAATGCGACCTCTCCAATAGTGCGACACCCTTGCGCACGTTGTGCGAGTATAGTGCGACACTCTCCAATAATGCGACACTCTCCAATCATGCGACCTCTCCAATAGTGCGACACCCTTGCGCACGTTGTGCGAGTATAGTGCGACACTCTCCAATAATGCGACACTCTCCAATAATGCGACCTCTCCAATAGTGCGACACCCTTGCGCACGTTGTGCGAGTATAGTGCGACACTCTCCAATAATGCGACACTCTCCAATAATGCAACACTCTCCAATAATGCGACACTCTCCAATAATGGGACACTCCAAAAATGGGACACTCCAATGATGGGACACTCCAATAATGCGACACCCTGAGAAAAAAAACGACGTAACTATGTCGCAATCTGCGGAAGCCGCGGATTCGGCGCTTTCGGACAAGACGGAGGGGGTACTTTATGGGTACTTTTGATTTACGAGATTTATCAAAATTTCAACTATGAAAAAATTACGAGATCAAAATTTCAACTTTGAAAAAATAAACCCCTGGGGTTAAATACGGTAAATTAATTTCACACCCCCCCCCCGCTCCCATCGAAATAAACAAAAACAACCAAAGTCCCCTTTTCATCCGACTGTAACAAAACAATCCACACAAGTTCGAGCCCTAAGGTCAATCCTAGACCCTTTAAAATGTCCTGTAAAATGCCTCAAATTATGCCCTCTAAAGTGTCCGTAAAACTCCAAATGTCATGCAAAGTGTCAAAAGTCACGTAAAATTCACCACGTTAGCCATTTTCCAGGGCATTTTAAATACAGGGTCCGGGACTGGTACCAGACCTTATTTGGCGGAAATAAATTTCACAGCTAGCCGGCTGTTCTGAAAGCTTACCATCCACATTAAGCCGAGTTTCTTTCCACTCGGCATTGCTTATTTCCATGGAAGTTCATGCTGCGAGATTCCATGATTTTGCGCGCAAACTGCCATCGCCCCGCTACATTGCACTCCGGGGTCCGGGTTCCAATTTGAACATAGGAATGTAGGGTTCAAACGGGATAGACTTTTTCGGATCGGGATTTGGGTTTCAGGATTGTGATCGGCATTCGTTTTTGACATTTTGGGATCGGGATTAGTGGCATGAATGGGACAGTGGAGGTTTCGGTTCACATTCCTTAGTGCAAAAACTCACTTTTTTTACTTATCATTTCCACTGATTTTTTTATTCTCGGGATCAGGATTGGGAATTGAAAAATGTTTGGTATTGGTATCTGGATTGGGATACGGTTTTTTAGATTTCAGGTTTGCGATTGACGTTATATTCGAGGTTTCGACATTGGGAGTGGACTGTCAAATCCCAATATTTTCTGGGACTTCGGATCAGGATCCTGTTTGAACCGTAATGGATGCTCCACACACTAGCATGTCTGTTGAATGATTACACTGCTTACTTGTACTCCATCTGGTGACTTGACACTCTGCATGCATGGTTATTTATGTCTCATGTTGGAAGCGTGCCAATGATAATTAGAGCCGATGCGATTTTTGTGAAAAGATGAAAAATTTATTGTTGTGAATGAATCCTGAAACATAACATTATCATGAAACATTGTATACTCGGCTGACTGCAAAGTATGCACCCAAAAGTATTCATGTCTTGGTTGATAATGCACCAGCAGGATACTTATGTATTCATTTTCACAAAAAAAAGAAAAACATTTCAAAAAGAAAAAGGCGGAGTCATGTTCAAGTGTTGAATGTTTTTCCTGAAATGCTTTGTTTTGCTGGAACATTTTTTTATTATTAATGATGACATCATGATGGAGTGTTTCCTTCAGAAAAATGAATAGCGTGCGGTTTGCCGAGTATAACAGCAACATTTTTTATTGAAAATCACACGAAGTTGTTGGCATGCATCCAGTGTAAGGTGTAAAGTCACCAGAGAGATGCGGTGCGCCTCGCTCACAGGCGTTTCGCGGCGCCTTTGACGCACCTTATGTTCAAATTGGATTTGGGACCAGGCGCTATGCAGTGTGGCCGGCCGCACTGCGCATCTATCGCATTTGGTCAGGCTATGTATCTGTGGTATGTAAATATGATGCTCTTTTGATATTTACATCTCGCGTCATGGACATCTTATCGCCTAAATATTTATTTTAAAACATTTGATATTTATAATATCACCATTGACGGGAAAACTATCGTTAAAAGTTCCAATTATAAAGTCATGAGGTGCAATTTGCTACTGCTGTAAATAATGATCCTTAAAATGGGAATCGTGCATAAAAACATTGGAAAACAAAGTGAAAAAATTTTTCTATAAAGTTTTCACCTTAAGAATGGTGCAGACTTACCCACTGCAATAAAGTCCAGCAAATAAATACTAGCATATTCCACACAATTAATTTTCGCGGAACGCGCTTTTGTCAATTCCCCACCTCAAAGTAGTTATTGCAAAAGCCATTTTAAGCAAAATCAAAATTACATTTCTACTTTCAACTTTCTTGGATCAGTGCCAACTTTCTCTCGCGCATTTGGTCTTTTTAAAAAATTGCATGCTTTAAATATCGTTGGCACGCTTCCAACGTGCAAGCTGTAAAGTCACTGGAGTATTCGTATATACTCGGTAGACCGCAAAGTACGTGCAGAATTCTACCATAATTTAATGAATTTAAATATTGGGTTAAATTTCGTAATTTATTATTCGATAGTAAAACGAAATTGTGATGAAAAACTGTATAATCTTTGGTGCACTATTCAGATGGGTTATGGTAGGTGTCCATACTAGGTGTGTTATCCACCGAGTATACCCAAAAAGGCTTCACTGGTGATATAGTGCCTGCCTCGTTCACATCACTAGGCGTGACACATTCCCCATTCAGTCTTTATTGTCTTCGTAGGTAGACGTTAGCAAGTGGGCATACATTCACATAAAGCGCACATGTTGGTGCTTGGCTTTACCCGTGATAGGTCTATTAGTTGCCTCATTCTGACGTCTATATGCACTTGGTTGTGTACCCCCCCCCCCCCCATTGTTGTCTTCTGATCAAGTCACGGCGGGGGGGGGGGGGTTGCTATTTGCGTCGTTTTTATGTTGGGGTAGAACGTTACTTTACTGATTGAGTATAAACTCGGCAGACATGAAAGGAATCAGTGATTCGGCCCTTACGTACCAATTTTAAATTTCGTTAAAATTGTTAAGTTAATTTTGAATTTGAATGAATGCATTCCAATCGATTCATGGTAAATCTTATTCAATCCGACGTTTTATGCGAGAACAGGATAAACTGGACACGCATATTGTCATATGAAAGCAGATAACAAGGTATTTTATTGTAACAGTCCGGACAAATTCCAACAAAAAAGTACGTATGTGTGCGTGCGATAGAACAAGGGAAGAACGACCCTGTACACTGTACACCACTAGCGAAATCTGGATCGTTTTGAAAATCTAAAAATTGCTCTGAATAACATAAAATGCTCACTATGTTCGTAATAATAAGAAATTATCGTATATTTATCAAGTGTAGATCTTAAATTCAAATTTCGACGGTGACGTTCACTTATCTAATTGAAAAATTTGTTGATGGTCATCCCTACGCATGAAATACGAGTGTCAATAACAATGAAATTGGGTTAGAATGGCACTTGTACAAAAATTCGTTAGACCATTGACTCGCATAATGTCTGCCGAGTTTAGCCAAAAATACCTAGCTGAAAATCGCCAATAAGAGACCTGAACTAGTTGGAAAAAAGTGTGAAGAAATGTATTTTCATTAGAAATTTTGAATTTGCGTATACTCAGCGGACCACAAAGTATGTGCAGAATCCTACCATAATTTAATGAATAAAATCTTGTGATACATTTCGTAATTAATTATTCCATAGTAAAAACAAAATATTATGATGAAAAACTATAATTTTTGGTTCATTATTCAGATGTGTTATATTAGGTTGCCATACTAAGTGTGATGTCCGCCGAGTATACTTAATTCATTCAGTCGCGATTTCGAAATCTGCCCACTATGTGTGCATTCCAAAAATCAGCGCAATTTTAAATTTAAAATTCAATCCAAATTTCACAGCAAATTGTGCAAAATCTATTTTACAAATGTGCATACGCACGCGGAACTGGGTGCTGCGAACGGCGGCCACAATTAGGGTTCAAACGGGATCGACTTTTCGGGGTCGGGATCGGGATTGGTGTTTTGAATTTTCTGGATCGGGATCGGGGTCACTGGATTATGATCGGGATTAATTTTTTGTGTCGTCGGTATCGGGATATTGGTTGTTTTTCTGTGTGTTTTCGGTATCGCGATCGGTATGAAGGGAGGTAGGGTTGGGATTTTAAAAATTTCCGGTTCTCGGTTCTCGGGTTCAAAAAATTTCGGTTCAAATATCGGTTCTCAGTTCCTAAAATTTTTCGGTTCCGGTTCTCGGTTCCGGTTCGGTTCTTTCGGTTCCAAAATGTCCAAAATTTCAGTCCGGAGAATAACATAATCAGGTATCAGGTAATAATTTCCTGAATCACCTAAAAACTACACAATTTAGTGTGGAAAAAATGATGGCACTCCCCCTCAAACAACGCCACACTCAGCCAGGCCTGAGCGAGCTTATGATCTAATATCCCCCACCTGGAAATATCCCTTGCCCGAAATGAGTGTAAAATGAATGCCAAAAACAGTATTTAGTTATCTGGGTAATCAGAATACACGTTAAAAACAACGAATGAGTTTAAAATTTTCACTCAATTACTGAAAAAAATAAACCCCCTGGGTTTTTTTCGAGGAAGTGTGGTACAGATATAGCTATGGCCACACCATTGAGTTTATTTTACAACGAAATAAGAGTATGGGACCTATTGCCCAATAACACATCTGTGCGGCAGACAATGCATGCTTGCGCGCAAAAGTTTTTGCATAGTCCCTCACAAAATGGTTCTACCGTATTTCCTCAAATTACCCCCCGGGGGTTTATTTTTTCAGAGTGACAATTTTGAGAGAAAAACGTGAAAAATGCAACAATAACCACCATTTATAAGTTTTTACAGCCATATATAAAGATGTAGATGGTATAAACGATGTTCTAACGTAACACAGTAAGTGTTTTGAACGTCTGTTATGCATTTCCCGGACCACAAATTCATAGTGTCCATTTTTAGGGGGGTATTTCGAGGGGGGGGGGGTATTTCGAGGAAATACAGTATTTTTTTGCACGTCTCTGGGTCATTTCTGTTCTTTCGGGTATTAAGGTCGGTTCCGGGTATAAGTGCCGGTTCTCGGTTCCGGTTCGGGTATTTTATTCGGTTCCGGTTCTCGGTTCCAAAATATGCTTGGAACCGCGGAGTTCGGTTCGGGTCGGTTCGGGGTCCCAACCCTAAAGGGAGGTCTCGCGATCGGGATCTCTTTGGAATCCTAGCTAGAACATATGGATAGGTGCACTTGATTGACTCTGAATGTGACACATTGGAGTGGTCTCGTAACAGCTCCATGAAACTGATAGCGTATCATAGTTAGCTAGCCGGGCTAGGCTTTTGTCTAGGCTAGGGGTGGCCGGAGTCTTTATATAACGTTTTTTTTAACTGCAATGCACTTTTTCACATACAAATTACCACTGGTGGTTGTTTTCACTGGTTTTGTGGCATTTTTAGAGTATACTCGGCGGACCGCAAAGTATGCGCCCAAAATTATTTATGTATTGGTCGATAAAGCGCGAGCTGGATACTTATTTATGCACTTTCACAAAAAGAAAAATATTTATAAAAAAAGAAAAGGCGGAGTCCTGTTCAAAGGGGCAATGTTTTTTCCCGGAATGTTTTTTTTTGGCTGAAATTATTTTTCTTTTTTTAATGATGACGTCATGATGGAGTGTTTCCTTCAGAAAAATGCATAGCATGCGGTCCGCCGAGTATAAAAGGTTCCATTTTTATGCTTGTGTAAAACATTTGCCGTTATTTGGTAACGACGTGTATTTATATTTACCTAGTGCCTAGCCGATCTTCTTTTCTTCCACATACAGCCAGGGCAGGGACGTACCAGGATTTTTGAGCGGGGGGTGGGGGGATTGTATACGGAGTGCGGCGAACGGGGGGGGGCGGCGCCCCCCCCCCCCCTAAAATTTGAATCTTGTGGTAAAGGAATGGCGCCTTGGCGCCAGCGCCATTCGTAGGCGTCACGTCGTGGCGCCATTGGCGTTGGCATTGGCGCCAAATAGTACTGGTGCCGGTTCCGCAAGTGGAAAAGTTAAGAGTTAAAACTTAAGAGTTGAGTAAAATGATAAATGATAAGTTAAGAGTAAAGTTAAAAGTTAAGAGTTGAGTAATATCGTTTGTCGTTTTACTCAACTCTTAACTCTTAACTTTACTCATAACTTGTCATTTGTCATTTTACTCAACTCTTAAATTTTAACTCTTAACTTTTCCACTTGCGGAACTGGCCCCTGGTCTGCCGACAAAATCGCTTTATGGAAGTGCCATTTCTGGCATATTTTTCTGTCCGACCCGGGAATGGGCCGCCCCCCCTAACGATGGCAAAAAAAAATTCGAAAATTCGAAAACATTTTCGAATTTTCGAATTTTTCCGGAATTTTCGAATTTTTTTTCACCCCTAGAAAAAACACTTAAAAATCGATTTATTTTTCAAAAAATTCGAACATTCGAAAATTCGAAAATACTTTTCGAATTTTTCAGGCAATTCAAGGCACTCTTAAGTTCAACGTACTAAATACAACGAAAATTGATACGCGGTGCTTATGAAAAAGCGAAACAGAACAGAAAAAGGTCCAAAAACGTTTAAATGTAAACTGCCCTGTAAAATGTGAAATGTCATGCAAAGTGTCAAAAGTTATGAAAATGCCCTGGAAAAATGGCAAACATAATAGCCATTTTCCACAGCATTTCCATGACTTTAGACACTTTGCATAACATTTGACATTTCACAGAGCATTTTACAGGTGTCTGGGACTGCACATAGGAACTGCACATATTTATAAGTAAAAGAGATGTGATCAAAGATATACTTCGGCGACATTACACTTTACAATGAAACCTACCATATCCCATCTGAATAAAAGAACAAACATAAAAAAATTTCATCATATTAATCAAATTGCTTTGATAAATATGATGGAAAATTTTTTTGTTTGTTCTTTTTTTCAGATGGGTTATGGTAGATTTCATTGTAGGTGTAATGTCGCTGGAGTATAAGAGTGGTTTTGAGTATTGGTTTGAGAGGTACCCATATTTCGTGCAGTTAGCACTGTATGCATTGAGTACGCCCAGTGTGCTATACTCGGGTGAAATTACAGCCTACATTTTTCTGGTGGTAACACTCCATCATGACGTCATAACCGCAGTCTGCAGTGAACTTACGGCTGACTGAACTGGTTTGGAGTCAGGATGAAATGGAGTGCAGTGGTGAATCAGTTCACAAGTTTTCAGTTGGCTGTCTGCCAGCCAAAGATATAAATCATATCTATTTGTAGATTAGCATGTCTGCCGAGTATAGCCAAAACAGTCCAAATTCTGTGTTTAAAGCTTCAGATTCAAAATTTTTCGAAAATTATTTGAAAAAATTCAAAAAATGGCCAAAAAAATTCGAAAATTGCCAAAAAAGATTCGAAAATTCGAAAATTCGAAAATTAAAGTCGAAATTCGAAAATTAATTTCAGGAAAAATTCGAAAATTCGAAAATTCATTTTGGAAAAAACACTTAAAAATTTAAATACTTTTTTTTGGAGGGTTTGCCATCGTTAGCCCCCCCACGCCCCCCCCCTGGCTACGTCATTGAGCCAGGGTGAAACATCTCAATGTATTAACGTTCTCTTATAACTTTTTTAATTTCTTTTAACATTGAATTACTCTTGACATTGAATTATTTTTCACCTCCATCAACATCAGTTAACATACACGTCATTCTGGTCAACACAAATACGTTCATAATCGATTTATCAGTTTTACGTGTTTCGAAGTGCATATATTCTGCCTGAATCTGGCTCCCGGAGTAAATAGCCATCTTAAATCGAACCCATACTAGATACAATATAAGCCAGCCCCCTACCATTTGCATGATTTCAAAAGCTTCGCGTCTTGACTAGTGGTGGAAATTGGCAAGCGCCAGGAAAAATGGCAAAACTGTGCCATGGCCCCGGCGAGAAAAATGGCGCCAGGCGCCAAAATTGTGCCAACAATTGAATCCCTAGCATGTTTATGGATACCGTATTTCCTCGAATTACCCCCCGGGGGGGGGGGTTATTTCAGAGTGTAAATTTTGTGGGGGGTATTTCGAGGGAGGTTATATATTCATAGTGTCCATTTTGAGTGGGTATTTCTTCAAGGGGGGTATTTCGAGGATATACGGTTACTTTACACCAGCAGTGTTACTGTGTTATGTGTTACGTTTTTTGGATGTTTTTCACCACTTCAGCAGAATTTTCACAATTTCAGAAGTAACATTATAAAGGAACAAAATATAATATAATCACTCAAATATACAAAATACACAATATTGTGAGGGTTAGGAAAGAAAATCACTTTTGTTGGACTGCTTGTTTTTATGTCAATTCTAAATACATATAGATTTTTGAACATGGCGACAAAATGGGTACTGAGCAATTAATTGTGTTAATAGGAAGTGTATGAATACATTGAGACTTGAGAGTTATTTATGTTACACACTTTAGATGTCTGTCCAAGCACATTGGCTAGCTTACCTATATCTGCATTACACTTACCAAAAAGAAAGTTTTCCCATGCCATATACTATCATGATGCTATATCTGGCGCCATCGAAAACAATGGCGCCAGCAAAAAATGGCGCCAATGGCCCATACTAGTCACAAATCCATCACTAGTTCTCGGTTTTACTCGGAATCGAGTCTTTTCGCCAGCGCTAGCAATGTGATGCCACTTTTTGATCACGCGCGGGCATAGCTTGATTATCATCATGTGATGTTGGCTTCGGCTGGTATATAGATGTAAAACTCGAGTGACTTGTTGCTATACGATTTTGCGGAATGAAATTGTCGGATGAAGTGCACGCACCGGGGGCAGTCCCAGACTGGGGTGCATAGTTACGCACATCTGCCCGATACGCACATCTGCCCGATACGCACATTTGCCCGTTTTTTTTCACTTGACACTTATTCAAGTGATTTTCAGATATGAGTAAAGTGAAAAAAGTTGCACAATGACATTAGTGAACTTATTTCACTTCACTCATATCTGAAAATCACTTGAAAATGTGTCAAGTGAAAAAAACGGGCAAATGTGCGTATCGGGCAGATGTGCGTATCAGGCCTGCCCCGTCCCAGACACTGTAAAATGTCAAGAGTCGTGCCCTGCAAACGTACGTTTGCCATCTTAGCAGGGCAATTTACATTACCTTTGCGTGACATTTGGCATTTTCCACGGCACTTTACATGACTTTTGACACTGTGCATGGCATTTTACATTTTACAGGGCATTTTACATGGTCTGGTATTGGCACCTGATTTTGTTTGGAAATAAATTTCCTTTCATTAACCTCGATTCATTTTATCAAACTGGAATAGGTATAATAAAATGTAGTAAATACCAGACACAACACAAGTTGACACTGAGTTGTCTGGGTGCCTTCGATACCATTATCATAGTTTAATGTTTTTAAAGGTTTTGTCAATACTTTTTCCGCATTTCTGGCACTCTGCCAGCTGTGCCTCTTATTGAAGGGATTATCATTTATTTCATTTATTTCGTCACGTACACAAACCTATTGCATTTCTTATTTGAGGGTATCTCTTATTGGAAGCTATTCCTATTTCCTAGAATACGGTATCTATTGGATGATGTCATCACTATGGTGCGTGCCTTTCATTTAGAAGAATGTAAATAGCCACGCAACTTTTTTCAACTACCGTATTTCCTCGAATTACCCCTGGGGGGTTTATTTTTTCAGAGTGAAAATTTTGAGAGAAAAACGTGAAAAATGCAACAATAACCACCATTTATAAGTTTTTACAGCCTTATATAACGATGTAGATGGTATAAACGATGTTCTAACGTAACACAGTAAGTGTTTTGAACGTCTGTTATGCATTTCCCAGACCACAAATTCATAGTGCCCATTTTGAGGGGGGGGGGGGGGTATTTCGAGGAAATACGGTATTCAATTTTCACTTTTTTTCAACCATAAATACACGGTGAATACTTGAGCGGTTGATTATTCAACAAAACGAGGCATTTACGCATATGATGTCGATTCCATACGAACTCTTGATTGATTCGTTCCCCTGTCTACTCGTATTGTCTGAATAATTCATTAAATACATCAATTGCTGTGCCATTTATGTATTGTTCACTGGTCAACTTAATAAAAGCTTTAACTATGTTGTAGAGTACATGGCTTTTTCATTTTCTTTTGTACTTTCATCTTTGGGTTAATCCCCCCCCCCTGTCGACTGCGACATCTGAATTGTCTAAATTTAGTTTTTTTTCTTCCTTTTTTTGTACTGTATTTCCTCCAATTGCAGGTGTTTATATCCACTATTGATTTCAACACTTATTTAAACAAAACTGGTCCCTGACATGCTGCCAGCTGCGCCTCATATTGGTTTTTATTTATTAAAAACCTGTTATTCATTAAAAACCAAAATATCGCCCATTATAGGAGGGTACGTCTTATTGGAGGGTACCTCTTATTTGAGGGTACCTCTTATTGGAGGGTACCTCTTATTTGAGGGTACCTCTTATTGGAGGGTACCTCTTATTGGAGGGTACCTCTTATTTGAGGGTACCTCTTATTGGAGGGTACCTCTTATTGGAGGGTACCACTTATTGGAGGGTACCTCTTATTGGAGGGTACCTCTTATTAGAGGGTATCTCTTATTGGAGCCTTGGTGGCAGTCCCAAGCCCTGTAAAGTGTAAAGTCAAGTGTCAAATGTAAAGTCAAATGCAAAGTAAACTGTCAATTGTCATGCAAAGTTCAGTATAAAAATCTTTTCTTTCTTGTTTTGATTGACACTTTACTCTGCATTTGACTTTACATTTGACACTTTACTTTACACTTTGCAGGGCTTGGGACTGCCCCATGGTGTGTTTGCGTACAATTGTTTGCGTCTATAGTTTAAGTTAAGATTAGTTTAGTTTAGTTTGGGTTAGTTTTATTGTCTGATCAATTTGTTGTATCCAATTTGTACAAAAATGACACGTTGGTTTTTTTTATAAAGCAGAGTCCAGTTGAGTTGACAGGTTTGAGAATTTTTATGAAATAATTATCCCGCTTGAATTGTTGCCCACTCAAACATGTCTCATGAGAAAAAAATCCTACAGAGGATATATTTGTGCAGATACGGTACATTTATCATCACAGCTGTTATGCATGTAAATACATAAATTATATGTCATCATTCGGTAAATACTATACAACGTATGCTAGTATAGTGTAGGTAATTTATCATGAAATTACGGCAGCTAAAATTAGATCCCCAAGAAATAATTTCAGGATAATGAATGATATTGTCAGATAAGTTATTCAATGATAAGTTAATATTCATACCATCTTACAATGAAGCAGGTCTGGGGGCAGTCCCAAGCCCGGTAAAGTGTAAAGTCAAGTGTCAAATGTAAAGTCAAATGCAAAGTCAAGTGTCAATCAAAACAAAAAAGAAAAGATTTTATTACTGAACTTTGCATGACAATTGACACTTTGCTTTGCATTTGACTTTACATTTGACACTTTACTTTACACTTTACAGGGCTTGGGACTGCCCCCAGATCTGCTTTCATTGTAAGATGGTATGAACATTTACTTATCATGGAAAAACTTATCTGACAATATCATTCATTATCCTGAAATTATTTTGAGCCGTTCTATGAGAAGAAATACGGTATACTGTTTTTGTGCTTTCGCAGCACCCGGTGTCCATGGCACAAAAAGCCATGGCCATAGTTAAAAATCGGTATCTAAATAAGTACATACCGTATTACCTCGAATTTCCCCCCCCCCTTGAATTAACCCCCCCCCCCTCGAATTAACCCACCCTCAAAATGGGCTGGGGAAATAATAACCCCCCCCCCTCGAAATACCCCCCCTTCGGAATGATGCACGTCATGTACATAATAAATACGTCATGTACGCAATGTACATGATGCATATTACTGTTAATTTGCATTGCGGCTACACATAAGAGTAGTTTGCGTAGTTATCTACGTTTTTATGTCCAAATATATCCTGTTTGGACACATTTATTACCCATTTTAGGTACGCAAATGCCTACTATTTACTACGATCCTTACGAAAATTTCTGACGAAAAAAAAAAAAAAACCCTCGAATAAACCCCCCCCCCCCTCGAAGTAACCCCCCCCCCTCAAATTTTGCTGGCGAAATAATAAACCTCATGGGGGTATTTCGAGGTAATACGGTATTGTAAATACAAGAAAATAGCTGAACATAGGTAATGAGGGACATGAATTGGAATTTAGATCGTGAAAAACTATAAAACCGTATTAAAAATGAGCGATTATGTGCGAAAGTAGTGATAGAATTTCTCCAAAATTGCTCCAGATGCTAAATAGCTGGGCAATTTGGGAAGGGGGGTCAGGGGGTAACTCCGGGATAGTAGCCAGGGATAGAATATAGTAGCCAATTATATATCTCCGGGATAGATATATAGCTGGCTGATTTGGGGGGGGGGGTAATTCCACCCCCACAAAACCCCTGCTGTCAAGTACAGTTGATGGCGAGATATAATTATCCACTGTAATACACTAAAATGTGTACAAAATAGATTTATGACCGTCCCGAATTTCAGTGGTGTACTATTGTGCGCGTCTGCATTCAGAGTGCCCATGCTCAAACTTGCGCTCACAGCGGTCAAATCAAATCGATTTGTACATGCAAATGGCATTTTGGACTTGTCAACCATTGAATTCGTTATGCCAGCCCTCTGCTCAAATTTGAGCAATGTTTCCCCTGGCGTGGGATTCTAAAATTCGACAAAGTGTATACCGTATTTCCTCGAAATACCCCCCGGGGGGTGATTGTTTCATAGTGGTCCCGAGAGGGGGGGGGGGTTAAACGAGGGGGGGGGGGGTATTTCGAGGGGGGGGGTTATTATTTCACACGAAAATTTTTGAAAACCAAGTACGAAATTATCGTCTGAAACGTACGCAGACGTCGAAAAATGCGACAAAAACCGCCATTTATAAGGTGCTGTAGACTAATATTAGTATGTAGATGGTATTATATGTACACTGTTCTAACGTGACACCGACATTGTTTTAACGTGTGTTCTGCAGTACACAGAACACAAACTACAGTTATTGTCATGTACGTTCCCTTTACACTCAATTTGGGGGGGGGGGTATTTCGAGGGGGGGGTGATTGTTTCATAGTGGTCTCGAGAGGGGGGGGTCAAACGAGGGGGGGGGGGTGGTATTTCGAGGAAATACGGTACGCATTTTGAGTGAATCGCATGTTAAGCTTCATGTCCAATTCACGATCCATCCTATGTGTCCAATGGTGCTCGCTCATGGTTACCGTTAAGTTCCAAATGTTGATAATAAGTGTCAAATTTTCAGCCCCTGCTCTCGAGCTATGTAAAAAGTCTGCACAGGGTGGACTTGTCGACTTTTTGATCAAAATTAGTGGACTTGTCGACTTCTTGCGCAAAAATTTAACATTTTCCCCCAAAAGTGTGAAATTTAACACTATGAAAAAGGAGCATGTGGCTGTGAGGCCAAAAAAAATTATGGAAAATAATGAAAAATAATCCACTTGTCCACTTCTAGATTTGGACGCCTCAATTATGCTTTGATTATTGCTAATCCTAAGTTTGAATCTTGGATAGTGATGTGAAAAATGCTAAAGGTGCGAATCAACAAAAGCGTCACGGGCTCACGGCGCTTTTCTGAACCGCAGCGTATAGCACCAATAACTTTTACAGCTGTTACCATGTAGAACATGCCGGCCGAACACGTTAAAGCGATGTCGTCTACCGTATTACCTCGAATTAACCCCCCTTGAATTAACCCCCCTCGTATTAACCCCCCCTCAAAATGGGCTGGGGAAATAATAAACCCCCCTCCGGAATGATGTACATCATGTATGCAATGAACATGATGTATTTATTACTGCTGATTTTTATCGCAGCTACACATAGACTACTTTTTTTAGCTATCTACGTTTTTATGTCCAAGTATATCCTGTTTAGACGTATTTATTACCTGTTTTGGGCACGAAAATGCCTACTCTTTACTACGATCCTTACGAAAATTTCTGACGAAATAATAAACCCCCCTCGAATAACCCCCTCGAATTAACCCACCTCCAGTTTTGCTGGCGAAATAATACACCCCTATGGGGGTATTTCGAGGTAATACGGTAGTTCAATATATACACATTTTTTCCTCCCATTCAAAAGTACCGTACCCCAACCCTCGAAATACCCCCGTCTTGAATGATGTATTTATTGATGCCAGTTTTCATCACAGCTACTGGTTGGTGCAGCGATTTACGTTGATATTGATATGTCTACTAAATATATCATATTTAAATACGTTTATTGTCGGTTTTGGGTACTTAAAGCATATACCTACTTTACTATGGATTTCTCAAAAAAATTTGACGAAATAATACCGCATTTCTTGTAATAGAGCGGCGCTCTTCTATTAGAAGAAATACGGTAACCCCTCCCTCGACATACCCCCCCTCGTTTAACCACCCTCAAAATTTTCATTATGAAAGTATCACCCCCGTTGGGTATTTCGAGGAAATACGGTAGCTAACCGAAATGAAATAAACTTTTCAAATAATTATTGCAAACTATATAATTCATGCATTGAGTACAAGTTGCAAAATAGACGTGAATTTGATTTTAATGGAATTTAGCTGAAATCTCACCCACGGCATTTCAATCAGGAAATGCGATCCGCGTTCAGACGTTCCACTGTTCCAAACGATGGCATTTTTTAATGAAAATAATATTTTTATTTTCAGTTGAAGTTTTTGAAGCTTATTCTGAATATATAGCTAGCTTTTTTTCATATTGTTAGAGCTGTTTGTTCTCTGCATGCGTATCACGTAGTAAATATTGACATGTTTCCAAGTGATATGTGAAAAGTTGTGTATCTATGTATGGTAAATATATTTGCCATCTTACGATTTCAAAAACGTCGCTAAATTTTTAAATGTATAAATTAGGGTTGGCCGATGTTTTTTAACCGTAAAATGTTGTTGTTTTTAAACAGAGGCATCGAAACCGTTTTTTTAAAAACATCAGCAAAATTTTTTGTACTATGCAGTATGCACGAGGTATTTTGCATTTTTTTGCTCGCAAGCGCGCAATTTCACACACACACACATTACCATTGGTGGTTGTTTTCATTAGTTTTGGGGCATTTTTAGTGTGAAAGCTTCCTTTTGTTCATGCTATTGTGTAATAATAAGCTGTGATATGTTAGTGTAGTAGTATATAATATCCAGCCAATGTGCTCCCACATACATCTACAGTGTGAAACATCACTGTCAATGTATTTGATTTCTCTTATAACCTTATTCAAGCACTATTCCATGCAAAACTTGCATGCACTCCATGCACTTGAAGTCACGAACATTTGACAAAAGGCGATATACGTGACAAGTCGACAAAAAATGAATATTTTTGACAGAAATACCCACTTATAATGCTATCCCATGGCTCCACAGCCATTCTTTGGCTATATTGTGCATCACAAAGTACTGGCAATTGTCTGATATACCTGTATATGTTGACCCATAACCATATTTGGGAGCTTTTTTAAAAACCGTTTTATTTAAAAAAAACATGTTTAAAAAACTTTGTTTTTAAAAAAACAGGGTCATTAAATAAAAACATTTTTTGGCCATCCCCAGTATAAATATTACATTATTTTTGCCATTTTTTATTTTCATTTTCAAGCTGTTCCCATCCCGGCCGTTCACTTTCTCTGTCGTCCCCATGCCTTTTATGCGGTATCGAATTTCAGTTATTCATTAACTCGGCATATCAAACATTCTTCGTAGTGCCATTCCCTTCGAACCATGAAAAAGTATAAGATTCAAAAGCATGTATAAAATGGGAAACAATGCAGTATAGCTGCGGCAAGTACCTATAATATGTGTAACCTTGCTATCGATGGCAACAAAAATCGTAAATTAGAAGACGTTTTTTGCAGTTTTTGAGTCTACAACGAGAAAACAACACCTAAAATCGATTTGTTTGTCTAGAATAATTCGAAAATTGAGAAATTATCTTTTTATTATTAAGTATTTTTGATTCAATATACCGTATTACCTCGAATTAACCCCCCCCCCTTGAATAACCCTCCCCCCCCCTCGAAATACCCCCCCCCCTAAAATTTGGCTGAGGAAACAAGAAAAACCCCTCGAAATACCCCCCTAAAATTTTGCTGGCGAAATAATAAACCCCCTGGGGGTATTTCGAGGTAATACGGTAGTAGAATTCAAGACAAATATAAAACATAAAATTTCATATGGATCAATTTCAAAAGTATTTAAAAAATAAAAAATTTAAAAACTAAAATCCAAAGTCCAAATGTTTCTTTTTGAAAAAATTGGATTCCCCGGAGCATTATTTTTCATCCAACTTTTTGAGGGGGAACTATTCGAGGGGGGTTATTCAAGGGACGGTAGGATTATGATTTATATATTAATTATATATTGTTATATTAATTACCTTTTCACTATTTTCGCTGACACTACCCACACCACACCGCTTTACAGCGCCCGTAAACACGCTGATATTGAGCCCGCCCCCAACTGGTGCCAATCCCAAGCCCTGTAAAATGTAAAGTAAAGTGTCAAATGTAAAGTGAAGTGTCAATTGTCATGCAAAGTTCAGTAAAAAAAATCTTTTTTTTTGTTTTGATTGATACTTGACTTTGCATTTGACTTTACATTTGACACTTAACTTTACACTTTACAGGGCTTGGGACTGCCCCCAGGACACAAGTTGACTTCAAAATAATTGGAAATGTGTCGCGGAACAAGGGTGCATGCTAAAAATACAAATGCTTTTGCGGTAGTTGATTTTACTTACTTCGATCAGCTACTACACTTTGATAATTGCGTCATAAATGAGTATCTAGAATATTATATTATTATTATTAACCTAAAAGCTGATTTTGTGTGACGCCCCAAGCACAAAATGTCCTAAATTTTAGAAAACAACTGAAAGTCTGATCTCAAAAACCTCTCCATGAGGGGATCTTTTTATTACCTGTTTGCGATGCTCACATTACAGTAACATGCATCGTATTCGTCTCACAGCAAAAAATTGGTGTGTGGATGCGCAGTGAAGCGTCAGGAAGTGTCTTCACGCCGACACTCCCCGAACGCTACACCAAGCATGCCGGCGCTTCCACACAAATCACGAAAAAATGCGTGAAGGCACTTCACGCTTCTTAATATGGCGCTCCCACGCAAATTTATAGGCGGGGGAAGCGTGTGGAAGCGCCAGCGGCGTGAAGTGTCTTCCACATGCTTGGATGCGTGTGAAGCAGGCGGTGAAGCTAGGTGACGCGTGTGGAAGACACTTCACCCAGAATCTCGTGATGTTGGTGGAAGCGTGTGGTAGCGCGCCGCTTCACGCGCATCCAGCCCGCTTCCACACGCTTCACGGATCTATTTTTTGCTGTGTCTATCCGTTTATAGTTGACAAATTGGAATATAACCAGAATTGTTTTCAATGCAGCCAAATGCATTGTAAATCTGTAAACACAAAGACAAAAGCCTTTTTTTAGACTATCGTATTTTTTATAATAGAATGGCATATCTACAATAGAAGGGCACCTCCAATAGGACGGCAGGGTTTTGCACTCGTGAAAGGATGATAAAGGCATCTTCCAATAGAACAGAACGTAGAAATTCCGATGGAAGAGTGCCAAAACACAAAAATATAACAAATGGATGGCGGCAATATTCAGAGCATTCATATAGGTAGATATGAAAATTTCAAATTGTTGCTCTAATGTGAAAAATATTGGTCAAGCTACATTTAAAAATAAAAATGTGTTCAAAAAATGTGAAAAATTAATGAAAAAGATGGATGGCAGACTCCAATAGAACAACACCTCAAAATGAAATGTCTAAAGTACGCTTCTATAGTAGAAAACCAGTTTTGCAAGACGAACACCGACAAGAGCCGTGAATGGCACCACGTGTGTAATCGGTCGGTGAGTGCCTGCAGACAGCCCTGCTAACTCCCCCCCCTTGTGCATCCGCACTAGTGATGCAATGGCGCCGTGGCGCTGCACCCTTTTATGGCGCCAAAAGGCGCCACAGGTGTTTGGCCTCATTTTAGCTGGCGCCATCTTTCAATGGTGCCAAGGTGTTGCGACCACTAACGATGGCAAGAAAAGATTCGAATTTTTTTTCACCCCTGGAAAAAACACTTTATCGATTTTTTTTCTCAAAATATTCAAAAATTCATAAATTCAAAAATTGTAAAAATTTAGAATTTTTCAGGGAATTCAAAACCACAAAACGCATTCTTACATAAAATGTGATAACTAAATCAACAATTGATGTGAGGTGCATCTGAAAAACAGTAATGTTAAGAAGAAATGTCAAAAAAGCGTTGAAATGGTGTCTGTGGCGGACCTAACGGATCGATTGAGGAATGCACCCAGGTGGGTGCTCTACTCTTATTGAGTGATTGAGCTACTTCTGCTAAAACTAACACCACTCCATCAAAAAAATTGGTTTTGAGTTGTTGTTCCAAGTTGTAGAACAGAGCACTGTCCGACAAGTTCATCAGTTGTCATATCCTATTCCAGATTCTGTAAAATGCCCTGTAGAATGTCAAATGTCATGCAAAGTGTCAAAGTCATAGAAAATGCGCTGGAAAATGGCAAACTTATTTGTGAAAAATTTACTCAACTATACCAAATTACAGTGAAAATACTGTATTTCCTCAAAATACCCACTCAGATGGTTTATTTTTTCAGAGTGGACACTCAGATGGTTTATTTTTTCAGAGTGGACGCTCAGACCTGGGGAGTTTTTTGAGGGGGAGGGGTTAATTCAAGGGGAGGTGGGGGGTATTTCAAACAAATACGGTGAGTTTAAAAAGTGATCAAAACATGAAAACAGTCCAAATACTGTTTTTAAAGCTTCAATTTCAATATTTTTCCAAAAAAAATCGAAAATTTTTTGAAAAAATTCCAAAACTAGCCAAAAAAAATGAAAATTGTCCAAAAAGATTTAAAAAATTTGAAAATTAAATTTGAAATTCGAAAATTAATTTGAGGAAAAATTCGAAAATTCATTTAGGAAAAAACACTTAAAAATTGAAATACTTTTTTTGGAGGGATTGCCATCGTTAGCGACCACGAGGAAATAGCTATTTATTGTTAAAATGCTCGAAATTGTGTAGTGCAGTACAGATACCTGTGTATAAAACCCAGCTAATGTGCTTACACTAACATCTAAAATATTAAAAATCTCTTTCAATGAATTCATCGACTTTCAGTTTTTATCATCATTGTATTTACAGTGTTGTTTACATCGAAATACCCCCAGGGGGTTTACCATTTTGTCAAACATTTTGAGGGGAGGGGGGTTGATTCAATATAATAAATTTTATGATTCAATAAATTAGATTCGTGATATATCCCCCCTTATCTACTAGAAATCCTGGCGCTTTTCCATGACTAATCTGCTCACGCAATTGCCACCTTGCCTGGGTTCAAAGCATTCTGTGTACTCACCGGGTGTCTCAAAAATAGTGGGACACTGCATTTCAGTATTGTGGAACAGATGCTCCTTGAAGTAGATTTCTTTACCTGTGATGTGAAGTGAAATTTCTACTGATTCAAAAAATGCAGTATTTGAGTGCATTTGAAAAGTTCCCACAACAAATGCAATGCCAATTACACCATTTTTCTTTTTTTTTAGCATGAATGTAGGAGATTTCAAGTTGCTGCTGGTGCACAGATGTGCAAATTTTCATGTGGCAAGAAAAGTGGTAAGAACCCACGGTTGAGGCATTAGCTTTTCTCGCTCTATGCTTTTTTAAACTATTTATAATAATTTTGGATACTTGTTACAATTTCTACATTCCTCTTTCACCTATTTACCACAAATCCTCGAATAAGACCCCCCCCCTCAAATAACTTCCCCTTTTAATAACTCCCCCCTGTTGGCAAAGTGAGGAAAAAATAACTGCCCCTCTCAAATAACTCCCCCTCTTAAATAACTCCCCCCTCTCTATGAAAAGGATACAATACAAAAATACATAAGAATATTAGCCTACGGCAGCAACAGCAGATACAGGATGTGTATCCAGTGTATATACATTTTTTGTTGTTGTTGGACAGTTAAATACATGAATGACATGAGTTCAAAGAATGCATCCATACAATGAATTTCGTCAAGTTTTCTGACAAAAAATAACTCCCCCCCCTTGAATAACTCCCCCCTTTGAATAAGTCCCCCCTCCAAAACTTCTGATGAAAAAATAACTCCCCTGGGGTCTTATTCCAGGATTTAGGGTAGGTGGAAATCTATACACCAAGAAAAGTTGTTCAAGTGAGCATCATTTTTCTACACAAGCTGCATGTATAGTACTCCAATTTGCATTTCCCTATTTCAGGACCATTGTTGTCATTGAATGAAGATTTTTCAAAATAAAAATGCAGGCATTTCACACAGTTTCAAAATGTGAACTTGAATGTGCATGGCATGTTTGGTTTTCCACAGATACACATGCTGGGTGTTTTGCACTGGTTTCCACATCAGTCAAGTTCAGTTTTAGTTGACAGACCACAGGACAATTTTCAAGTGCACCTGCAGCAATGTTGAAAATGAATTAATATTGCATGTGCATTTGAACATCATTCCAGTACCCACAAACAAAAATGTGAATCATAACCAGTCAGCCCGTTCAACACCTGATGTCATTCTCAACTATTGTGTGTAGGTGGATAGACACATAACTGGAGTGTCTGCTCTGAAAGACACGCCCTGTCCGAACCTTTTTGGGACGCCCTAAGCGCCATTCACTGGCTCTGCTCCCGGCTGGCCGCCGCTGCGAATACATGCAGATTGTACACGGTGTTCCATTTTATCCTCGTTGTTTTTGTACTTTACACCGGGCTGCGTTTCGTATTCATTTTGAATCCGAGTGTCGGCGAACATGCCTTTTTTCGCCACACCATTTATCCGTAGATTTTATCTCGATTTATGGGCCAGCCGGTAGCGGAGTAAATTCATGCATAGAATCTTGCCTTTGTGTGGCCGGGTGCATATTTTCCCATAGCTTCTTGTTCCCACTTCCCGGCGGTGTGTGCGTCTGTAGCTGAGCTACATGCACCCACCTGTGTTATAGTCCGCTCAATGGGCACTTTTCCATGGTGGCCACCATATTAGGGTTCAAACGGGATCCCGATCCCGCTCCCGGATCCCGTGAAATTCCGGGATTTGGCAGTCCCGATCCCGATCCCGAAACTTTTCAAATCCCGATCCCGATCCCGAGAAACTCCAAAGTCCGGGATCCCGATCCCGGAAAAATTAGTGGAAATTATCAAAAGTGAAAAAACGACGTTTTTGCATGCAAAAATGTGAACGCAAACCCCCAGCGTTCATTTTATGCCACGTTTCTGGCATCCAACAGTGTTTTTAGACCTTTATGAACAACTGTGGATGCCAAAACATTGGCCAAAATCTCTATCCCAAGACCCCAATCCCGATCCCGAAAAAATGCCAATCCCGATCCCGATCCCGTGACCCCAATCCCGGCCAATCCCGATCCCGATCCCGAAATCTCAAAAAACCAATCCCGATCCCGATCCCGAAAAGTCAATCCCGTTTGAACCCTACACCATATCTCGCCGAATTTAGACAACTAAAATTGTTTCATTTTTTATATCTTATCGCATTCTTTCGCCATTTACTGACGTTTTTGTGCAATATTTATCGTGTGACTTTATTCATGGAATTATGGTAGCATTCTATGCAGAGCGTGTGTTTTGACCAGTTTAATGTTGGAGAAGAAAGTTGTCGTTGTCAAAATAATAATGCACGCGGTTTCATGAATTGCCATTGTCTGCATTTTTGATTGGTTATTAGCTCTACACACACTACCTATATAGTTTTCCTTTGAAAATTTTAACAAATTTGAAAAAACTCATAAATTAGTTGTTTTTTTACGTTGTACCGCATGCAGTTTTTATCGAATATCTGCTCAATATCATTTCAATAGGGGGTATTTCGAGTATGGGGTGTACTATTTCCTCAGGCTTTGGTGTATTACGAGGGGTAATTCAAGGGAGGTATTTATCGAAGGAGGTTAAGTCAAGGGAGGCATTTTGAGGAAATATTTATGGTGTTCCCGTTTTCGCGGCGCTACCGACCTATTTATGTGGCCATTTTTTTCAAGCATGCTTAAGTAAAAAACGCACACAAAGTGCCAGAAAAGCACCAATTATTATAGAATCACTAATTTATCCCTGAGCGCATTACAAAGAAAAACGGTCCTATAAGCAGACAAATATATCCATCCGTTAAAACGGTTATCATATCAAATCAAAAAATTTGATATTGTAAATACCGTTAATTGGTAAATTATTCAGATGGGTGATGGTAGGTTTTCATACTAAGTGTGATGTCCGCCGAGTATACCTTGTTTTTGTTGCTGTTGAACTGTCAAAAACATGAATTACATGAGTTTACGGAATTCATTCATATTCACAATGAATAAAGTGCAAGTTCTGAGGAAAAATAGCCCCTCCCCTTGAATAACAGCCGCTTGAATAACTCCCCCTGCAACCCCCCCCCTTGCCAAAACCTCTAACGATATAATAGCCCTCCTGGGGTGTTATTCGAGCATATACGGTAAATACAATCACACTACACATACGCGGTTCAACTTTCGCCCATCTAATTTTTTTTCACCGGATAAACGGCTCGCTCATTTGAAAGCCGGTGCTAACCCAGGATTTTGCACCATAAAACAGACGCTTTTTCTTCATTTTCTCACCGCAAATGATGGACGAAACACCTTCACATTTTTCACACTCGAGGAACGATCCATCATATAATCTTGAAAGGTTCCACTTCCACTGCCGCTGCGCTTTTTTACCTACTGAATCGAATTTCTGTGCAAAGTGCTCAAAAATTCCGAAGCTCCATTACCGTATTTATTCTAATAGAAGAGCGCCGTTATATTTTTTCGTCAACTTTTTTTATCTGCCGTTCTATTTTTCACCATTTTTTCACACATTTCGTATTTTAACACTGCTACATTTTTTATTATGCTCGAACAATATTTTAATATCATAGCATCAATTTTAAATTTTACATCTATTTCAATGCTTTGAACATTCTCACAATCCATTTTTGTAATTTTTTTTTGTGTTTTGGCACGCTTCCAATGTAATTTCTGCCTGCCCTTCTATTGGAGGGTTCCGTTATAATTGTACAAAAACGTGCCATAACCTGCAGTTCTACTGGAGCTTTTAGGTGCCGTTCTATTGTAGGTATGTCGTTCTATTAGAAGAAATACGGTATATGAGCGCCGGCTCACTGGCGCCTGCTCGAACTCGACTCAAACTTTTGACCCGACTCGCGAGCATAGGGGATTTTGAGGTTAGCATTTTGAGGCGGGTCAACCTGCCGGCACGTGCTTATAACTCGGGAACCGCTTGGCCAAAAATGTTGAAATTTGGATATGATATTGTTTCAGGTTGGGGCTACGCACTATTTCGACGAAAGTTTCCTACGAGCCCCCTGACCGGAGATGGGGTGGGTCTATAAAAAGACGGTAATTTTCGAAATTTTTGGGTGTCGCTCAGAAAATGCAAACTTTGAAGATTAATAACTCGACTATTTCTGGGCCGATTTTAGTAATTTCACTTTTAAAATGATAACAAATGCTTGGAGAGTTCATTTCTGAGGTCAAGAAGGCGATACACAATTGTGTTTATATCGATTTGGCCGGATTTCGAAATACAAAATTTACAGAAAATTTCTTTTTTTGAACATGCTATCTTATACTCCTGATCGACAGAAACACCATACCGAAAGAATGAGATCGATATCTCTCTCCGATCAAAAGTTATAGCACTTCAAACTTTCGCCTCCCATCCACGTAAATAACCGCATGAAGGTCAATGCGTTCAAATTCAAAACTCCATATCTCGACCATTTCTCAGCCAATTTTTACCAATGAACACTTAAAATGATCAGAATAACCTGAAGAGTCCAGTTGTATGTTCAAACTGTCAATATGCATTTTCATAATGATAATTTCATGCAAGAGTTTGCATTATTTTCTTGTGTGGGAAATTTTAGTTTAAGTTTAAGCTGGGACTCTTCAGGTTATTTTGATCATTTTAAGTGTTCATTGGTAAAAATCAATTTAAAAATTCTGACGAAAAACCAATTCCCCACCCATGAAAATGGCACTATTGCAAAAACAATGCATGTAAAAAAATCTCAAAAAGTCAAAAACTAATGAAGTCAATCGGTGACTTCAAAGCACACAATTGCATTTTCCCATGAAAGCCAAAGTTTGCCTGCTGTCCACCTGTGATGCAACATATTCACACACATCCACATGTGGCTAATCTCTTGCATATATTAGATATTAGTTTCACATCAAAGGAAAGTTAATCCATTTGTTTGGATTTTGCTTCATTTTTGTTTGGATTATGCTGTTTGGATTATGCACTGTTTGGATTTTGATGCAGACTCGACACATTTGACTCAACTCGCAACTTTTTTGTTTGTTGACTCGACACGCCGATCTATAAAAACTTTTTTGGGGCCGTGACTCAAACTTTTGGATTGAATAAATCGAGTTTTGAGTCAACGCTTCTGGCAAATAACTGCCGGTATTTTCCCTGTGGAAATACTCTTAGGTAGGTTTGTGATTTTTTTGTGTTTTTTTTTCTAAACTCGATGTCAATTCTTCATATTGCTAAGTGGCATGCAATTCGCATTAAATATTTACTTTGCCTAAGCATTCATTTGGCCTCATGTTGTTGGTTGGTCGTTCTATAGCACAGGGTTCACCAAACCGCTGACAGCTTGCTGGCAGTCAGCTGACAATCACTTGTTTACAGTTGTCAGCGCGCTGTCAGAAATTGTCAGCGAGCTGCAGCAGCTTCTCAAAGTGGCAGCATAGTTGTCAGCGAGCTGTGAGCTCGTTGACTGTGGGTTACTAAATAGGTATATACCATTGCAATGCTGAAAAATGGGCCAGTTAACTTGTCAGCGTGCTGTCAGCAAATTAATTTTTGTTGTCAGTGAACTGGCATATTTTCAATTATATTTTTGTCAATTTCAATTTTCATTCATCCGCTTTTTTCTCTTTTGCTGTCTGTGCAGTGTGTATATTGACAGAAAAATTACTGGCTAACTGTATACAACAGTTCAAACATAATCAATAGAGTGAAGTATCAACTGTATGGTGCAGTTGCGAAAACGTATTTATGTACTTTTACTCGAAAAAAACATTTAAATATACTCGAGTACCGAGTAGATACGTTTCCCAGAAAGTATCTGTACTCAACCGTACTAATTTTCACGTAGTTTGACAGTATCTGAGTGCAGAAAGAGCACTTCAGTTCTGGGGCCATTTCCGCACGTGGCAAAGTACTTTACTCTTAACTTTACTCTATACTTTACTCTTTCTTTCCATTTTTAATTTCACATTATTTTCCACTTTTCTCATTTATCTTTACTAACTCTTCAATTTAACATGAAAAAAATGAACATGCAGATTTTTTGAATGATTTGGTGGACTTTTTGGCAAGGGTTCCGTGAAAAATATTGAGATAAAATTTTTATTTTTATTTTTGCATGCACAAAAACAACTACCGTATTACCTCGAATTATCCCCCCCCTTGAATTAACCCCCCCCCTCGAATTAACCCCCCCTCAAAATGGGCTGGGGAAATAATAAACCCCCCCCCCTCGAAATACCCCCCCCAAATACAGTGTAAACAGTATGTACATAACAAATAACACAGTGTGTGAACTGTATTATGCAGAACACACGTTAAAACCGATGGCTGAGTGATGTTAGGGAAGGGTTTATGTGTATATACAGTAGTATATGCCTATAAACACTCATACGCCTCTGAAGATGTTGTATTTTTCTACGTCTGAGTACGGGGAATTTTGTAAAATTTCTGGCGAAATAATAGACCCCCCCCTCGAATAAACCCCCCCCTCGAATTAACCCCCCCTCAAAATTTGCTGGCGAAATAATAAACCCCCATGGGGGTATTTCGAGGTAATACGGTAAATATTCAGGACACGAGTATAAAAATTGAACAATTGTCCAGCTTTAAATTTTCTCGAGTTTCTTTTAGTTTTATTGCAGAACAACGATTTTTTTCTTTAATTTGATGTAAAAATAGTAAATCTAAAATCAATACTTTTACGCATACTTTTGGAACTCGCTACTTGTAAAAGTTTAGTACTTTGACCAACCCTGCTGTATGGCATATTGGCAGCTGCCCTGTTTAATTATAAATTAAATGTATCATCTGAGATACTCAGTCAGATGACCACAGTATACCCGTAAAAGTTATACCTTTTTACATATACTCAGCGGAGCGCAAAGTATGTGCAGAGTCCTACCATAATTTACTCAATAAAATATTGTGATAAATTTCGTGATTTATTATTCTATAGTAAAAACGAACTATTATGATGATAAACAGTATATTTAGGTAGTTTTTGGTTCATCTGATGGGTTATGGTAGGTCTGCTTAAATACCAAGTTTGATGTCCTCCGAGTATAGCTATAATACGCCGCTAGAATGACCAGTGTACTTTCCTCACAACTCTGAAATGTCTGAACCTCTGAACCGCGTTGCAAACTTACCCGCTTAGTACCGCTGTTGAATAGGTATAAGGTTATTATTGTTGAATAGGTGTCGCTGTTCCCACCCGGTACACCGCAAATTTACATTGAGGTCCACCGCAGAGTTGTTAAAAGTACCGATCTTTTTTCAAAGTATACGTAAACGTAAAGTATTTCTTTTTTACGCACCCCTGAGTACAGAAAACGTAAAGTAATTTTTTTTTACTTTTACTCATGAGTAAATATGAGTAAACGTAGTTTTCCTATCAGAAAACGTAAACGTGAGTACTTTTGAGAAATGTCGCCAAAATGTTCGCTCAAAATCAACAATTTTCGTAACTTTTTGCCTTATTCACGCAGTTTTTGACTATATATTTGGGTTTATACACATATTCGACTAGTTTCCCATATTTTTATCATATTTTCTCACCTTTTTCCCATCCATGCCTTTAAAAATCTATATATAAAAAACAATCTGAAATACGTTTTCTGTACTCGAGTACTTTCAAAAAGTATACTTAAAAGCGAGTATCGAAACTTTTTTCGGAGGAAACGTAAACGTATTTACTCTGTACTCGAGTATACGTATTTATCGAGTGAAAGTAAATACGTTTCAACAACTATGGTCCACCGTCCACACATTCTGATTTTACGCTTAAAATGTCACAAAATTTCTACTCAAAATGCATAAAACGTACACCCTCAGCTATGCATGCTGATCTAGCACAGTGGCACAAAAAGAGAGAATTGCAACTGCACAGTGGCGCGATTGTTTTGCCCCCTCGCTCTTGGCAACCGGTCATCCAGCGTGCGTATATACTCGCCGTTCACACTGATACACATCGCCCGCTAGAGAGCTCGCTAGCTGCCAGCTGCAAGGCTGACATTGATGCCCGCCGCAGTTAATCAAGTACCTCTATGGGGGGTTGGGGGGGGGGGGTTACCCCCCCCTCCGAACCGCCCAGCTTTCTATCTATACCGGAGGCAAAGTTTCGGCACTATTCTTTGAACCCTCCCCCCCCCCCTTATTTTCTATTTTGAGCTGATTATCACCCACTTTTAACGATTTTTCTCCCTTTTCCTCCTTCTACGACTTGCAACCCCCCCCCCTCCCCCAAAAAATTTTCAGCTATCAATCCCTCGGGAGGATCGATTTTCAATCTATCCAACCCCCCGGAGGGTTAAAATTAGAATACCCCTGACCTGGGGGCAATTCATCAGCCTGTAAAATGCCCCTTGAAATGTCAAATTGTCGTGCAAAGTGTAAAAAGTCAGTGTGAAGTGCCCTGGTGCCAGTTCCGCGAAATTAGAAGTGAGAAGTGAAATGGCAAAAACGAATTAAAAGCACAAAGGCGAAGTGAAATGGCAAGTGAATTGAAAAGAAAATTGGCGAAAACGAAGGGAAATTACATTATTTTTTTACTTCACTTGCCGTTTCACTTGGCCTT
>OZ038455.1:26096656-26153501 GCA_964036195.1 Sphaerolaimus hirsutus
TGACAAATACCGCAGTTTGTGATCTGTAAAGTCAGAACACACGTTAAGACTGATGTTTGAGTGACGTGAGGGAAGGGTTTATTTATGTGTATATACAGTTATTAATGCCTAAAAACACATATACGTCTGTGTAAACGCTTGATTTTTCTACGTCTGAGTATGCGGAATTTCTGAAAATTTCTGGCGAAATAATAGACCCCCCTCGAATAAACCCCCCCCCCCCTCGAATTATCCCCCCTCAAATTTTGCTGGCGAAATAATAAACCCCCTGGGGGTATTTCGAGGTAATACGGTAACCCATCTGAATAATGAACCAAAAATTATACCGTTTTTTCATTGGAATATTTCGTTTTTACTATGGAATAATTTATTACGAAATTCATCACAAAATTTTTATTCATTAATATATGGTAGGTTTTCATACTAGCTGTGCTGTTCGCTGAGTATACTTGCATCTAAAATTTTTGATTCATTTCGACCGATTCCATTCGTTTCACATTTAATTTGCCTAGCTCTATCTATTCTGTCATTTTTAGGCAAAATAATGAAACGTCACGCCTATTTGGATCGGTGCCAACTTTGAGATGCTCATTTATTCGACTGTCTCGTTGTAAATATATCGATATTTCAGTGCAGTGGATGTAGCTGGGTATTGCGTGGCGCCACGAACATGCCAGCCAACGAACAGTTGTATACTGAACGGAATTTACGGCTTTGCTAACACGCAATTCTACCGTAATTCTTTGAATTAAAGCCCTGTTAAAAATCATGCGCTTATCTGCCTACGGTTTTTTCATGATAGTGAGAAAACGCTTGGGAACTTACCAGATTTTTTTGCCATCATAACTTTTTGTCCCTTTTCCGCTTGAGAATTGTCACCGTTTG
This sequence comes from Sphaerolaimus hirsutus, assembly GCA_964036195.1. NCBI lineage: Eukaryota > Metazoa > Nematoda > Chromadorea > Monhysterida > Sphaerolaimidae > Sphaerolaimus > Sphaerolaimus hirsutus. The sequence continues at coordinate 26,097,542 of OZ038455.1, forward strand.
ACTATCTGCTGCTGCTAACATTACGTAAATACATAGGTGTTATCTAGAAGCTTGACAATGTAAGATATCCTTCAATTTCAGCTAAAAATAGCCCACCCTCGAACAACCCCCCCCACAAAAGTGAGCAACCTTCAAAAACCAGCCCAGGGCTCGTATTGCATGATGTACAGCAGAAACACGCTTTCAACAAGTCGGAGCCATCTCGCCTTGGGTGTGGCGGGTGTATGCATGCGCTTACGCATGGATCACTTTCAGTGGGGCGGCCACCAGTCGCATGCGCCGCCGCACTTGACACCTATGCATGCGCGCCTGGCTGCAGCGCTAGTTTGTGCACTTTACGTGGGCAAGTTTCCTGGGGGTCGGTGTCATAGAATGGATAATGTCAAGTGAAATGCAACGTGGCAAAGTCATGGATATGCCAGGTAAAATGGCAACCGAGTTGCCATTTTACTGGGGAGTTTACGTGACTTTTGACACTTAGCATGAAATTTGACGTTTAACACGGCGTTTTACAGGGTCTGAGCCGGGCACCAGAGTTGCGAAAGTGTATTTACACTTACCTGAAATACCCGGGTTAATGGGTATTTATTTTTACACTTACACTTACACTTTCATAAAATACCCATACACTTTTTTTACACTTTCCTGGGCAAAATACCCGGGTACAGAAAGTGTATTTTTTTCTTTCAGATGGCCCTGTTTTATGCTTTTGAGAAAGCATAAAACAGGGTCATGTAAACACCTTCCCGGTCACGTCCGGCAGCCATTTTTTGATTTTACTTCTTATATCCTATCCCCAGTTCTAGGGCGCCCCTGAGGCTGAAACTTGGGGGAGATATTGTCGCAACCCCCCTCTACTTCGCATGAATTGGGGGGGTCGCGGCGACCCCCCAATTCATGCGAAGTAGAGGGGGGTTGCGCCAATATATCCCCCAAGTTTCAGCCTCGGGGGCGCCGTAGAACTGGGGATAGGATAGAAGAAGTATAATCAAAAAATGGCTGCCGGACGTGACCGGGAAGGTGTTTACAAAAAATGCATTGAATGTAGAAAATATGGAAAATGTACATACTAGCCTTTGATCTACAACCTTTGGTCAGTACTCATGGTATTCTACAGTTTCATCATACTTTTGTAAAAAGGACAAGATCAATGGAAATTCACCAGCTGGACACAAAGTCAATTTTTGCATTGACATTTGCTGCATGTCCATTCTTGCATTTAAACAGTGTGTATCGCATCGCTTAATCAGTAAAATATCAACACTGTAAAACTGCCATTATTAGGGAACTTCATACAACTACAGTATTTGTTAGTCTGAAATTTTTCATAAAAGGCTGTAAAATGTGAAATAATGCATGAAAATGATAAATAAATTGATCTAAATGTGAGAACAGCGGTGTTTTCTAATGCTCAACAGTGAGCTCTTGCTAAAAAAATTTTTACACTTACACTTTTTTTTTACACTTTCCTAGGTATTTTTAAAATACCTTACACTTTTGGTATCCATACTTAAAATTTGGAAAGTGTATTTACACTTACACTTACACTTTCCAAAAATACCGGTATTTTAACAACTCTGCCGGGCACCCGGGGAGAATTTCACTCGCGGACAAGTGGTGCTGTGTATATGGGTGATAAGTGACCTAAAGTGGCGTTTAAGTGGCGAGTAAAGTGACCGGTTGACTTGTGGGTTGACAAGTAAAGTTTAGAAATGAACGTACTTTTGCTTGATTTACCGCTTTACTTATCATTTATAGTATTATAGGTAGTTTGAAGGGCATTGCCGTCGCAGCATATAAGCCCTTAAAAATTATGTAAATACTTACTTGAGTGCAGCCGCCACTGTCCTCCAGCGTTTAGGGCACTCGTGTTTCATATTTACGTTCCGCACATGCGTGGGTTCGATTCCCGCCAGTGGCCAGTGCAATTTTGCACTTTTTCTGTAACCTTCCTTCTAACTTGTCCACTGCAGGAATTACCCCCCGTGAATGTCTGCGCGTTTTTTCAGACCAAGCTTTAATATTACGCAAATCAGACATACGTTTTTACTGCAAATGAAAAAACGTGAACTTGATCGTTTTTTCAGCACAAGCATTGTCGTCACATCAAGTTCGTATGTAAACTTAATAAAAAAACTGTTACCGTATTACCTCGAATTACCCCCCCTTGAATTAACCCCCCCCCCCTCGAAATAACCCCCCCCCCCCCCTCAAATTCGGCAGAGGAATTAATAACCCCCCCCTCAAAATACCCCCCCCCCTAAAATTGAGTGTAAAGAGAACGTACATGACAAATACCGCAGTTTGTGATCTGTACAATGCAGAATACACGCTAAAAGTGATTATTAAGTGACGTTAGGGAAGGGTTTATGTATATATACAGTTATGTATGCCTATAAACATAATCTACATCTATGTAATTGTTCGATTTTTCTACGTCTGCGTATGGGGAATTTCCGAAAATTTCTGGCGAAATAATAGACCCCCCCTCGAATAAACCCCCCCCCTCGAATTATTCCCCCCCCCTCAAATTTTGCTGGCGAAATAATAAACCCCCTGGGGGTATTTCGAGGTAATACGGTATGTCTGGTGGTGCCTTCAAAAACAACAATAATTAATTGGACGTAAACTTGTGACCCACTATGTACCAATGACGGCCCACACACTAGTTGACACATGTAAAGATTTCAACTGGTCTGTGTCAACTCAGATTACGGCTTCACGTGTCGCTGAGTGATTTTTAAATGCACGTGCAGCAATGTTAGAAAACAAATATTGCGGCAAGTGCGTTCGAAGATCGCTGTGCGACACGTGAAGCAAAAATCTGAGTTGACACAGACCAGTTGACAGAAAAGCGTCAACTAGTTTGCGGGCCGTCAATGTTGACATGTTTCAGTTGACGTCACTTGACATTGACAGGGTGTTCAAGTCAGGGCCAGCGTGCATCCAACCCCGGCGCCGCTTCAAGCTGCCAAAGCGTATATATTTATGCGTTCGCATTGCTCTGCAGCACAGCTGCCAAAGCGTATATGCTTTTACTCTAAAAATACGCATACTTGAGTACCGAATAAATACGCTACGGTTTAGGTTGTCTCCAAAAAGTGTCTGGCTTTTACAGATACTTTTTGAAAGCTTTTACGTTTTCCGTGAACAAAGTTCTTTTACGTTTTCGTGAGTAACAAATGAAAAAACTACTCACATTTACATTTTGTGAGCTGAAAACAACTCTTACGTATACGTTTCCTTTACGTTTAGTCAGAGCAAATAATGTACACTACACATTTTGCACACTCTTGCTGCAGTGACCTGTGTGAATGAAAAATTGCAAATACTTGGCATACACATGAATACACATTCTGTATCGAGTACTTTTCAAGGTAGCACAAGTTGGGTGGGTACTTGTCAAAGTGTGCGGCTGCACATGCGTCGCGGGACGTCAGTTTGGGCGGCGGCCGCGCGTGCAAATGCCCTTTGCATGCACTGGCCCACGCTGACGCCGCTGACACACTGTGCGCGCGCCGCTCCAGTGCACTGCATTCGTTTTTATTTTGTGCGTCTTTTTGACGCCGCGCATCGCACTGCTGATGATAGTGTGTCCCGGTGCCGGTCGGTGAGCATGTAAAATGTCATGCTACTTGTCTTAAGGCATGTAAAATATCCGTGCAAATGTCAATTTACCGGACATTTTGCATAACTTTTGACACTTGGCATGACGTTTGACACTTTGCATGACGTTTGACATTTTACAGGGCATTTTACAGGGTTTAAGAATTCTCCCAGGTGCCGCTTGCAGAGCATGTCTAGTGTCAAAAGTCACTTATGATGCTTTGCGAAAATGTTAAATGTCAGCTACACTTAACGATGGCAAACCTCCCAGAAAAAAGTATTTAAATTTTTAAGTGTTTTTTCTAAAATGAATTTTCGAATTTTCGAATTTTTTCCCAAATGAATTTTCGAATTTCGAATTTAATTTTCGAATTTTCGAATTTTCGAATCTTTTTTGGCAATTTTCGAATTTTTTTAGAAAAAGATTGAATTTGAAGCTTAAAACACAGTATTTAGACTGTTTTCATGTTTTGAGCCCCTTTTAACCTTAATTCCACTGTAAGTGAAGCATGACATGACAATTCCACTTCACTTTAACATTACAAATGGTAGAAACATTTATGTGGATCAGTTTGCACCATTTTCACTAGGGCAGAATGCATTCCAAAAATGTTTGTGTGACTGCCCCTCGGAAAACCCGCGAGCGATTTTTTTGATAGACCGGAGTCTCTATCCGCGGAAGTAGAGCGCCGCGGTTCTAATTGTTTGGGCGGCTCCCTGCATTCCTAAATAGATGGAGTCCGCCGCTGCCGCCGCGGATGCCATTTCAAGCCATTCATGTTTTTTAATGTTGTTTTTTTCATTACATTAGACTTTTTCAGACCCACCGCATATCAATTGTCGCTTTATTTAGCATGCTGAACTTAAGATAGCTTTTTGTCACCTTGAATTCCGTGAAAAATTCGAAAACTATTTTCGAATTTTTGAATTTTCGAATTTTCGAATTTTTTAAAAATAAATCGATTTTTAAGTGTTTTTTCCAGGGGTGAAATAAAAATTCGAAAATTATGAAAAAATTCGAAAATTCGAAAATATTTTCGAATTTTCGAATCTTTTTTTGCCATCGTTAGCTACACTCGACCGACCGAAAGTACCTATGTGCAAATCAGGAGTCTCGAATGGGGGAGGGGTGGGTTACCCCCCCCCAAACCGTTCCGCTATCTACCTATCTGGAGAGACTTTTTGAGAAACTATACCCCAATTTTCGCCCAAAATCGCTATTTTTCATACCTTTTTATAGGTTTTCACCTCCAAAATACTAGTTGTTGTTCCCATTTACCTATTTACCTATTTACCTATTTACCGCTTAGTACTATATGCTTTTGTATACCCATTTTGAGCTATTTTACACTTACTTTTAGCGATTTTTCCCCTGTTCTTCCTTCTAGACCCTGAAATAGCCTATTTATCTAACCACCACACCCCCCCCCCAATTTTTTTTTTCCAGCTACCGTATTTCCTCGAATTACCCCCCTTTAATTAACCCCCCCTCGAAATACCCCCAGGTGTTTTCGAGCTGGGGAAAAAATACCCCCCCCCTCGAAATACCCCCTGTAATAAAATCTTGTTATAAGTTTCGTAGTTAATTCTTCCATAGTAAAAACGATCTTTTATACGAACTGTATTTATAATGTTTGGTTCATTATTCAGATAGGTTACGGTAGGTTTCCATACAAGTGTGATGTCGGCCGCGTATACCTAAAATGCATTGGAAATTGTCAAAAGACATGCAGCATGTAAAACGTTCGTTTACTATCCTATAGTGCATTCAAGACTTTTGACACTTGAATGACATTCTACAATTTACAGGGGATTTTACTTGACTTTAGACACTTGCATGACATTCGACAATTTACAGGGGATTTTACTTGACTTTTGACACTTGCATGACATTCGACAATTTACAGGGGATTTTGCTTAACTTTTGACACTTGCATGACATTTTTCACTTTTCAGGGCGTTATACCGAGTCTGGGACTGCCCCCTGGTTTTTTGTTGTTCTTTTGTGCGTGTTTTTTTCTTGTTTTCGGTTGGTTTAAGAGATTTTGTGCGCTAGTTATAGCTTGGTTACATTTGCGATTCCTGTTGCATTTGAATGCAGGCTTTTTCACTGTATGCTTCGCTGTTTTTCTGCGGTCATTTGATGGGCTAGTTGAATGGTGCAGTTTTGATAGATCCACAGCAAAAAATTGGATGCGTGAATGCGCGGTGAAGCGTCAGGAAGTGTCTTCACGCCAACACTTCCCGAACGCTTCACCAAGCTGCCAGCGCTTTCACACACATCACGAAAATCTGCGTGAAGAAACTTCACGCTTCTTAATATGGCGCTCCCACGCAAATGTATACGCGGGGGAAGCGTGTGGAAGCGCCAGCGGCGTGAAGTGTCTTCCACATGCTTGGATGCGCGTGAAGCGCGTGGTGAAGCTAGGTGAAGCGTGTGGAAGATACTTCACCCAGAATCTCGTGATGTTGGTGGAAGCGTGTGGAAGTGCGCCGCTTCACGCGCATCCAGCCCGCTTCCACACGCATCACGGATCCATTTTTTGCTGTGATTGTAATTTTCACTGATATGTTTTTCGGCAAAAAACCGGAAGTTTTTTATCGCCATACATCTTTGGGTGTAGAACAATTCAAGTGAGGTTTTTTCACGGGAGAAATTAATTCTGCGTCAGCTTTCAACCACTTTTACTATTTATCAATTCATTGTGTGAACAATGTTAGACGCTTCCAGTTTACTATAATGCAGTGGCTCGAATCTATACACCCTCAATCATTTGACGTAGACTCCCTGGCCATGTAAACCCGCTGGCCATGTAGACCCGGGGAACATGTAATTCTACCCGGTGGCCATGTAGACCCATGAATATGATGAGAAAACTTTGCTCATCATAATTTGACTTTATTCAAGGAATATCTTATCATATTCGACCTTACTCAAATGTGTTCAGCACTATAACAAGTGAAAATTGACCAAAATCCGTCTAAAATAGACATTTTTGACGCTACATGGCCAGCAGATTTACATGGCCGTCGGCACAGGGTCAATTATTCCTCATTTACGTGTGCCAGTGCAGTGTGCCAACGATAACTATTGCGTGGAACAAAGTAGTAATGACTAAATCTATAAATTCTGGCATAAATTGTCATCAATTCAATAGTAATGACTAAAACCGTCGTTTTTTGACGCTCCCGCTCGACAATATATATAAAACACCCTCGAAACCCCCCCCCTCAAGATTTCCATTATGAAAAAAACCTGTGCCCTGGGGGGGGGGGGTATTTCGAGGAAATACGGTATACATGCATACGTTCACAAAACATCAATTTCCGTCGCACTTCGCAGGCACTATCTATAAAATCAACGATGCACTAACAATTTGCGATCATAAAAACGTCAACATTGATTACTTCGGTGGGGGTTGCATTTTTCCAAGCCGTATCATATCTAGCTAACATTTTCGCTTGGCGGCAACGAAAGAGGTCGCTGGCGCCGCCGGAAAATGTCCGCGCAAACTCAGGCGCCGGATTCGATTGGAGCCTAGGGCGCTAGTAAGGTGGCCGACACGCGGGTGAGCCCTATGGAGGCCCGCACACTAGTTGACACGTGTGTGTCAACTTGTGCCAGTCCCGGACCCTGTTGCCATTTTGAAGGGCATTTTACATGACTTTTGACACTTTGCATCACATTTGGCACTTAACAGGGCACTTTACCGGGCGGAACTGCACATTGAAGTCAGTCGCGAGCCCTGTAAAATGTAATGTAAAGGGCAGTCAAAAAAGAAGATTTTATTACTGAACTTTGCATGACAATAGACACTTTGCCTGACACTTAGCATGCCAATTGAGGAGTTTGGTTCCGAAAGTCGATAACTCCATGTTTTTCAGTTTTGTGAAAATTGCATATGAAACTTTGACAGTGGCCTGAGCGGGTACGCTTTAAGTGACAACCCTTGACCAAAACTTTTTGAAACGCCAACGAATTTCTCTACATTTTCCATATTTACAATCCTCTGGCCGGCAAATATGGCTAGAGTTAGGTCCATTTTACTGTCATTATGGCAACAAATTTAACTAACAAAATTTTATAACGAGTTTCGGATGCACACTTCATTTTTGTATGGGGATTTAGCCATTTCCCTATAAATTTATAACGAGTTTCAGATGGTTAGTTTTTTCAGTGGAGATATCGAGTTTCGAGTGAAAAATATGATAGATATTTATGGAGTTATCGAGTTTCGAGTGAAAATTCACCATTTTGATGGTGGAGATATCGAGTTTCGGATGAAAATTTACATTTTTTTCAAAAATCGGTGTCTCTGTATCTCAGGAACGGTAATTTTACGGTAAATATTTACGGAATGTCTTTTCTTTTTTTTTGAAGAAAAAAGTATATATATACCGTAAATGCTCCAATAAGGCGACTGTCGGTTTATTGTTTTCAGCACATTTTTGGGGGTCGCATTATTGGAGGGGTCGCTTTATTGGAGAGGGTCGCATTGTATTTTTCGACACCTCAACAACTTAACTGTTCATTTAATTCGTATGAGCATGGCATCGTAAAGCAATATTGTACAGCAATAATCACCACAAAGTCACAAAATTTGCTAAATTTGGGGTAAAGTTTGCCAAATTAGCAGCGTCCGACCATTGCGACATCACTTTCAACGTCCGTTTTTTGTTTTTTATTCTTCTTGGGGGTCGCATTATTGGAGGGGGTCGGATTATTGGAGAGGGTCGCTTTATACTTACACAACGTGCCAAAGGGGGTCGTACTATTGGAGAGGTCGCTTTATTGGAGGGGGGTCGTCCTAATAGAGCATTTATATCAGATATGCACTTAACTCAATTTTTTGACTTTGGCGTTTATCGAGTTACGGAACCAAACGCCTCAATTGACAAAGTTGTATGACATTCTTCATGATATTTGGCAGTTGACTTTACACTTTACAGGGCTTGAAACTGTCACCTGGTCTGCGTCAACACAAATTTCGGCTTCACGTGTCGCAGAGCGATCTTCAAATACACATGCGGCAATGCTGAAACGTAAATATAAATGCAAGTGCATTGTAAGATCACCGTGCGACACGTGAAGCCGAAATCTGAGTTGACATGTACCAGTTGACACATGCGTCAACTAGTTCGCGGGCCGTCGATCAGCGTCAACTCGAGACGCCACGCTCATGGAGCGCCTTAGAAGCCCCTTACGCCCTAATCGAATCCAGGCCCAGGTCTGCGGCAACTGGGCAGCGCGGCTCCACGCTGACGTGCTATCTGCCGCCAATGGCCCCCGCCCGGGCCGCACTTGATTGCGTCCAGTTTACGTCGACTGCCCGTTACGAGTGAGGCGATAACCCGCGCCCGTGTTCGACACCTCTGGGGTCTGCGACGCCAGGCTGGCAGCCATGTTGCAGGGTTCGTTTTGCTATTGCTCTTTATTTAGCGCATATACTCGAATAATTACCCGCCTTGAATACTTCCCCCACCCCTTGAATACACCCCCCTCTCATAGACAAGTGAGGAAACAGTAATTTCCCCCTCGAATAACCCCCCTTGAATAATCCCCCTCATAGACAAGCGAGGAAACAGTAGTTTCCCCCTCGAATAATCCCCCCTTTGGGCATATGATAAAGTTTTTGCATTCTATATGAACAAAAATTACATGTTATTTAGTAGGTAAAAAATATTTCATGAAATCAGTGTGTAGAAACCTGCTTAAATGTTTTGATGAAATAACAATACCCCTTTGAAAAATCTCCCATCGAATATTTTCCCCCTCAAAAAAATCCGACGATAAAGTAATTCCCCGGGGGGATTATTCGAGTATATACGGTAATTTATTCAACCGACTTATTACTGGATGGAATGCGCTATTGTCTGCTTTGAAACTATTCACACTTAAGCCACCCTGGTGGCAGTCGCAGTCGCAATCTCAGTATCATGCTGTAAACTAAGTTTCTTATATATTTTTTGCGATCTCATAGAAATGCACATTCCTGCGTTCCATTCTGTTGTACGTTGGCCGATTTTGATGCCCTTCGAGTATGTTGGGGTTTGGGTCTGGGCTATGACGGATTGTTTTGGTTTGCTCGAATAATCCCCCAGTACCGAGATAATGGGGATCTATTTATCAAAAGATGCTCATTTTGCATGGCCGAAATGTATATGATAGCATGTTAAAAAAAAATTTTTTCATGTTCAAAAACCGGGTCAAATCGGCATACGGAATATAGACAAAAATAATCCGACCACAAAAATTGAATCTGCAGGTTGTCCTGATCATTTTAAGTGTTGAACGATCCAAATCGGCCCAGAAATGGCCGAGTTATAAAGCTTCAAAATCAATGTCCAGATCGGCCATGCAAAATGACTATCTTTTTATAGACCCCCCTTATCTCGGGACTGGGGAATTATTCGAGCAAACCAAATCAATTCGCCATAGCCCAGACCCAAACCCCAACATACTCGAAGGGCATCAAAATCGGTCAATGTACAACAGAATGGGACACAGGAACGTGCATTTCTATGAGATCGCAACAAAATATAAGAAACTTAGTTTACAGCATGATACAATGTCATGTAAAAAAGTCAACTCCCCGGTGATATTTTTTTGGTGTTTTCTGCCAATTTGACACATGAGATACTTATTTACAGCGTGTGAGACTGCTCCCAGACCCCCAAAATTAGACCTTTTCCAAATAGTGTTTCACAATCACACACCCCAGTGCCATTTTTCACACTCAAAAACCCACCAATCCAAAAGAAACACTATCAATGCACATTGGAAACATGGAACCCGAATTCTACGGTGGGGCGATGCCCCAATTTCGCAGGGCCCGTATCAGAAATGCGTTCGTTCGGGGCGCTGTCGCGCTGCCGCAGCCAGTCGGTGAGGCACCACCGAGCGTCCATCGCCAGCCAGGGCAGGCACACTGGTGCGTTCTAGTGCGGCACCACTTTTGGAAGTACGCGAGTACAGAAAACGAGTATTTACAGATATTTACGTTTACTCACCTTTTACACAGCGTAAAAGTAGACAATTTTTACTTTACGTTTTCTGTATTCAGGTGTGACTAAAAATAAAATACTTAACGTTTACGTTTACTTTGAAAAAAATTCAGTAATTTTAACAACTCTTTAACAACTCGGGCAGGCACACTGGTGCGTTCTAGTGCGGCCACCTGTGTGCACATTGGGGATGGTCCGGCCGTAAAGTAAACCCGGCCGTAAAGTAGAGGGTGCTTCTTTAGGCCGGGCAGCATTACGGCAGAGTTGTTAAAAGTACTGAATTTTTTTCAAAGTAAACGTAAACGAAAGGTATTTTATTTTGAGTCACACCTGAATACAGAAAACGTAAGGTAAAAATTTTCTACTTTTACGCTGTGTAAAAGGTGAGTAAACGTAAATATCTGTAAATACTCGTTTTCTGTACTCGCGTACTTCCAAAAAGTACGGGAGTAACTGAGTACCGGTATTTTTTCGGGAGGAAACGTAAACGTATTTACGCAGCACTCGAGTATACGTATTTATCGAGTAAACGTAAATACGTTTGTACAACTATGCCTTACGGCCGGATTTACTTTACGGCCGGGTTTACTTTACGGCCGAGTTCTCGCCTATTGCCTGGCTCAGTCGCGCAGCCTGCTAACTGCCCCCGCAAATGGAAAATGGACCGCTAAGTGTCGAAACTCATGTCCTGTCAACCTACCTTTGCCATATTGCACCGCATTTTACATGACTTTTGACACTTTGCATAGCATTTGATATTTTACAGGGCATTTTACACGGTCTCGGATTTTCACCTGTGAGGCGTTGGAAGTTTTTTGAGTAATGATTCGCGTTGATTGTTAAGGGGGTGTAATTCGAGGGGGTGGGTTATTATTTTTCCACAAATTTTCGTGAAGGGTCCTAGTTGAAAATTGGCTTTTACGTATCCAAACTGGTAATAAACGTGGCCAGACGAGATACATTTAGACCAAGTATATAATATATAAATATCTATCCAAATATATTCATATTGAGATATATGCAACGAGTAGATGCGCATGATCGCTCACACGCATTCTATTTTCAGCCACGAGATTATTAATTTTGTGTAGTCCTAATTTTCCGATTTGATTATACTCGACGGACCGCAAAGTGTTTATGCACACAAATATACTTATGTCTTAGTACTTTAGTAGGTAATCCACAAGCGGGTTATGTACTTTTTTAACAAACAAAAAAAAACCCAGAAAAATATCAAAAAAGAAAAAGGCGGAGTCGAGGACAACCAACATAATATGTTACGTCCCTGAAATCATTTTTTTTCTTTTTTGGAACAATTTTTATTTTATTAACGATGACGTCATGATGGACTGTTTCATTCATAAAATGCATAGCATGCGGTTGGCGGAGTAAAGCGAATAAAAATTACGAAAACCATTACGCTGAAATACAGCGGATGGCAAATCGAAAAGCGTAATTTGCATATGCTAATTGATTAGAATCAGTGTGTTAGGTATTATTAGCTACCGTATTACCTCGAATTATCCCCCCCCCCCTTGAATTACCCCCCCCTCGAAATACCCCCCTAAATTTCGGCTGAGGAAATAATAAACATCCCCTCGAAACCCCCCCCCCCCTAAAATTGAGTGTAACGTGAACGTACATGACAAATACCGCAGTTTGTGATCTGTACAATGCAGAACACACGTTAAAACTGATGATTAAGTGACATTAGGGAAGGGTTTTTGTGTATATACAGTAATATATGCCTATAAACACATATAAATCTATGTGATTGTTCGATTTTTCTACGTCTGCGTATGGGGAATTTCCGATAATTTCTGGCGAAATAATAGACCCCCCCTCGATTTATCCCCCCCTCAAATTTTGCTGGCGAAATAATAAACCCCCTGGGGGTATTTCGAGGTAATACTGTAATTTTTTATGATTTGATGCGAGTTGGAGCATAGCTGGAGGCGGAGGGATAGATTGGTAAAAAATTTCCGAAAAATCAGCAAAAATTCTTTAAATATATGAAAATAGGCAATAAGGCGCATGGCGCATGATCTAGTGATTTTGAAGGTGAAGAATTTTTAACAAAAATAAGGGGGGGGGCGAAATTTCCATACCAGTGTTTTATGTTTTTGTTTTTGTGATAAGCAGAAGTATTTTGCAGAGTTGTTAAAATCTACGTACGTTTATTCGAAAAATACGCGTACGCGAGTACGCGGTAAATACGTTTACATATACTTTTTAAAAAAGTAACGTACTCACATGTACGCGTACATTTTTGAGGCATACGCGTAAAGAAAATGTATTTCTGTGAATTCAATTTGGGACATATTTATAAGGTGACTACGCTGCAATTTACTCTATTTCCTCGATATATTTACCCCTGGGAGTGATTGTTTTATGGTGAAAATTTTGACGGGAGTTGAACAAGGGCAGGTATTTCGAGGGGGTGGGGGGTATTATTTCGCCAGAATTTTTAAGAACTCTCAGCTTCGTTCTTTGTAACATACGCTGAGGTAGAAAAATGCAACAACAAGCTCCAGGTATAAGAGTATATTTATAGATCTAAATATATAAGTAGGTATGTAAATATAGATGGTATTTATACACTTTGTTCTAATGTGACATGGTCATTGTTTAAACATGTGTTCTGCATTTCACAGAACACAAACCGAAGGTTTTGATATTTTCGTTCCCTTTATATTCAATTTGGGTGGGGGGGGGGGTTCGACAGGGGGTCAATTATGTAATTCGTATTGGCCATTTTGAGGGTTGTATTTCGAAAACGTACCCAGTTCTACATATTCTATGAAGAAAAGTGCTTGCTTTTGCATTTTAATGGGAAAAACATTTTGTACTCACATTTACGCGTGCGTACGAGTAAAAATTAACGTTTTCTATACTTTGTGTTGAGTAAAAAAATACTTTATGTTTACATATACTTTTAAAAAAATTCAGTAATTCTAACAACTCTGCTATTTTGTCCAATATCAGTCTATCAAGATTAAGATGTTAATATTCCTACCTATGACCAACTGATTTTCTCACAAATTGTGTTCACGAGAATTGTCTTCACCAAAAAAAACGGACGCTCTGCGTTTGTATTCTCAAACAGATCCCACCATCACAAATTACAAGGTGTCTCGCTAATTCTGGAACATTCCAAAAATATAGCCCATATAAGCTTTGTACTGAAACTCAAGCTAAACCCGACCAATGTGCCCTCTTTTCGCAACGGCATGAAATCATTAAGCAAATGCTATTGCAAAATCACGTTGATGCAAAATACTAGTTACTTTGCGTCCGACCGCGCCGCGCAAAACACGCCATTTTCAGTTAATTGGAACTTTTCACAGATTACACTGACATTTTGTCTGTCAAGGCTTCACTTTGGACACACTGTCCGCCTAATTTTTGTTGCTCTTTGTACCGTATTACATCGAAATACCCCTTCGAAATACCCCTTAAAATGGCCACTATGAATTTATACCCCCCTCGAAATACCCCCCCCCCAATTTAGTGTATAGAGAACGTAAATGACAAAAGCTGCGGTTTGTGATCCTGGGAACGCATACGCAGGACACACCTGCCTATAAACAATGACTGTGTTATATTAGAACCATGTTTATGCCATCTACATATATTTACGTCTATAGAGTCTTATGCATGGCGGTTTTCGTTGCATTTTTTGACGTCTGCGCATGTTTAAAACAACAATTTAGTAGTGAGATTTCAAAAAAATTCTGGCGAAATAATAACCCCCCTCCTTGAAATACCCCCCTCGTTGAACCCGCTCTTAAAATTCCCACTCTGAAACAATAAACTCCCCGGGGGTAATTCGAGGAAATACAGTTTGTCATTTGCTATGTTTTCTCAAAAAAGTCACTTCGCAAAGCTTTCCTGTTTTGTTCAGTTGATTTTCTTCATGGCTGCATTTTGAACAGAAATATCCATCCACTGGTGCTGCAACATGAATTGAATGTAATGTCTATAAATAGGTATTTAAGCGGCCGCGCACACTACATACCGCATTACCGAATACCCCCATGGGGGTTTAATTTTTCGCCAGCAAAATTGGAGGGGGGGGGGTAATTTGAGGGGGTATCGTTTCGTCAGAAATTTTCGTAAGGATTGTAAAAAGTAGGCATTTGCGTACTCAAGACAGTGTAATAAATGTGTCCAAACAGGATATATTTGGACATAAAATAGTAGATATCTACACAAATTAGTCTATGTGTAGTTGCAATGCAAATTAGCAGTAATAAATACATCATGTACATTGCATACATGATGTACAGGGTGCGGCAATTTAGATGTAATGAACAACAACAAATCTAGCAACAAAAAATTTTCTATAAAATCCACATGACAAATTCAAACACAATGTAAATTGTCATTTGATAACAATCCATTCACTTCAAATAAACTTTTCCAATCAATGTTTCTGCGAAATGGACAAAAACGGAATTGCAACGATTTGAATCCATTTATTTATAATTTTGCAAGTTCGACAGTCCATCATTCTTGTCTTCTGATCTGATGAATCTGACACATCTGATGAAACGTTGGATGAAAGATTTCCACAGACTCACACCACTGTCCATTTTTCTGGCGAATTTAGATCATCCACGGATGCGTTTTTCATTATTTTTTTTCATTTACACAGCACTCACCTTGAAACCCTGCTGGCGCCTTTTTGCGCCCTTTTAAAGCAGGGCGCCACGGAACAAAGGCGCCAAGCGCCAACGGCGCCATGGCGCCTTTCATAATGTGGGCGCCAGGCGCCAATGGCGCCACAGAAAAAGGGCGCCAAGCGCCAATGGCGCCATGGCGCGGCGCCCTTTGGCGCACTCAAATGGCGCCAGCGCCATGGCGCCATTCCATCACTAATTGGGCATTACTTTTTAGATTCAGACACAACACTCTGAATTAAATTGAAACTAATATTGAATTAAATAAAATCTATAAAAAAATAAATTAAAATTACCAAAATGTTCGGACTTGACAGGGAAGCTACGAAGTTCGCTTGAACAGGGTGCAACGTTGATTTTCTGTCAAAGGGAATAAAAAATTGGTGAGGAAATTAAAGGAAATGCAGCTTGAATATTGAAATGTAAATGTAATTTTCGTGTGAGACAGCTATAAATGTACTCTAAATGCTCACCTCTGTTTAACTCATTGTGTTTCTATTTTTGTAAAAAATGTACATTAACCAAGTCTTGCAGTTTTTGTTAAAAGGTACGTACGTTTATTCGAAAAATACGCGTACGCGAGTACGCGATAAATCCATTTACATATACTTTTCTTAAATACCGTACGCACTTGTACGCGTACATTTTCAAAGCGTACGCGTACGGAAAATGTGTTTTAGAAAATTCAATGTGGGACATATTTATAAAGTGACTACACTGTTTTGTATTTACAGAAGTGGTTCCGTTGAATATTAAAGTTACGCATCGTTAATGTCTTCAAAAATAATAAAAGCGCAACTAAATCGAAATGGTTGTGGAGACAATAGAAGTGGAAACGAGTCGGGAGAGCGACGATTTTTATCTCCTACAATAAAGAGACCTTGAAAAGTACTTTATCTGCCATTTGCTTATAGAAAAACATACGTTGTGCTGTACACGTATGAAAAAGTGCTTTTTTACATATTCTATGAAGAAATGTAGTCATTTCTACACTCACAAGAAAAGTACCCACATTTACGTGTAAGTACGAGTAAAAAAAGTATTTTACGTTTTCTATACTTTGTTTTGAGTAAAATAAAAATACTTACATATACTATACATATACATATACATACGTATATATGTATATATATATATATATATTTTTTTTAAAGTTCAGTAATTCTAACAACTCTGTTTTTGTGGCCATTCTCCCAAACAGAGCTGTTTTCATTGCCGCTAGCGTTGTCAAAATTTCGGGAAATTTACCTATATATATTTTTGTAAGCAAATAATATTATATTCATTTATATTCTCCCCCAGTTTATCGGGAGAGGTTTAATTATATTCATTTCGTAACGAGAAAACATAAAAAAATCTATCATTTACCAGATTACCTCGAATTATCCCCCCTCGAATAAGCCCCCTCCCTCGAATTAACCCCCCCCCCTCACGTTTTTTCTGGCCAAATAATATACCTCCATTGAGGTATTTCGAGGCAATACGGTATATTTATATAATTGTATCTTCTCTGCGTATTTTTAGAGGGATTCTATTTCGAGATTTTCTGAGATCACATTAAATTAAATTTTCTTAAAACCACCAAGTTTTCGGAACGCTCATTGCAGCCCAAACTTCTTTGGTCTAAGTACATCCGCGAATTGGTCCCACAGGGATAAGTTAGCGTACTGAGTATTTATTTATGGTATGAAACTCGAATTACGCGTTTGCACGAATAACTTGTGAACGAGTGGAGCTATCGCAGCCATATTTTCAGGGATCCTTTCCTATTTAGTTGCTAATGTTGACATAAAATTTGACGTTTATCCAACAACCCAGTGTCAAGTTATTTGAAATCTAGTGGGAGCGTCTAAATTGCCGCACCCTGTATACCTAAGTATGTAAATGGTATAACGTGGTTCTGCATTGCCCGGATCACAAATCGCAGCTTTTGTCATTTACGTTCACTTTACACTCAACTTCGGCGGGGTGGGGGTATTTCGAGGGGAGCATTTCGAAGAAATACAGTACTCAAATCGAATGCCAATGCGGGTCGATGCCAGTGCAGTGCACGCCATTGCAAATCGATTAGGGTCCCAGTTGGCCGCGTCGGGGGTGCACTGATACGCACATCTGCCCGATACGCACATTTGCCCGTTTTTTTCACTTGACACTTTTTAAGGGATTTTCAGATATGAGTGAAGTGAAAAAAGTTCACTAATGTCATTGCGCCACCTTTTTTCACTTTATTCATATCTGAAAATCACTTGAAAAAGTGTCAAGTGCAAAAAACGGGCAAATGTGCGTATCGGGCAGAGGTGCGTATCAGGCCTGCCCCGCCGCGTCAACCTACCACTTATGCCTTCAATCAATGTGCCATTTCCCATTTCCCATCCATTTCCGCATTACGCGACGCATCCAGGGGGGCGCAAGAATTTACATTATTAGAATAATATACCTATAATATATATGTATTTAGTAGACGTTGGCGCCAACGCCAATCCCGCTGTGGTGCAACCTAAAAATGGCGCCATGACTCCATTGCCCTATTTCAGGGGCAAAAAAATTATTTTTGAAGGGCGGGTGTCGGCGCTCCCCCCGGTCGCCGGGCTCCCCCCCCCCCCCTGGTGGCACCGACTCTGTGCCGGTACACATCTAAACCCACTACACATCTAGACAGAGACTGCGGATGAACAGCGATTATCTTCGATGATGTTGGACCGATAAACGTCTATCATTCAATCACACACAACTCATGATTCAATGGTTCTGGCAGCATGCATTGTTTCCATCGTTAGGGCGCCCGAATTTGGTTGCATGATAGTGATATTAGTGGGCATGCCCGCTCTACATACAGTGGGCGGTAAAGACAAAGGCATAGAGGCCTGTGCCTTTGTGTTTGCCGCCCACTGTGGAGCAAGCAGGTCTGTCAAATAATAGGTAAATACGCTAATCTGTTCATCCTAGATGTGTGGTGGGTAGAATTAGATGAGTGGCGGGTTTAGATGTGTAATGGGTTGAGATGTGTACTACGCTTCAGTGGCGGCACCGCAGGCACGTCGCCGGGCGACGGCGGTCGTTTCAGCGGCGCGTGCAGCAGCGGCAGCTTGCGCGGCGGCGGCGGCGGCCACTCGCTGTGGCAGTCGCCCAGCGCCAGGCGCCAGTCCCACACTCTGTAAAACGCCCTGAAAACGTAAAATGTCACGCAAAGCGTCAAAAGTCACGTAAAATGCCCGGTAAAATGGCATTTTGCAGGGCATTTTACGCGACTTTAGACACACTGCGTGACATTTTACATTTGACAGGGCATTTTACAGGGTTCGGGACTGCCCCAGGCGGCACGTGGACGCGCAGCACAACCGCCGCGGCAAGCTGGTCGCCGTCAGCAGCATCGAGCTCAGCCCCATCCAGCCCTGGCACAGCGTAGACTTGCAGGTGTGTGCGGGGGGAGGTTATTTTGGTGTTCTTGTTTTTTTTTTAATTGAGATTTTTGGAGTTTGAGGAGTTTCAGGTGGACTCTGTTATATATAATATATCATTCCAGGTATTTTTCATCGCATTGCATCGTTTTCGCCATCGGTAACGATGCCGTGGCAAAATTTCTCGCGTGACTTTATTCATCAAAATTTGCTATTCAACATTCCCTGAAAGCATACCGAAGTTACTCTCAACTTTTTCCGCCACTTTTTTCACCACTTGCCACTTTGCCGGGCACTTTTCACTTTTCACAATCGCTCCCATCTACACGACCCTCGGCTCTGCAAAACTGCAACACTCCCCCCCCCCCCCCAGACTCCAATAGAGGAGGAATCAGGTGCCTTGGTGTCTCAAATGGACACCGAAACCATAATGGACCCACAGTCGACCAAACAACCACTAGAACAGTGCCGCGAAATGTCCGCCGATGAATGTGCCAGTCCGGACAATCACGATGGGGACCAGGTGCCTCTCTCAGAGCTTGTCAAATGCCATGTAAAATGTCAATTGTCAATTATTTTGCAAGATCAAAGTGCGAATGTAAAATGTCCGGTAAAATGGCGAACGTACCGGACATTTTTCATGACTTTTGACGGTTTGCAGGACATTTGACATTTACATGGCATTTTACAGGGTCTGGGAGTGCCCCCAGGATTTAGCTTATCCCTATGCTGAAGATGTTGTCCTGTGCAATTTCGGCCAGCAAAGATGGCCCAGAAACTGGGCCCTGTATCTGGTCAATCAACCATAAGTTTGGGCGGGTTTTTTCCGTCAATATTTTTGTCGGTTTTGGGTGCCGATTTTTTCGGCGGTTTTGATTCGAATTTCCTGCTTTATTCCGACACGCCTTTATCGGTTCCGATTATTCTAAAGAATGTCCGTTCTCAGTGGAGTCGCGAACTTCGAAGTACAGATTTCGTTCGTTTTCGGGTTAGGAGCTCTCGTTTCAGTGTGTGATTGATTTTGCCCAATAAATTGAAAATAGTTCACTGACGGCACACTTTAAAATCAAATCTACCATATCCCACCTGAATAAAAGAACAGATAAAAAAATTCTAATCACATCACATTGCTCCGACTTTGGGTGAATTTGATGCACAATTTTTCACGTATTCTTTTTCGTCAAAATATGTCAGCAAAATTTGTTAGCAGATTCTCACCATGTTCACAAATATTTTAGGCGACTTGAAAACTTTTTTCAAAGAACAAACAAACAATTTTTTCTGAAAAAATCATTCCACACTGACAAAATGGCGCGCCACGGTAGCGTGGAAGTACATTTCATAAATATGTCGCCGTTCAATTGCTGGCGTTTTCACTCGGGCAATAAACGGACGTTAGGCTAGCGCCATGTGTCTACCGTATTTCTCACAATAAAGCGGCATACCTCAAATAAAACGACACATACAATGGCAAGGCAAGTTTTGGCTTTATTTTTTCACTCACTAAAAATATAACGGCAGCCTCTTATATTTAGAATGGAGGTACAAAGTGTGCCAAAACACACAAATATGCGCACGCCACCGTGGTCCCATTTGAACCCTACTTTCGTGGCGCCATTGCAAATCTACGACAATACCGTATTTCCTCGAAATACCCCCCGGGGGGGGGGTGATCGTTTCATAGTGGTCCCGAGAGGGGGGGGGGTTAAACGAGGGGGGGGGGATTTCGAGGGGGGGTTATTATTTCACAAGAAAATTTTTTAAATCCCAGTACGAAATTGTCGTCTGAAACGTACGCAGACGTCGAAAAATACAAAAAAACCGCCATTTATAAGGTTATGTAGACTAATATAAGTACGTAGATGGTATAAACACTGTTCTAACGTGATTCCGACATTGTTTTAACGTGTGTTCTGCACTACGCAGAACACAAACTGCAGTATTTGGCATGTACGTTCTCTTTACACTCAATCTGGGGGGGGGGTATTTCGAGGGAGGGGTGATTGTTTCACAGTGGTCTCGAGAGGGGGGGGGGTATTTCGAGGAAATACGGTATGTATATTAAGCTAGTGCTCAAAGGATGTCATATCTGCGCGCATGCATGATTCAGTTTGTACGGTCGCGTTAGATATTCAAGCGGAGATTTTCAACTCCCGGCGCCAATTTCCCCCGGGTTCCGAACTAACCCGCAATGGCGGCTACCGTATTTCTCCCAATAGAAGAGTGCCGTTTTATTTTTTCCGTCAACTTTTTACCTGGCGTTCTATTGGAAGAAAGGTGCCGTTCTATAGTTTTCTTGGGCGCAAAAACGTGCCAAAACCTGGCTTTTTATTGAAGGTGCCCTTCTATTGGATGGATGCCGTTCTGTTAAGTGAAATACAGTATATAGTGACCTCATGCGTGCATTTTATCCATTCATCTCCGCCCTTCATTTCACCAGAGTTGTTAGAATTACTGAACTTTTTGTAAAAGTATATGTAAATAAATGTAAGTAGGTATTTATTTTTTACTCACCAAGTATAGAAATTGTAAAATACGTTTTTTTACTTGTACTCATGAGTAAGTGTGAGTAAAATACTTTTTCCCAGGAAAATGTAAAAGCGTTTACTTTTCCCCCGGAAAACGTAAAAGCTACTACTTTTTACATGTGACAGTGAGTTTTGCACTGGAAGACATAATGGATGTCGTTTTTAATGATTTTTTGTTCTTTTTTTAGAAAAATTATATGATTTCTTCAAAATTTTCTTTTTTAGCAACAGAAAATTTTGATTTTAGCAACAAAAATACATTGTCTCTGTACGCGTGTACTTTTTCAAATGTACGCGTAAAAGTGAGTACATTACTTTTTTAAGTATATGTAAATGTATTTACCGCGTACTCGCGTACGCGTATTTTTCGAGTAAATGTACTTACATTTTAACAACTGTGCATTTCACATCGCTAAGCCGCAGCTGAACATTTCACTTTGCGTGCAACTGGCGACTTTTGCTTCTACATTCAGCGGGGGTGGGCTGGTTGAAAATTCTTCATTTCAAAGTGAAATATTTGGGCGCGGGGGGATTCAGGGATTTTTAGAAATAATTGGTCAAAAATGTTTTTTTTTTTAACGTTGGTTTTAGTAGATATATTTCTGAGCTCGCTGAACGCTGTACAAAAATTGTTACTGTATTTTGATGAATAGGTAGATTAACGGGGAATTTGTTCTCCATATTTGTTCCAAATTGCTTTCCGTTTAAAATTAACAATATTCTAAATTGTGCGAGCAATGCGACGCGATGAGAAAAAATAATTCCAGATATTTACTCGCGTAAAATATCATAAATTCCATTGCAAAGCGTGACATGAGTAAACCAAACGGCCTCATCCACAGTTAATGCGTACCTATTTTCTGTTACTCAAGAAGTACGCATACTCGAGTACCGAGTAAATACACATTCGCGTACATTGACAGACAAGTATCTGTATTCGCCTGTACGCTTATGTTTAGATAGTACTCGAGTACAGTAGATTAGTTTTTGTGAGTACAGAAAAGTTTTTTCTCCATTTAAGACCCCTGCTTTTCATAAAGAATACTCATTGACAGAAAGAAACCACCATTTTATTGTCCAGGGTAAACATTCATAATGATTTTCCAGAACGAAAATGAAATTTTGCTCGCCTCTACCTTTCCTGATAAAAAATACTCACATTTACACTTTCCGGGGAAAAAGTATTCTTCTCTCATTTACTCGCGAGTCGCGACTAAATGTAAATAAACTGCGTTCGGATCATGTCCGGCAGTCAGTTTTCAAAATCACTGGTGGAGCCGTATCTCCCTCTATGGTTGGATTTACGATGTCAAAATTGGGGTGGCTGTAGCCCACATCCACCCCATATTAGGTATATACTAACGCGTGGGCGCCGGCGACCCACCTCAGTTTCGGGCGCCGTACATGCAAAAAAATTCCAGATTTTCTCTGTCCGCATCAAGTCCGGCACCCAGTGGATTTCGACCACTTCGGGTGCCATAACTCCACACACGCGGGCATGGTGAAATTGAAACTTTAAATATAGCTGGCACCCCCCCCCCCCCCCCCGTTGTACACTGCGGGGTGGGCGCCAGCGACCCACGAAAAGTGCCGCTCGCCTCGATTTTGTGTCTTCTATTTCGGTTTTTCGCCAGCTGAATATTTTGAAGATAAATATTTACAGTAAGAAGCATGTTTCAGTAATTATTACAATTGAGGCGGCTAATTCTAAAAGTTCACAAGTTCACAAAATGCGATTTTGAATAAATCGCATTTTAAGTTTCAAACCCAATTCCAGGCCCGTGGTGCGTGTCCAATTTGGCTCTTTCATGCTTTCCATTAAGTTCCATATGTTGGCAATAAAGTGTCAAATTTTCAGCCCCTAATCTCAACGTATATGTGAAAAATGGGGTGTCCATAAAAATCCATTCGGTCAGAGCAAAACTGCTTTTGGGAGGGAAATGGACTTGTCGACTTCTTGCACGCGAGGACATTTTTGTTCCCGCCCGCGTTGCTCCTCACTTATGGGAAATTTATAGACTTTCTAGAAATTTTTAGAAGTGGCAGAAATACACTGTGTGCCGTACTTGATACGGACAGCGGAAATCGCGAAAAAAATTTTTGCCGATGCGGCGACCCTACATCGGGAGGTCGTCGCTGCCCCTGGTATATAGTAGAGGGGGGATGTCACCTAAAATTGCCCAAAACTACAGGTTTATACACCCCCCATAGTGGGAGATTCGGCGTTAGTTGTAAATTTGTAAACTAACTGCCGGACTTGATCCGAACGCAGTTTAGTTTTTACTTTACTTTACTCAGGACCGGTAGGGGGGGGGGGGGTTATGACTATGAGTAAGAACAAAATACTGTACGCATACGCACTGCATACTGGGAAAAATATCAGTAAATACTTAAACAATACTACTCCCACCCCCCAAAAAAAACCACCCCTCCAAAATCCATCAGCCAAGCTCAAATCACAGCACCCCCTCAAACACCCCCCCCCCCCATTTGCACGTGGTTCGACCGTGTCACCATGGGCGTAATCATGTTGAACTGCGTCACGTTGGGCATGTACCGGCCCTGCGAGGACACCGACGATTGCACTACGATGCGCTGCAGAACTTTGGCCATGATCGATCACGCTATTTTCGTGTATTTCGCGCTGGAAATGGTTAGTTTTTGTTGTTTTGTTTTGTTGTTTTTTTGGGGGGGGGGATTTTCAAGGGGGATTTTTTGTTGGGTGGTTTTTGAGTGGGTTTAGGCGCCTTTGGATCGATAGTTGATCAAGTCGTCGGGTGTCCTTTCCGGAGACTGTAAAGTGCCCTGTAAAATCTAAAATGTCAGAAGCAGGGTTGGTTTTATAAAAAAATTTTGTAAACAAATTGTATAAAAATTGTATTTTATTTTTGTTTTATTCTTGTTTCACTTTATTTTATTCTCAAAAGTCGTTAATAAAATAAAATGACACCATTTTACAAAAATTTTACATTAATTTTACAAAAATTTTACATATCGTGGGTTTGTCACCCGATCAAAAACCCGCATGTAACCCCTCCCCCAATTTTTCCCAGTGCGTCAAGGTGTTAGCCCTGGGCATGTTCGGAAATCTGGGCTACCTGGTGCCAGTCCCACTCCCTGTAAAAAGACCTGTAAAATGCCAAGTGTCATGCAAAATGTCAAAAGTCATGTAAAACCGCGTGCAAAAGGCATGGATACGTGCCATGACATTTGCCACTTTGCGTGACCTTGGCAATTTGCCAGGGCATGTCGGGCGTGGGACTGGCGCAGGCGGACACGTGGAACCGGCTGGACTTCTTCATCGTGCTGGCGGGCTGCGCCGAGTACCTGCTGCAGGAGTACATGGGCAGCATCAACCTGACCGCCATCAGGACCATCCGGGTGCTCAGACCCCTCAGGGCCGTCAACAGAATACCCAGCATGAGGATTTTGGGTACGTGCTTGGCGCTACATTTGGCACATGTTGGGCCTCATTTATTACCGTATTTGATTGAATAATACTCCTCTTGGATAATCCGCCTCCCCCCTGTTAGACGACGCTAAGTGAACTTTGCACAAAAGGGTCTTTCTTGCTAAGTCTTTT
Source organism: Sphaerolaimus hirsutus (assembly GCA_964036195.1). Taxonomy (NCBI): domain Eukaryota; kingdom Metazoa; phylum Nematoda; class Chromadorea; order Monhysterida; family Sphaerolaimidae; genus Sphaerolaimus; species Sphaerolaimus hirsutus. The sequence goes on from OZ038455.1 coordinate 26,122,344, forward strand.
GCCGAAACCAGTCCAATTGTAAAGGTAAATACCATATTTCTTCTAATAGAAGGGTGCCCTTCTATTTTTTTCGTCAACTTTTTTACCCGCCCTTCTATTGGAGACGCCCTTCTATTTTTTGGCCAGTTTTTCAGCTAATTTTATCCACGTTCTGCCAAGGTTTTTCAAGGTGTTACGTCAGAGACAGTTCATAGAATGATGATTTATAGAGTCTATTCAACATTTGATGTTAAAACAGCACCAAATCAATGACAAAAGCCACCAAAGTACGGTGTTCGCTGATATTTTAAAATTTTTCATGCATTTGGCACAATTCCAGCACTTTGTGTACCTTCTATTGGAGACCGCCCTTCTATTTATTTCGTGGCCGAAATTAAGTCGAAAAAGTGTACCTTCTATTGGAGACGCCCTCCTATTGGAGACCCGCCCTTCTATTAGAAGAAATACGGTAATCACAATATCATTGCTGAAGAAAAAAACTCCCTGAAGAAACAACGATAATGCTTGCCAAGAATACACATTCACTCAACGATGACAAAAAAATTCAAAAATTCGAAATAGTGTTTAAATTTTAGATTTTTTTCATTTCACCCATAAAACACTTAAAAATCGATTTTTTTTCTATCAAAAATACGAAATTTCGGAAATTGCAAAGTGTTTTCGAATTTTTAGTTGAAAATGCATATTCAGGAAATTGTTATGTCAATTTACATGGATTTATGCATAGCGCCAGAACAAAAATGTGCAGATGTATCAGCTTGGAAGGCCAGACAGCGTAAAGGTGTTGAAAATTCATCAGAAAAATTCGAAAATGCAAGAATTTGATCCAAAAAAATCGAAAACGTAAAAAAATTCGAAAAGTAATGAAAAGGTTCAAAAATTCGAAAATTTGAAAACTAAATTAGAAAATTAGAAATTCGTTTTAGAAAAAAAACGTTTTAAAATTTACACATTTTTCCAGTGAATTTCTCATCGTTACACCCCACTACCCAATCACACTCAATTACCCCCCCCCCCCCCCCTCAGTGAACTTGCTACTGGACACCCTGCCCATGTTGGGCAACGTGCTGCTCCTGTGCTTTTTCGTCTTCTTCATCTTCGGCATAGTCGGCGTGCAATTGTGGGCGGGCCTTTTGAGACAGCGGTGCGCACTGGTCCTGCCCCATTTCGATCACAGAAGACAGAATTTGGGCGCGCTTGGAATACCCAGGTTTGGACAGGGGGGGGGGTAGGGTTGGGGAACCGAACCGACCCGAACCGAACCGAACCGAGAACCGAGCACTATTTTGGAACCGAGAACCGAGAACCGGAACCGAGCTTGAGAACCGAACCGGAACCGAGAACCGGCACTTATACCCGGAACAGAAGTAAATACCCGAAAGAACCGAAATTTTCTAGGAATTTTTAAAATTTTTAAACAGCGTTTTTTCAACACCTACGTCTAAGCCTTTAAACAGCAGCTGAACATCTTGGTGCGTGTACAGAATTGCAAAATTCATCTGTTTGCAAAATGATTGCGCGGGAGCGTGTAATTTCACATATACTCCAGCGACATTACACCTTACAATGAAATCTACCATATCCCACCAGAATAAAAGAACAAACATAACAAAATTTCATCATATTTATGAAATTGCTTTGATAAATATGATGAATTTTTTATGTATGTTCGTTTATTCAGATGGGATATGGTAGATTTCATTGTAAGGTGTAATGTCGCTGCAGTATAAACATTATCACTGGTAGTAGTTTTCATTGGTTTTGTGGCAGTTTTAACCGTAGTTGGCAAAAGTTATTTATGTTTACGTACTACATAAATACATTTACGTTTCCTCCAGAAAAAAATACCAGTACTAATTTACTCGTGTACTTTTTGAAAGTACGCGAGTACAGAAAACGTAGATGTTTGCTTTCACACTTTTTCAAATACCAGTATTATTATAACAACTCCGATTTCTGCATTCTACCATGAAATAATTGAATTGAAATTCAATAATAATTGAAGCTGAGATATGCTCCTGTAGTATAAAATATCCAATCAATGTACTTACACATGTAAACTTGGGTATATTGTTTTTCTGTTGTTCAGCCGATTTTTACCCGATACCCGGTTATATAATTACCCGGAACCGAAATTTTGATCATTTTAGAACCGAAAGAACCGAACCGGAACCGAGTTTAAGAACCGAACCGAGAACCGGAACCGAAAATTTTCAGGAACCGAGAACCGATACCCGAACCGAAATCTTTTGGAACCGAGAACCGAGAACCGGAACCAAAAATTTTGAAATTCCCAACCCTAGGGGGGGGGGGGTATTTGAGTTGATAGGGGTGAAGTTGATTGGAGATGTTGTGCTAGTTCGAAGCCCTGTAAGGTGTTTAGTGTCAAGTGTTTCATGTCATGACAGATGTCAATAAAAAATATAAAAGCAGATTTTATTACTGAACTTTGCATTACAATTGACAATTTGGCTGGCACTTTGCATGACAATTGACAAAGTTGAATGACATTTGACACTTGTCTTTACACTTTACAGGGCTAGGGACAGGAACCTGAGAAAAGTGTTCATTTTATTCTATTGGCTCTATTGGCTATTCAAATATTTCCATTTTTTCGAACATGCAATGGCCCATGAAATTGTATATCATTTTCATCATTGGCTCTACTTGCAAACGAAATTTCGAAAGTCATAATTCTACATTGAACACATCTGAGTTTACAGGAATGAACTGTCCGTCAACTACAGTTGACGTGGATCCAAAATATCCCATTCCGTAAACTCAAAAAAGTTCAAATTCAAATCCAGATTTTTAAATTTTCCGAAATTTTGGCTGAAAAGCAGTGTGTGGAAAATTATCAAGCACATAATGTGCCTACACACACTAGTTTTCACCGTGACTTCGTGTGAAAACTGAAATTTTTTAAAGTGCAAATTAATGAACATGGTTGAATTATTTAATTAAATTTAAATCTGAATTTTAATTAATGAAAGTTAAACTTTGAAAATTTGAAAACTAAAACACGTATAGCATACAATCAGAGTAGGCTGAATGTGGCTATGTGGCCATTTCAGTTTTCACATCAGTCACGGTGAAAACTAGTGTGTGTAGGGCCAATGAAGCAAGAAAACAAGCGCACAGATTGCCCTACTACGTGCCGTCGGACACGAGCCTCGACTACATCTGCAGCACGGCCGAGGCGAACGGCATGCACAAGTGCAGCGAGCTGCCCAACTTCGAGTACCACGGCACCGTGTATCTTTTTTCTTCTCTTTTACTTTTTCATGGCCAGGGGATGTTTGCAAACTAAATACATGTTACATGTGTGGGCCGCCGCGTCGCGTGTCATCCTGGGGGCAGTCCCAAGCCCTGTAAAGTGTAAACTAAGGTGTAATGTAGATCAAGTGTGAATTTGAAACAATTTTGAAACAAAACCTTGTGTAATATGTATTTATATATCAAGTGCATTGGAATATTTGTTTGTTTTTTACTGGAAATTTTACATTTTGCATGACACTACACATGATATTTTACATTAGCATGAAATTGTACATTTTACATGACATGATACAGGGCGCGGAACTTGCGTGGCGCCCTTTTATGGCGTCTTTTAGTATCAGTCAAATATAGGTCAACAATCGTGAATGAAGTAATGCCTGTTCAATTGACACCGGTGCATCGTGATGTGATAAATAGTGTGAAGAAATTGTCCTAACTTAAATCGTTCCAGCCGACTATATAGATACACGCGTGCGAATTCAAATTGGTTCAAAAAAGCGAGGACAAAAACATTCAAATTCACATTCCCACTTCCCAGTGTGCCGCTCGAAAATTTGCGAACGTCCCTAAGCTCTCAGGCTGTAAAATAATCTAATTTTTTGGGCTAATCATAGCTAATTTTTCAGCTGCAACGGTTCGTTGGAGAAATGGCCAGTTGGCAAGATGCCATCGAATGAATCGTGCATCGACTGGAATCGATATTACACCAATTGCACGGTGATGGAGAGAAATCCTTTCCAGGGATCCATTTCATTCGACAATATCGGCTTCGCTTGGGTAGCTATATTTTTGGTAGGTTTTTAAAAAATAGATTTTTCAGTTAAAGTTTTGACGCACATAAAAATATAATTTGGCAACTTCCCAATCGCAGGTAATCAGTTTGGAAGGTTGGACCGATATCATGTACTACGTGCAGGATGCGCATTCATTTCATAACTGGGTCTATTTCGTCATACTCATAGTTGTTAGTTTGACATTTGACATTGACATTTTTCAAGTTAAAGAAATAATTTGCGCAATGGGGCGCGATTGCAAGCTATTTGGTGTACTCAGCGGACCGCAGAGTATGCGCCCAAAATCACTTATGTCTTGGTCCATAATGCGCCAGCAGGATACTTATGTATACTCCGGTTACTTTACACCCTGCACGCGTGGTTCCCGCTGGAAGTGTGCCAACGATGGTTAACGCGTCCGAGTTTCATAAAAAGATGACAAAATTGATTGTTGTTATAATGTTATTCATTAACATATACACATCAATGAATTTTTTCATATTTTTATGGAAATCGCATGATTTTACAATCATTGGCACGCTTCCAACACGAGACATAAATCAGTGCGAGGGCAGAGTATCACGTACGCCGAGTATACGCACTTTCCCACAGAGAACAATATTTAAAAAAGTAAAAGGCGGAGCCGGTTTACAAAACTCGTATGCTTTGATTATCAATGGCACGCTTCCAACGTGAGACATAAATAACCGCGCATGCAGTGTCCAGTCACTCGAGTATACCAACAGTACACTCGGCAGACTTGATACTCTGCACTCGAACTGATTTATGTACCACGTTGGAAGCGTGTCAATGATTGTTACAGCGTACAACATTTGTAAAAATGTGAAAAACTCATTGCTGTGAATACAACAACGTAAAATGTGATAACAAAAGTGATTTTTTTCAACGTTTTATGAATGCAGCGTGTTTTATATACTGTTGGCACGCTGCCAGGGAGAGCCACGAGTGCAAGGTGTAAAGTAACTGCAGTATAGCAAAAGTACCACGTGTATACTCGGCAGACACGATACTCTACAAACAGATATGAGTTATGTCTTTGGCTGGCAGACTGCCAGCCGAGAACTTATGGAGGCGTGATGACGGCGAAGTGATGACGTGATGGCGACGAAAGTGACCACGTCATGATGTAGTGTTTCCTCCAGAAAAATGTACGGCGTGATGTGATCCGAGTATATTTTGCTCGCAGGTGGGTGCTTTCTTCATGATCAACCTGTGCCTGGTGGTGATCGCGACGCAGTTCGCCGAGACGAAGCGCAGGGAGACCGAGCGAATGCTAGCTGAAAGGGCCAAATTTCAATCCACCAGTTCATTGGGTTCGTTCCCATTTACCTATTGGGGATCGGCTTTTAATTTTTTGATAGCAGATTATGGTAGCAAATAAAATTTACATACGGCACGTTGTGAGTAGCACCGACGGAGATAAGTTGATTAAAATATCACACTTTTGGTGCTATTTCGAGGTGGTCTTTCGAGGAAATACGGTAGTTTTTTAGGTAAAGTGTGTTGAAATGCCTCGAAATACCCCCAGGGGGTTCATTTTTTCAGAGTGGTAATATTGAGGGGGTTTTTCGCGGGGGGGGGGGCTTATTCGAGGGGGGGGGGGTTATTATTTCGCCAGAAGTTTTCGAGACGGATCGTAGTAAAGAATTCTCTGTTTCATACCCCAAACTGGTAGTAAATGCAGCGAACGAGGTTACACTTACCGTATTTCTCCGTGTAAAGCACCCGGGTGCTATACAAAATCGAGACCCTTTCCAGCAACCTTTTTTTAAAACTTGTATAACACCCGGGTGTTATGTCGGGGGGTGTTATACACGGAAACTGGACTAAACTATAAAAGTGTGCTTTCGTTTTAAATTTATGATACACGTCACAACATATTTAGGCTTTTTCGGTTCCCAGCGTGCAGCAATCCAATGGAAAAATGCGCGCCGCGGAATTTCAATGAGTGGCGCGCGCCATTTAAGCGATATTTAAGCAATTCAAATCAGTGATTTTTTGAAACCTAGCGTAGCACCCCGGGGTGCTATGCAGCTGTATAACACCCCGGGTGTTGTGCACGGGGGGGTCCTTTACACGGAGAAATACGGTAGTCTGGTTCGTGTAGCGATACATGTTGATACGTCCATCTGTACCAGCGATGCAAATTGGTCCCAATTTATTCAACATGTATATCGTTTACATGATGTACCTTCTTCCAGACGGGTGTATTTCGAGGGGGGTTAATTCAAGGGGGGTATTTCGAGGAAATACGGTATTATCATTATCTTCCTTTTGTGCCTGTGGAACTCTGACCTGTCTCTATCTAAAACTGGGACCATTCTATGAGCAGAGAAACATAAAAAAGAAAATTCAGTGCCACCGAAATCCAAACAGCTCACAAGATCAAACACGAGCACACTACGAAATTGACAAATCTATTCGGCCCTCTACTGGTACAAGTTTACCCGGTGCACAAGTAAATACCAAAAGTAGTAAAAGGGCGCCATGGTGCGGCGAACTGTGGCGCCATTCCATCTCTAATCATGTGTAACTCTGGTGTTTTGGAGGGGGGTTTCACTCGCAGGGTTCAATAATAGGGTTTTCAGGCTTTTAAGGAAATAAGGAGAAAAATGGCTAGATAAAAATATGTAGATGGCTGGAGCGTTTGGGGGGTAACCCCCCTCCAACCACCCACACTGAAGACCCAGTGCTCAAGTAGGAGGCCTCACCCAAGCACCGGGTCTACATTGGCACGCATATTGCTACTTGTGCAGCGGGTAAACTTGTGCACGGGGTTCTAGCCATGTGTTCACCTCGCATCTACCCTCCCCACCCAAATGCGACCACTGACCACCCGACCCCTCTCAGCGCGCTCAGACTCCGCCCACGAAGGAGGGGAATCGGACGGGATCTACCGCGCCATGGTCAAATACGTGGCGCACTTGGCGCGAAAGGCGCGCAGGCGCACTCTAGCGGCTTATCGACGCTGGAAACAGCGCCGTGCCGAAGCTAAACAGAGCAGATTGCACGCTGGCACGCCGTCTGTTGACGGCAGGACGAGTTTGATGGACTATGAGAAGGCTGGGGGTCATGTTCAAGTGGAGGTGCGATTTTTGGGGCTTTGGACTGTGTTTTTGATTTCATCGTGAATACCGTATTTACTCGAATAATTCCCCTGGGGAATTTTTATTTCGTCTGACTTTTTTGAGGGGGGAGTATTCAAAGGGGATTATTTTTTCGTCAAAATTCTATCATATCATTTCGTGAAATATGCTTTGTAACAGAATAATTCATCGATGGTTTTCAAAGATACGGGCCTTATTTTTTCTTCCATCGGTGAGGGGGGAAATTTTTCGTGGGGGGGAATTATTCAAGAATGGAGAATTATTCGGGTAAATACGGTAAATGTTGCTGCACGACCTAGCGTGCAAATCGATTTGCACGCGCACACGGAAAATTTGGGCAGTGCCCGCATTCGACTATGGGTGTTCAATAATTTCGCGAGTGCTGATTAGTGATTGAATGGCGCCATGGCACTGGCGCCCTTTAATGGCGCCAAAGGGCGCCAGCGCCATTGGCGCTTGGCGCCCTTTTCTGTGGCGCCATCTGGCGCCTGGCGCCATTATTTTGAATAGCGCCATGGCGCCCTTGGAGCTTGGCGCCATTTTCGCTGGCGCCAATTTGGCGCCCGGCGCCATCATTTTCGATGGCGCCACAAATGGAGCCAAAATGCTGGGATAACCGGGTGTATTTTCCATATTCAAGTGCCTTATCTGCTGAATGCTATCATTTATGTTGTATTTAACACATTCACCTTTGTAATTTGTTGCTACGTTGCAAGTGTGGGTTCATGTTGGTGGTTTTATACCACATATATTGGGAATCTTCAAAGATGACAACCAGGGCCGTATCCAGGGGGGGCGGGGGGGGGCTGCAGCTCCCGGGGTGAGACCAGAAAGTGACCGGGAAATGCGATTTTTTTCAACGACAGCGTAAAATTTCTAATAACTTGTCACTGGGTGGTCAACTTTTAGGTCAACATTAACAACTAAATAGGAAAGGATCCCTGAAAATATGGCTGCGATAGCTCCACTCGTTCTCAAGTTATCGATGCAAACACCAATAATTGCCGCTTTACTACCACCTTGCTTTACAACCAATTACACAAGCGTCTGCCGATTTCCTTATCGGTAAGGCGGATTACTTTAAAACGAAGTACTATTAAGTTATTTTCAGTTATTGGTTTTGAGGCATCTTTCAGCCAGAAAAATTGTGTGTAGTCTCTAGCTTGGTCATGCAATCCTATTTGCAAAAATGCCTTTTCAATATTGGCAATTAATGCTAGATTGCCTGCCCTGAACCTCAGGAGTAGGCCCAGTGCTAATGGTGTTGTAATTGGTCCTCTAAAAAGGCACTCGTTGAAACTGGGCTTACCTGGGCTACCAGTGATTTAAACCGCACCAAGGCTTCTGCTTTTCCTGTGGGCAGGTCACTGATACTCTCTTTATACGGCCAGTCAATATAGTATTGTTTGTTGTTGTTGTTGAATTTTATGCTATTTATTATCATCTCCTCTGCAATGTTGTCATCAATTGCATAGGGGTCATCAGTGATTCCCACTGCTTCTAGACTGTGAAATTGTCATAGTGTTTCCTTTCCTATGGCCACTATGGCTACTTTTTGATGATTTTTTGTTGGTTCAGTTAAGCTTGAACTACAAGTGAAGTTACAGACATGATCCATAGTTGCAGAATGTACAGCTACTACAATCAAAGCCAAACAGGCAAACCTGCATGCAGGTTTTCCTTCTGCAAATTTGTCTATTACCATGCTAATTTCACTTTGATTTTTTCCGTTTCCGTGAAAATTTTGCTTTCCGTTTTCCGGCATTTCATTTTTCCGTTTTCCGGCCAACAATTTTTTTTTACCTTTCCGTTTTCCATTTTCCGCTGAGTGTAATTTTTTACCTTTCCATTTTCCGTTTTCCGGCAGAAATTTTTTTTTTACCTTTCTGTTTTCTGTTTTCCGTAAAGTGAAAAAAATTTACCTTTCTGTTTTCCGTAAAAAAATTTTTTTGACACCCTAATGTTGACCTAAAATTTGACGTTAATCCGACCACCCAGTGACAAGTTATTCAAAATCTAGAGCGCAGGTCTAAATTGCCGCATCCTGTACATAGCAGTGGAGTCACTTCATAAATATGTCCCACATTGAATTTTCTGAAATACATTTTGCGTACGCGTATGCTTTGAAAATGTACGCGTACAGGTGTGTACGGTATTTTTTATAAAAGTATATGTACTCAAATTTATTAACCGCGTACTCGCTTACATATTTTTCTAGTAAACGTACATACCTTTTAACAACTTTGCTGCCATGTAAACTGCATCCGGATCAAGTCCGGCAGTCAGTTTTCAAACTTACAACTGACGCCGGATCGCTATGGAGGCCCTATAAACCTGTAGTTTTGGGGAAAAATAGGCGACATCCCCCCTCTACTATATACCAATTGCGGGGCAACGGCGACCCCCCGATGTGAGGGTCCAAAAAATTGGCAAAATGTATTGGCAAAAATTTTTTTTCGCGATTTTCACTGTCCGCGTCAAGTCCGGCATCCAGTGGATTTCCGCCACTTCGGGTGCCGGACCTCTAGATAAGTGGGCACAACGAAGTTGGAACTTGGTACGGATTTAGCTGACATCCTCACCATACTTTACACTGAACGGCGAGTGCCAGCGGTCAGCCGAAAAAGTCACTTACCGCACGTAATCCATTTAAAACGGTGTGAGCATCATTTCTGACACCCATTTGCCCTTTCAAAAAAGTGGGCAATGGACAACTCATTTTACAATGTGCCTACACACACTAGTTTTCACCGTGACTTCGTGTGAAAACTGAAATTTTTTAACACGCAAATTTATGAACACCGTTTAACGATATAATTTTAATTAAATTTGAATTTCAATTAATAAAAGTGAAAATTTAAGAATTTGATAACTAAAACACATATAGCATAAAAAAGAGTAGGTTGAATGTCGCCATGTCGCCATTTCAGTTTTCACACGTGTCACGGTGAAAACTATTGTGTGTAGGGCCAATATAACAGCACTGTAGCACACCATGCCATGCAGTGGAAGTTCGTTTTCAGCACTGCTTAACAGGAACTCTACACCCGCCCCCTCTAGTAACATACAAAAAGTTACCTTAAATCATTTTTTCAGATGGCGCCGTAGCGCCATTGTCGCCTGGCGCCATTTTCTCTGGCGCCATTTGGCCATTATTTTGAATGGCGCCATGGCGCCATTGGCGCCTGGCGCCGTTTTTCCTGGCGCTTTTCCATCACTACCCACTACCCACCGAAATGAATATGCCATTCCCACCTGCCCCATCCAGATGTCAGTGGGCGGTGCGGCGACGCGAGCGCACTCTAGCGACAAGCGAACGCAGGCGCACAGGCAAACGTCTGGCCGCGGCGGCACAAGGCACCATAGGGGGCGGAGTCACGGGCGCAAGAGTGAATCGCCTGAAACAATAGAACAGAAACACTATACGGACGCGGGTGGTTCGCGCCAGCGGTGCCCCAGGTGAGATTTCGGTATACTCGGCGGACCGCAAAGTATGCGCCTAAAATTATTCATGTCTTGGTCGATAACGCGTGAGCTGGATACTTATGTAAACTCGGCGGACATGAAACGAATCAGTGATTCGGCCCTTGGTGACCAATGACGTATGTATTTTTAATTCGAACTTGAATGGACAGATTCCATTCGGTTCACGATACTTTTGATTCAATCCGACTTTTTATGCGAGAACGATATGAGTTTTATAGACAAATCGTTATAGAAAGTCGGATTGTAGATTCTTGGGTCGGTTCTTATCGTCGCAACCCCAACGAATTCCTCCGAAAAAGTACGTAAAAGAATTTGGCACACGTCCAAATTCCTTGCGTTCCGTACCAACAAGTATAAAGACGCACGATTTCTGTTCGCGTCACCGATGACCGCATAATGTAAACACAAGTGTCAACTAATATGCGGGTCGACATTAGCAACCATTTGCAGTCGCTTAATTGGATTCCGCGGCCATTATCGATGACACAAACAGAAATTGTGCGTCTTAAAACTTGTGTGTATGAAACGCAAGAAAGTTGGATGTGTGCCAAGTTTACGTATTCACACTCGTACAAAAATCCTGTAGAACAATGATTTCCAAAAAGTCCGCCGAGTTTATGCACTTTCACAAAATAAAAAATATTTTCAAAATAAAAAAGGCGGAGTCACGACCAAACGAGGAATGTTTTCCCGTCATGTTTTTTGTTGTTTTTTTTGCTGGAATTATTTGAATTTTATTTTTGATGACGTCATGATGGAGTGTTTCCTTCAGAAAAATGCATAGCGCGCGGTCCGTCGAGTATACTTTGAAGTGATTCAGTTTAAAAAAAATCAATTTTGATCCAATCATGGAGATAAATGTTCTGCCCACCTACACGTCTATTTTTCGTCCAAAATTGAGTATTTGAAGGACTTTCTTTTCCGGTAAACTGTGATGCGTTCTAAGTCGATTTAAGAGTTTTCCGAAAAAAAATTCAATTTCCGCAGGAAACTAGTGTGCGTCTGTGTGGGCCATTATGCAGAAGTTTGAAAATACTGTATTTGCTTGAATAATTTACCTAGGGGATTTTTTAGGGGGTGGGGATTTTTCTGATCACTCGTCTTGTAGGGGTAATTCGTCTCCTTCAATAGGGGGACTTATTCAAGTAGGTATTATTCAATCAAATACGGTATCTCAACAGCCAACTACCCGTCCAGGTGCCAGTGCGTACTGCGCGCGCGCCGGATCCCAGCGGTAGCATCAGGCGCCGCTAAGGCGGAGCCAAACACGGACGCCAAATTGCAAAACACTCCCATTGAAACAGAAGCGGCCAATTCTGGCACACTGCCAAGTACCAGCGGAGCGACCGAATCGAGACAATCCAGGTGCCACTCCCAGACCCTGTGAAAACCCTATAAAGTGTAAAATACCCTGTAAAATGTCACGTTCATGTATAGGCCCTGTAAAGTGTCAAATGTCATGTAAAAGACCTTGTTAAGTGTCACTTTTTGACTTAAGCTTTGGATACAGAAACATAAGATTTGGATACGATAAAATAAGATTTGGATACACATAACACTTTTCAGTTTTTTTTACATGATGCATGACATAATTCAGGGTCTTTTACTTGACACATGACATTTTAAAGTGTCTTTTACACTTAACAGGGTTTTTTACAGGGTCTGGGAGTGTCCCCAGTCTCAGCTTTCCGTATTTCTCTACCGCGGACAATGGCGGCGCTCAACAGATCTCTACTGGCGGTAGGCGGAGTTTCGGCGCCAGGGGCCAGGCGCCATGGAAAGGCGCGCCGGGGGGTGACGATAACAGCGCCAGGACTAATACCAGCGCTTATAGGACCGCCTTGGAGGGGGAGGGGGTGGGAAGGTTGACTGCTAGGTGGGTGGGTTTGAATCAGTTGTGTGATGTGTATGGATGTTGAGGTATTTTTAGGTTGAGGTATGTACCTAATTGGTGGATAATAAAACTGGCATTTTTATCAATGTGTTGATGTGTTTAGGACGTGAAGTGTTTATTACGTGCGTTGATTTGCCGTTGCACAAATACGATGCTCGTATTTTTGTACTTGTATATACGCAAGGACGTATCCAGGGGGGGCGGGGGGGGCTGCAGCACCCCCCTTCCCGGGGTGAGACCTAAAAATTCCCCGAAAATGCAACTTTTCATACATATTTTTCGATGTTTCTTAAAAATATTGCGCGCAAGCGCGCAATTTCGTCCCCATGCATTGTATTTTCAGCGGATCGGTCCCTGTAAACCAATATCCTTGGAAATAAACACGTTTTTGCGACTTTCGTTGTATATGTATGTATATTTACATAAATATAAAGCGGTGCCTGGCGCTGGCGCCAACGCCAATAGCGCCATGGCGTGGCGCTTTTGTATGGCGCTAGCGCCAAAACGCCTTTCCGTCCCTATATAGAGAAAAATTTAGGGGGGGGGCTGAGCCCCCCCTCCCGTTTGCCGACCCCCGTAAAGAAGCAGCCCCCCCCCCGCTCAAAAATCCTGGATACGTCCCTGTATATACGGTAACATAATGGCGCTACGCACACTGAAGCCGAAATATTCGGCATACGCACGTTTTCATCTGCCGAATCCGAATTGAAAAATTGCCGTTCGGACGTTTTAAATTCGGCATTTTAGGGGCTGCCATATTGAATTTTGAAAACGTGCGCACGATATTCGGACGAATTCGGACGAATTTGAGCGTTATCAGCATTCAACATTTCATTTGATTTTGCCGAATGGTTTCCGCATGAAAAAGTGTACACATCTTTTGAATGCTGAAATACATGCTGAATTGACAAACCGCCTAATTTTCAAGAGTACGGACGATTTGAGTTCAGCAAGTTTTTTTCTATTCAGCATTTAATTCGGCATTTGTCAAAAACGTGCGTATGCCGAATATTTCGGCTTCAGTGTGCGTAGCGCCAATGGGTGAAGCGTCTGGCCGATTTCAATGTCTAGTTGTTGATAATTGAATTTACTACAAAATTTTCTAGTACACCTACTACAAACGGATACGCCTAAAAAAACCCATTTATCTCTCTGTCAAAAATAAAGCCAAAACAGCACTCTAAACTCAAACCCCGCCCTCAGACCGAGCGAATGTTCAACATCCTGTATCACGCCCTCATCCGCATCCAGTCAGCCCATAACTCACACATCGGCAATCTTGGCACAGCGCCAGGGTCCTACCCCTACGCCTTTCATTGAGCCCGACCCGACCCTACCTAGAGGGGGCCCTACTTTGGATGGGGCGGGGGTTGGTAGCGATGCGGATTCGGACAGCGTCACTTCGAACCGGTCGTCGCGTCGTTGTAGTTGCCAGTGTTCCAGGTGCGGCGCCCGGGGACGGTTTTGGGTGACGCGTAGGGCGCCAGTAAGGTGCCCTACTCGCTGTAGGGCGCCTTATTTTTGCGACATTGTGGTGGCTGTTTTTTGACGTTGTGATTGGTGTCAAATCGGGTTGGGAATAAGGATGTAAAATCCGCCGGGACTTTGGCGCCAAGCGCCAAATACATCTGCCCGTTACGCACATTTGCCCGTTTTTTCACTTGACACTTTTTCAAGTGATTTTCAGATATGAGTGACGTGAAAAAAAGTTGCGCAATGACATTAGTGAACTTTTTCACTTCACTCATATTTGAACATCACTTGAAAAATTGTCAAGTGAAAAAAACGGTGAAAAGTGGCTTTTTTAATGGCGGTGCGTAACGGGCAGATGTGCGTATCAGGCATGCCCCCGCTAAATTGCCTTGGCGCTTTTCGGACCCACCAGCGCCAAGCGCCATGTCGCTTTTTGCCTTGGCGCTAGCGCTAAGCGCCAGCGAGAGGCATTTTGTTTCTGGCGCCAGGCAAAAACAGTGCAAGAGCCAACAGCGTCATGGCGCATTTCATGGGCATGCCACCAGGCGCCAATGGCGCCACAGCAAGATAGCGCCAAGCGCCAAAATCTCCATGGCGCTTTTTGCTTCGGCGCTAGCGCCAGGCGTTTTTCGGTTCCGGTTCCCAAGTTCGGTTGCGGTTCGGTTCTGTCGGATTCAAAACGTCTAAAATTTCGGTTCCGGATAATAAAATAATTGGGTATCGGGAAGTAATCTGCTGAATAATGGAAAAACAACATACCGTATTTGCTTGAATAATCCCTGAGGATTTATTATTTCGTCAGACTTTTTGAAGAAGACTTTTTGAGGGGGATTATTCTAGGGGGAATTATTACTTCGTCAAAATTTTCAAGCATGTTTCTATGAACTCATTTCATGAAATATGCTTTAATAACACAGTAACGTGCTTTTTTGTTAAAATTGGGCACACTAAATTGTACAAAGTTCTTAAGGGAGGGTGGTTGAATAATAGTTTCCTCACTCGTCTTACAGGGGGAATTATTCAGGGGGAACTATTCAAGAAAATACGGTACTAATAATGTAGTGTAGTGGGCAAAGTAAAATCTAGCAATGAAAACAGTGAAAAAGAAGAAAGGTGCTTGAGTATTGAGCCCACACACACTAGTTTACCATTATGAAATGCTCGACCATTTTGGTAAACTGTTTTGACAAAACAGTGCGAAACACTGTACAGAGTTGTATGGTGTTTCGTACTGTTTTGTCAAAACAGTTTACCAAAACAGTCGAGCATTTCAATGTTGGTAAACTAGTGTGTGTGTTGGCAATAGGTTTGAAAGGCGTCGCCCGCCGCAGGTCGCCGTCGCGCAGGAGCGACACTGGCGGCGCGGACGCGTCCGGCAACGACTCCGACGTGGACTGGCAGTCGGACGAGGCCGGCGCCAGCCCCGCGACTCGACCCGACGCCAAGGTCAAAGTGAGGAAGACTAGGGCGCAATTGGATAAACAGCAGGCGCTCGCCAAACAGGTGCCTTTCACCTTTTTCAGTGTGTATTTATCAGATTGCATTTCTTCTTTTGTGGCGTTTTGTGATCTATCTGGGGCCTGGCCGCATGTAACGATGGCAAACCTACCAGGAAAAGTATTTAAATGTTTTAGTGTTAAAAAAAATTAATTTTCGAATTTTTCCCGAAATTAATTTTCGAATTAAATTTTTGATATTTCGAATTTTTTTGGCAATTTTCGAATTTTTGCCAGAAAAATATTGAATTTGAAGCTTAAAACACAGTAATTGGACTGTTTTCATGTTTGGAGATCATTTCAACCTTAATTTCACTGTTAGTGAAGCATGACATGACAATTTCACGTCACTTAAACATGACAAATGGTAGAAACACTTATGTTGATCAGTTTGCACCATTTTCACTGGGGCTGAATGCCTTCCAAAAAAAACGTTTGTGTAACTGCCCCTCGAAGACCCGTGAGCGGAAGCACAGCGCCGCGGTTCTAATTGTTCACACAGCAAAAAAATGAGTCTGTGATGTGTCGTGAAGCGTCTTGAAGAGTCTTCACGGCGACACTTCCCGACGCTGTGAAGCGCTGGTTGGCGCTTCCCGGTGCTTCACGAAATTTGTTGTGAAGGCACTTGACATCATGGCATTACGCTTCCACTGTTACAGGTCATCTGTTTGATGCGTGTTGAAGCGTCAGCGTCGGGAAGTGCATATCACGATATTTTGAGTGTCGTGATGATAGGTGAAGTGTGTGGATGACACTTCAAGAAAAATCTCAAAAAATCCCGTCATGTGTGGTGAAATGTGTGGAAGTCCAGCCCATCCGTCCAGGAAAACGCACATCCAGCCCACTTATGCACACATCATGAACCTATTTTTGCATTCCTAAATGGATGGGATGGGGTGCGCCACTGCGGACACCATTTCAATGTTTTTAATGGGTTTTTTTTCGTTACATGAGACTTTTTCAGACCCACCGCATATCAATTGTCGCTTTATTTAGCACGCTGAACTTAAGACTGCGTTTTGTCACCTTGAATTCCCTAAAAAATTCGAAAACTATTTTCGAATTTTTGAATTTTTGAATATTTGAATTTTTTTAAAAATAAATCGATTTTTAAGTGTTTTCCAGGGGTGAAATAAAAATTCGAAAATTATGAAAAAATTCGAAAATTCGACGAATATTTTCGAATTTTCGAATCTTTTTTTTGCCATCGTTAGCCGCATGTGGACAAGTGGGTGACCGTTTGCGAAGTAACAAGTGAAATGACAAGTTAAAAGTTAAAAGCGAAGTGAATTTGGAAGTGGGAATTGAAATAAGAATTGAAATGAGATGTGAATTTAGAAGTAAGAATCAAAGAGAAGTAAAATGAGGAGTGAATTGAAAATTTGAAAAAATAAGAAGAAATTGCAAGTGACGAGACTATTCCAAAAACACAACAACAAAAAATTATTTTTGAATGTTTTTTGAATGCTTTTTATACCAAAAATAATTTTGTATTATATTATTTTTGATTGTATTTTATAAATTTTTAGACTTTTTGATATCTGGACTTTTAGACTTATTATTTCACTTGTCACTTCTCAAGACACTTCTCATTTCTCTTCTCAATTAACTTCTCATTTCACTTCTCAATTAACTTCTCATTTCACTTCTCAATTAACTTCTCATTTCACTTGTCACTTCAAAAAAGTGCTTTTTACATGGAATTCGCTCCAAGCGACATTTATTCACGCGCAGCGCCTCCGCGAAGACTCATTAATTTCGGACCAAAGGACGGATGAAAACAAAAAAGCTCCCGGTTTGATAGGTCGATTCAGATTGAGAGTGAAAGAGTTTGTCGACGGCGATCACTTCACCAGGGGTATTTTGGTGGCCATTTTGGTCAATACCCTGAGTATGGGTATTGAGTATCATGAGCAGGTTTGAGCCGCATCAATTATCGAGTTTTATCAAATCTTGAAGGTGTAAATTATGTTTTTCATGTTCACCCCCAAAGTCCTGCTATTGTTGGATAAATGGGTTTTAACTTTAAATATCGTATTTGCTCGAATAATTCCCCTGCGGATAGGGTTCGGACGATATCACTTTTCGATATCGATATTCGATAATTTTTTCTGAAACTCGAGATTCGATATCGATACGATATGGACCCTCGATATCGATATTCTATATTCGATATAAAAAATGCTCGATATCCGATATCGATATTTTCGATACTTTGATATTTTGCTTTTGGTACAATAATCAATTTATAGTTAACAAGGCATTTTTCAAGTGGCTTATTGTATCTTCTGGGGGTTGTAAACATGGTTGATCATCTCTTTATTGAAATGTAAATGGTGATTTGACCAAGGTTCACAACTATCAAAATGCGAAAATGGAAGAAAAACATGATGAATCAAATTGTATCAGGAAAACAAAAATTGATAGACATCCCAATTCATACTTATAAAAAAAACACAGTTGCTTAAGGGCATTTTGCAAGAAAAGCAGCATATCAACGTTTTCTGGTAGGTAAGAAACCAAGCCAAATAAAAGAAACGTTAATTAAGCACTACAACAAAAATTAAATTGTAAATACTTTTATTCATCAACAAAAACATTATAAACACATCATACATATCGCAAAATGACAATAATGGCTCAAGTTAATAATGCAGGTTTGATATATCAGTAAAATGGTCGATATCGATATTCAAAATGGTCAATATTTGATATCGATATTTGAAAATGGTCGATATTCGATATAGATATTTGATATTTTTTCAAAATTTTCGATATCGATATTCGATATGAAAAAAACAGTCGATATCCGATATTCGATACGATAGTCTGAACCCTACCTGCGGAATTATTATTTTATCAGACTTTTTTGAGGGGGCTTTTCATGAGGAATGATTTTTTCATCAAAATTTTCAAGGATGTTTCTAGCAAGAAATTTCACGAAAGATACTTTTTTCACAAAATAACATAGCATTTTTGTTGAAATTGGACAAAACAAATTGATCATATTTATGCTTTAAGGGAGGAATTACCCAGGAGGTCGAATTATTTTGTTCCCAATCGTCTAACATGGGAATTATTCAAGAGTGTGAGTTATTCAAGGGGGAATTTCTTAAGCAAATATGGTATACTAGGGTAGATTTTGCAATAATTGACTTCAGTTTTACCGTTCACTGATCAGCTATCAAATCTCGAATTGAATCGAAATATTTCGAAAACAATCAATATATCGAAACTTTGCGTAACAACAAAATTATATATGTGGTACATAGTTGCTCCCGCCCGCAGCCGAAAACACTGACCATGATCCTAGAGATGTCCAATTTATTCTTCACTGCTTTATTCACAATGGAAATGGTGCTCAAAGTGATTGCCGAGGGTCCATTCGGCTATTTGTCGGATGGTTTCAACGTTTTCGATGGTGGAATCGTAGTTTTGAGGTTTGAAATTTTGGGAAGGGCTTTTTTTGGGCGGGACGGGGTTTCCATTCAGCTAGCGAACATGCTGCAAAACAAGACGAAATCTTTAGAACACATACATATTACGTTTTTATGCATGGATATCTTTGCGACCGATCAAAGAGGGGGGACTTTTTCGAGGGGGAGTTACCGTATTACCTCGAAATACCCCCATGGGGGTTTATTATTTCGCCAACAAAATTTGAGGGGGGTAAATTCGAGGGGGGTTTTATTTTTTCGTCAGAAATTTTCAGGAAATTCATAGTAAAGAATACACATTTTCTTACACAAAAACAGTAATAAATGTGAGAAAATAGTTATATTTGGGCTATAGATGTACATCGTACACAAATGAGCGTACTAAGTGTAGCTGCGATGCAAATCAGTAGTAATAAATACATCATGTACATTGCATACATGATGTACATCATTCCGGGGGGGGGGGGGTAGTTCAAGGGGGGGTTTATGATTTCCCCAGCCCATTTTGAGGGGGGGGGGTTAATTCGAGGGGGGGGGTTAATTCAAGGGGGGGGGATAATTCGAGGTAATACGGTATGTTGTTGTCAGTCAGCTAACAGGGAGTTGGTCGCAGCATGGTGGAGCTGATCCAAGGCGGGGAGTCCGGGCTGTCGGTGCTGCGCACGTTCCGCCTGCTGCGCATCCTCAAGCTGGTGCGCTTCATGCCCGCCCTGCGCTACCAGCTGCTCGTCATGCTCAGGACCATGGACAACGTGACCGTGTTCTTCGGACTCTTGGTCCTGTTCATTTTTATATTCAGGTGGGCGGGGTTTATTTTTTTGGATTTTTTTTTTTGGTTTTTTTTTTGGCGCCGCTGATTTATTTATCACGCGTTTTTCGCTATTTTTTCGTTTTGTCTACGTTTAATCCGCTCGCGCGCGCGCTCATCGCTTCGAATTTTTTTCGAATTTATTTATTTCGACGACACGCCGCCAAAAAAAATGTTAATTTTTCATTCGCACGGCTTGGTAAATCTTGAAAAAGCGATTTTATTTCCATTATTAATTCATGAAAATTTGGAGAGAGAAAAACTAGTCCCTCCATACTTATCGACACGTAACACTGCTCGAAAAATTTAAAAAAAAACATCTGAACGGTTGTTTGTTACCGCATACTTTGTTACCGCATACTTTCCCCGAATAATCTCAAGTTTGATCGATTCAACTAAGTTTCGTTCCCCCAGCCTACTTGCGGAATGCGATTTGCAGTGTAAGCAAGTTTTACTTAGAAATGCTGTCTGAATGGCGCATTATTAGATTAAAAAATTTTAAAATTTTAAAATACCGTATTTCCTCGAAATTTTCCCAGGGGGTTTATTTTTCACAGTGAAATATTTTAGGAGGGGTATTTTGAGGGGGGGTTCATCAGAAATTTTCGTGAAGTTCATGGTACAGAATATTATGTACATGATGTACATTATTCCAAACGGGGGGTATTTCGGGGGGGGGGGGGGGTATTTTTCCTCAGCTCGAAAAGCCCTGGGGGTATTTCGAGGAAATACGGTACATTAGTTAATTAATTAATTCGTTTACAGTGATTGATTACGCTCGCTGCAATGCGCGTTGGCTCCACTGCCCCATAGTTTATTTTTTTCCTAATTTTCTTTTGACAGAATAGTCGTGCTATGCTAATCAAGGTCGCATTTTTTGTGGTTTTTCAGTTCCATCGCAACAACTATCGATATATAATTTAGGGGTATTAATTATATGCGTTGAATTGGTACGTTGCGCCAACAAAACCAAACGTTCAGTTATCTTTCTATCCTAGGCAAAAATTGAGGCTCTATTCTCTGACCCCCCCCCCCCAATCCAACAGCAAACTATCTATTTGAAGGGCCCAATTTTGTGAATTATGTAGCTTCATATTTCGCGCCAAATTACTAATTTTCTTACATTTTAGTCAATTTTCTTGCTCAAAATATCTACTTCGTGTGCCTTATTGTTTATTTTCAGCTATTTTGGCTAAATATCCACATATTTATGTGCTTATATATTTACCTATTTTTAGCCATTTTTCTTCCGTTTCCGCCTTCAAGACCATGATAAAACCTTGGCACTTGAAATATCAGCGAAAATTAAACTTGAAATAGAAAAAATGCGATATGTGCAAAATGCACTTTTTGGACTTACGGACTTGTTGATGCAGATTTTTGAATCCTTTTCAGCTATTCATTGTTCGTCGCAGTTCTATACTGCCTACAGTTATTTCTCCTGTATAGTAATTCAGAGGTTGAAAAGCTACCGAACTTCGGATTAGGATACCGTTTTATCTCGAATTACCCCCTTCAATAAACCCCCTCGAATGATCCCCCCCCCCCTCAAAATTGGCTGGGGAAATAATACCTCCCTCGAAATACCCCCCCCCCCCCCCCCTCCGGAATGACGTACATCATGTATGCAATGTACATGATGTATTTATTACTGCTAATTTGCATTACAGCTACACATAGACTACCGTATTTCCTCGAATTACCCCCCGGGGGGGTTTATATTTTCAGAGTGGAAATTTGGGGGGGGGGGGGGTTAAACGAGGGGGGTATTTCGCGGGGGGTTTATTATTTCGCCAGAAATTTTTCGAAATCCCAGTACTAAATTGTTGTTAACAACATACACAAACGTCGAAAAATGCAACAAAAACATCCATTTTTGACACTATATGGACTTATATATGTACTTAGGCAGTATATAACGGGTTCTAACATAACTAACGATGGCAAAAAAAGATTTGAAAATTCGAAAACATTTTCGAATTTTCGAATTTTTATGGACTTTTCGAATTTTCGAGCACGCGGTGAAAAAAATACATAAAAATCTATCTTTTTCAAAAGACTCGAAAAGTTTACAATTTTTTTTTGGGAATTGAAGACATTGGTATTAATGTATGAAAATAATGTTTAAAAAGTTATACGAACTGATGACCACCCAAATACTGCATTTAAAGCTTTAAATGCAATTTTTTTCCAAAAAATTCGAAAACTATTTTAAAAAATTCACAAACTATGCAAAAAAATTCGAAAACTACCAAAAAATTCGAAAACTACCAAAAAAAATTCGAAAATTCGAAAATTCAAAAACTAAATTCGAAGTTCGAAAAATATTATGTGGAAAAATTCGAAAATTCGATAAGTCATTTTAGAATAGATACTTAAAATTTTAAATACTTTTTTCAGGAGGGTTTGCCATCGTAAAACATAACACAGTCATTGTTTTGATATGTGTTCTGCGTTTCCCGGATCACAAACCGCATTACGCTCTCTATACACTAAATAGGGGGGGGGGGTATTTCGAGGGGGGTTATAAGTTCATAGTACCCATTTAGAGGGGGGGGGGTGTATTTCGAGACGGGGGGTATTTCGAGGTGGGGGGGTATTTCGAGGAAATACGGTAGTTTGTGTAGTAATCTACGTTTTTATGTCCAAATATATCTTGTTTGGAACCATTTTCTTACCTGTTTTGGGTACGCAAATACCTCGAATTAACCCCCACCCCTCAAATTTTGCTGGCGCAAAAATAAACCCCAATGGGTGTATTTCTAGGTAATACGGTACATTAGGTTCATATTAGGATACACAAATACACTGTGTTCGTTCTGGTCTCCGTGTGCGTCCAATGTATTTATTGCACCCATCAAATCATCACTTTATGTATAGATGTATTGAATAGGGTGTTAAAAATGTGTTATTGTTTTTTTTACGGAAATCAGGAAACCGAGAGGTAAATTTTCATGATATCAGGGATTACCGTATATACGTGAATAAGACCCCCCTTGAATAAAATCCCGTTGAATAACTCCCCCTCTTTAATAACTCCTCTCTTTGGGTTTTGAGTGTCGCTGCACACACTAGTTTACTAACGGAAAACTAAGTATTTGGTAAACTCATTTTTTAGCTTCTGAGCGCATCTGAGTTTACCGGAATGTGTTATTTTTGATCCCCGTCAACTGTAGTTGACGAACAGCTCATTTCGGTAAACTCAGATGCGCTCAGAAGCTGAAAAATGAGTACCAAATTCCTAGTTTACCGTTAGTAAACTAGTGTGTGCAGCGCCATTATGTGTATCCAAATCCACAATGTGCATTTGAATGATTCGGATGCCGAGGAATACGAATTTTAGCATGGATAAATTGTATTTGTTGTTGTTGAACTGGTAAATTCCTGGATCACATGTCAAGCATTCATACAATGAATAAAGTGCAAGTTTTTCTGAAACTTCTGAGGAAAAAATAACTCGCCCCTTGAATAATTACCCCTCCAAAACTTCTGCGAAATACTAACTCCCCTGGGGTCTTATTTGCGGATATACGGTATAATGTTTTTTCCCAGTTTTTGGATCGTTGTCGCCTGGCGTCAAAGTTTTGAAAATTTTACATCACCATTCTAGAGTCACCATTCTGTTAAAGAAAAAAATTCCCTTGGCAATTCAGTTGAACCATTTCAAGTCACTACATTTGACTGTCAACTGTCAACTTCCACTGTCAAGTCAAGTGTTCTGTCAATGTCGACTTCTAGTAAGGTTTTAAATACCCTGTAGATGATGAGGATTCGAATGTTTTCATGAGCATTCGAAACTTTTTTTCAAAATTTGTCACTTGATAATATCTAGGTAAGCTGGCGCCTGTTCGTTTCTCACACTTCCTACTGTAGGTTCTGGTTACCGTTTTTGCTTGAATAATACCCTGAAAAATTCCCCATTTTCAATAATTCCCCCCCCCCCCCCCCGGTTACGAGGCATGAACAATAATTCTTCCCCTCGAATAATCCCCCCCCCCGCGCTTTCGGCATATTTATGATAAAATTGTTGTGCACAATTTGAACAAGAATGCCATGTTGTGTTGTTATTATTTTATGAGAGTGGATAGAAGCGTCCTTGAAAAATTTGACGAGATAATAATCCCCCCCCCCTCTTGAATAGTTCCCCCACGAAAAATTCTGACAAAAATAATTCCCCAGGGGAATCATTCGAGCAAATACGAAAGTTATATTTACGTGTGTGCGTGTCCTTTCAAACGGTATCCTTGACCTTCCTCCGAAACAAACAGCATTATTTTCCTTTTCTTCGGGTATGTTTTTTGTGGTCGGTATACTAAAACCTAGGTTCACGCTCGTGCAGAGAGAAAGCGCCAGCGAATTGACATGGAAATGAGTTGACTCGGCGCCTGGTGTGATGGGCGTCAACTTGCGTTTGTATAGTTATGGAAAAGGCACCGGAAAACATGGCACCGCACCGCACCGACATAACTCATTGTGTAAAAAAACGGCACCGGCGACATCAGCGGTGTTGGTGCCCTTCAGTGCCTAGCACCGGGTCACCAGTGGCCCGGTGTCGGTGTCCCGGTGCCTTCCCATCACTAGTAGAGAGTTGACGCGGCCCTCAAGTTCATACGCGGCGGCAGCGACGTAGGCTCCCTGGCCATGTAAACCCGATGGACATGTAGACTGGGCGGACATGTAATTCTACCCGGCGGCCATGTAGGGAGAAATATTTACTCATTATAATATGTTGACTTTATCAAGGAATATCTTCACTTTATAAAGTCAAAAGTGACAAAAATATCTAAAAAATAGATTTTTGACGTTTTTTTTGTCTCTTTTCACTTTTATAAGTGCTGAGGATAGTTGAAAGAGTCAAATATGATAAGTATCATTTGATCATAATGATCATTTCTTATCATATTTGACTTTACTCAAATGAGTTCAGCACTTTAAAAACTGAAAAGTGACAAAAAATGTCAAAAACAGGCACTTGTATCGGCTACATGTCCAGCGGGTGTACATGCCCGCCGGCACAGGGTGGCCTTGCGCACGCACCCACTCCACCCACACAGCATCCTGGGCATGAACCTGTTCGGCTGCAAGTTCTGCCAGTACGTCGACTTGTCCACCGGCGACGTGATCACCAGCGCCGCCATGGCCGGCAGCCCGGCGCACTTGCGCTCGCAGCTGAACAAGACCTGGGTGCGCGTGTGCGAACGGAAGAACTTTGACTCGCTGCTCTGGGCGCTCGTCACCGTGTTCCAGGTGAAGTTCGCTCGCCCCCACCCCCGCTTACGTGTGCTCTTTGTATTCGTCGGTTACGGTAGGGTTACGGTAGGCTTACGGTAGATGATTCGACGCGTGAACGTGAGCGAGGTGGCTCCGTGCATTCCGGCTGTTTTTGATGCACTTTTTGCACTCTATATTTATGAACTGTTGACAATGTTGAATTGTGGTGTAAATATGCGATAACAGGAAAAAATTTGAGTGTTACTTTAAAGTAAAGTTTCTTTCGGGCTCCGACTGGAAAATAACTGGAAATGTTCGCTTTTCGGTTTTCAAATTCTACTTTGCATTGGTCCACGGATCAAAAAATGATTGAAATGTGTCATGAACATTTATAAACTCAGTAAGTTTTATTATTTTTCGGCAAACTGATTCATAGTGCTAATATCACATTATACCTAAAATGCGGGATTCCATGGACGTTTTTTTTCGCAAATTCGTGGCGCTATTTACACCACTAAATGTGACCCCGAAAATATGAAAATTAAAAAAATGCTCAGAGCATGAGCACAAATAACTCATTTAGCTACAGTTTCCACATTTAACTTTTTGGTAAAGTATGTGTTCATAAATATAGCGTGCTCCGATGACGCGGTGATTGCAAGAATGCGTCCGGGTGCCGTTGTTTAATGGGCCCACACACGCTAGTTGACATGGACACCAAATGTCAACTGGTTCCGTTCCCAATTCAAAGATTGCGTTTGGACGTCGTTCGTCGGCTCGTCAGCAGGCTTTGAATCGGGATCGGCACCAGTTGACATTTGGTGTCGATGTCAACTAGCGTGTGTGGGCCCAATGCGGCGCGGCCTGAGCACCCAGCGACCTTTGATCGAGGGGTGCACATGCACATGGCAGTGCCGAGCGTGGCGGTGGTGCGCCACTGGTGCAGCCACCCGCACCCCACGTGCATGTGCCACGTGCATAGCGGATTTTGGGGTTAGCATTTTGGGGGGGGGGGGGGGGGGTCAGCCGGTCAGCACGCGTTAATAACTCGGGAACCGCTTGGCGAAAAATGTTGAAATTTGGATATGTTATGGTTTCAGGTCGGGGCTAATATCAAGTCCGACGATTTTTTTCTACGACCCCCCTATCTCCGGTCTGGGGGGTCGTAGAAAAAAATCGTCGGACTTGATATTAGCCCCGACCTGAAACCATACCATATCCAAATTTCAACATTTTTCGCCAAGCGGCTCCCGAGTTAATAACGCGTGCTGACCGGCTGACCCCCCCCCCCAAAATGCTAACCCCAAAATCCGCTATGGCCACGTCACGCGCGCATGCCCGAGTCGACGCATGCGCCACGCATGTGCACCATGGTACATCGACCAGGTGGCAGTCCCAAGCCCTGTGAAGTGTAAAGTAAAGTGTCAAATGCAAAGTCAAGTGTCAAATGTAAAGTCAAATGCAAAGTAAACTGTCAATAGTCATGCAAAGTTCAGTAATAAAATCTTTTCTTTTTTGTTTTGATTGACACTTTACTTTGCATTTGACTTTACATTTGACACTTTACTTTACACTTTACAGGGCTTGGGACTGCCCCCAGCCGGTCGCCAGCCGCACCACATTGAACAACAGCGGCCGGGGCCCTTTCCTCACTCATTTTCACGCTGCAATCAATCGTCCCCATCTTTTCAGGATTTATTTACGTAGGCATTTATTTGAACTATTTTTGGACAAGTAAGATTTAGGTATAGGCGGTTGACATCACACTTAGTATGAAAACCTAGCATCATCCATGTGAATAATGAAAAGAAAATTATACAGTTTTTCACCATAATATTTCGTTTTTATTCTGTTTATTTAATAAGGAAATTTATCACAAGATTTTATTCATCAAATTATGGTAGGTTTCCATACTAGGTGTGCTGTCCCCCGAGTATAAGGTACTCATAGGCTCAATTGTGAGGCACGATAATTAAAATGCTTTCTTTGAGCTCAGCTGTGTTTACTTAGATTAGATAGTGCTGTGAAACTGGGGTTCAAACGTCACCGGAAACCACTCGCAGACCTTGCAAAATGTCTACTGTCATTCAAAGTGTCATATTTGATGATGAATGTGAAACGACTGGTAAAGAAGTCAATACAAATGTGCCCTTTGCGGGGCTCGCAGGTCTGGGAGGGGGGCAGGCCTGATACGCACATCTGCCATTTACGCACATTTGCCCGTTTTTTTCACTTGACACTTTTTAACGTGATTTTCAGATATGAGTGAAGTGAAAAACGCTGCGCAATGACATAAGTGAACTTTTTTCACTTCACTCATATCTGACAATCACTTAAAAAAGTGTCAAGTGAAAAAAACGGGCAAATGTGCGTAACGGGCAGATGTGCGTATCAGTGCACCCCCCTGGGAGGGCCCGATCCCCTGGCACTTTCCGGCTTCCGCAAGTCTGTCATTTACTCTATCGATTATTGAACATTTTATATCCAGTAATCGAGTAGAAAAACGCAATGCAAAATATCGGAATATTGAAAATGTGGCCGTGGCTAGTCCCGCACCCTGTATAATATTTATCAGGTAAAAAATGTGTAGTATAAACATTTCGTGTGAAATGTCAAATTTTTCTTTTATTTTTAATCGCATTTGACATTTTGCACTTGGCAGAGTGCCAGCCAATTGAACTGGGAAGCCGGTGCCGATTGAACCCCATTGGGCCCCCACACGCTAGTTGACATCGACACCAAATGTCAACTGGTGCCGATCCCGATTCAAAGCTTGCTGACGAGCCGACGAACGACGTTCAAATGCAAGCTTTGAATCGGGAACGGAACCAGTTGACATTTGGTGTCGATGTCAACTAGCGTGTGTGGGGCCATTGTGAAGTGGCGTGTTGTCATATGCGGTGCGGTGCAGTTGGTCAAAGATTTATTGCCGCCGCAAAATGTTTTATATTGTAGATATACACATTAGCTAGCTTTTTTTTAATATCCTAACTTGGGTAGTATAGTGCATAGTGGATTAGAATTTGCATGGCGTGATCTTGTTCGTGTGCAGTTCATTTCTCCTCGCGTGACTCCAGTTTCTCACATTTTCGTCTACTTTGAACTGGAAGTCTGGCATCAAAGTGCCATGTTTCGTTACTAACATTCAATCAGTTTCGCTTCTTTGGGCCCACACACAGTAGTTGCCATCGCAATTCGTGTCAACTGAATGTCAACTTAATATTGGTTTATTATGTGATTTCAACTTTTCGCATAGTTTACTTTAGATCGTGACACTTTATTTCTGTAATATTTAATGTTTCTGTTAACTGTGATGATTAAAAAATTTTTCTGTTATTTAGTTGACATTCAGTTGACATTCATTTCCGATGTCAACTAGTGCTTGTGGGCCATTTGCACCCGATCCTTACCTCTTTCATAATTTGTTCACTGATTTTTCGTTTTGGAATAAACAACCGTTTTTGCACATTTCACACCGAAATATTTTCCATTCGATGTGACGACAGTTTTGGCATCCATCCAAATGTTTCTGGTAGCACAAAATTTTACCACTCTAAATACTTGCGCCAGATACTTTTGAACGTTTAGAAGTAGACAATCAAACTTTTGCTATCTTTTTTAAGCATTGTATGCCTTTCGCCACTTTTCATCTTTAGATCACAGCAAAAAATGGGTGTGTGATGCGCGGTGAAGTGTCCTGAAGTGACTTCACGCAGACGCGCAATGTCGGCGTGAAGACACTTCACTGCATTCCAGATGCTTCACGGCACTTCACGAACCATGCAAAGTATGCTGCAAAGGTTCGTGAAGTGCACTTCACGAAATTCGGTCTTCGTGAAGCTAGGTGAAGTGAGTGGAAGACACTTCACCGAAAACTTCGTGAAGTGTGTGGAAGTAAGTGGAAGTGTCTTCACAGAGCGCACTTTCACACACTTTCACGAACCCATTTTTTGCTGTGGATGCTTGAAACGAGATTTTCATTAGATTGTAAACCCCCGTTTGAATTGTACGCTCGCTTCGCCCGCTACTGGATGCTTTTTACTTTTTTATATGAATATATTTCTGTAGATGGTAAGAATGCCGCCCGTGTAAATAGGGTATCTGGGAAATGACCGCGTTTCAGTTTTCTACTTTCGTAAATTGTGTTTTTTTAGACTTATTGAATGGGCTGGGCAATATTTATTTGCATGCGGGAAACTTCCAGATGTCTTATTCGCACACGAAAAAATACATTTATATGGGGAGCTTGCGCAGCCGCTAAACAAATTTAGAACGTCAAAGTGTAGCTATCCGCGAACTAGATGACTTTCATGTTACAAACTTTGTCAACTGCATAAATCAAGAATTGGCAACTGGCTGCGACAGACTTAGATTCACCCTTAGACTTAGACTTAATTTGACGGGACACAAAAATGCGGAAACTCAATTTGACGGGACACAAAAATGCGGAAACACAATTGACTAGAAAAAATCGAAAATGTAACAATCTACTAAAGCGGCGTTTACACGGTTTCGTGTGCCGACAAAAAAACGAGTGGAAAAGTTCCATAATTCTGTAATAAAGTTCCATATCTGCAAAGAAAAGCACCGAAGTATACTCACTAGTTAAGTGTACACACGTGCCAATTTGCAGATAATTTGCGCCTGTCGTTCAAGACTTAAAAGCAAATTACACCTGTCGGTTCGGTTTCAAAACGAAAACCGAACCGACAAGTGTAATTTGTTTTTAAGTCTTGAACGACATGCCCGAATTATCTGCAAATTGGCATGTATGTACACTCAACTAGTGAGTATACTTCACTGCTTTGTCTTGCAGATATGGAACTTTATTGTGGAATTATGAAACTTTTTGTCTTCTTTTTTTGTCGGCACAAAATGCAGTGTAAACGCCGCTTAAAAATAAAAATTCTAAAAAAATTAACTATTTTTGGAAGAAATAAATCTAAGTTCAAAAATTCATTTTAGAAAAAACACAGCAAAAAGTTAAACACTTTTTCGGAGGGTTTCCCATCGTCTACGGGCGTTCGGACTGCATTCATTATTCAATCTCTAATTGACCGATGTGCCCGTGATCTAGTTACCGTATTACCTCGAAATACCCCCATGGGGGTTTATTATTTCGCCAGCAAAATTTGAGGGGGGTTTATTCGAGGGGGGGTTATTCGAGGGGTTTTTTTATTTCGTCAGAAATTTTCGTGAAATTCATAGTAAAGAATACGCTTTTTCATACACAAAAACGGTAATAAACGTGAGAAAGTAGGTCATATTTGGGCTATAGGTGTACATCTGTACACAAATGAGCATAAAAGTGTCACTGCAATCCAAATTAGTAGTAATAAATACATCATGTACATTGCATACACGATGTCCATCATTCAGTAGGGGAGGGGTATTTCGAGGGGGGGTTATTATTTCCCCAGCCTATTTGGGGGGGGGGGTTAATTCAAGGGGGGGATAATTCGAGGTAATACGGTATTTTGGTTGTTTTCGGGCATGCCTTCATAATTAAATCTGGGGACAGGTCCACGAATTAACACATTGTATTCGAGTTATGTTATATTTGCAATTATTCTTGATTTATGCTTTTTATTGATTTATGCCTTCTAGCTCCTATCATAAAACATACATCATCACCTGAAATTGCGTTGTATTGATAGGGGATTTTGTACATTGGTAAATGATAATACAATTCGGAATGAGTATCGAGTTATCATTATGTATTTATTTACGGATCTCCAGCACGGACAGCCAGTAATTTTTGATTTTTGTTGAATTTGATCATCATTTTTCAAATTGTTGCAAAACTTGCAAAAAAGTATCTAAATTGTGCAAATGGTGCATTAAAGTACTGATTAAAATGCTACCCCATTGTTCCGGAAATATTGACTGTGCACAATGCATTATGGGACACTTCAATAACATTTCATATTAATCTATACCAAAGTTTTGGACATAAAAAATGACTTTTTAGAGAAAAAAGGTCTTATCTATACATAGTTTACCATCCTTATCCTCGACACTGTTCCATGTCTTTACGAATTGTTTATCTTTGCAAAAGTTATCAAATCCCCTGTTAAGTTACTGGAAGCTGCAAATTTAGAACTCGGTGTGAAAAATTTGTTCCCTCCCAAAGGGCACTGGGTAAATATTTGCTCGCGATAAATATTTAGGAA
>OZ038455.1:26153701-26197877 GCA_964036195.1 Sphaerolaimus hirsutus
GCGTTCAGACCGTTTTAGCTTCTTCGGGGAGTAACGATGGCAAATGAAATGCGAAAACGTTTTCGCATTTTTATTTCACTAAAAATAGATTTAAAAATTCAAATGAAAACCATTTTTTCAACATTTTTGGTTGAAAATGCATAAAATCAATTCAAACACAATTCAATTATCATTCTACTTGTAGCGGCAGAACAAAAAATGTGCTAATGTGTCTAGGGTTCAAACGATATATCGTATCGAATATCGGATATCGACCATTTTTTCATATCGAATATCGAATATCGATATCGAAAATTTTGAAAAAATATCGAATATCGGCCATTTTTTCGATTTATCGAACCTGTATTGTGTCCCTAAATTTAGTTTTCATTTTCATTTTGAGATATTCATGATTGATCTGATTTGCTTATAGTATTGTATTTGACTAGCAGGATTCTCTCCGACCTTTGGTCGGGTTTTGTGGTTCTCTACAATTAATACCATTGGAGGAAATATGATAGTTTAGTTAAGTTTGCCCACATGCTAGGCATGTGTTTTGAAATGCGGTATGTAATGTACCAACAATAACAAGACCAATACCAAAGATGCAATGTTTTGGAATGGATTTTTTGTAAACTTCTGTAAAATGGTTGGGCAGTGTGCATTTTGTGTGGTATAGGTTTTGTGATATGATAGTGTGGTTTTTGCAAGGTGTCAAACTTTGTTGTTATCTTAAATTGGTTACATTTGTGCTTTGCTGTTCTTTTTGTGTTTGTAAATCCTTGTGGTATTAATTGTAGAGAACCACAAAACCCTACTGAAGGTTGGAGAGAATCCTGCTATAGGTACCCACTACTCAGAGGCTTGCAAAAACTGACACCCCAGTGGGGACCCCCCTCCAAATGGCATCCCCCGGGGAACCCCCCAAAAGTGGCACCCCCTGGGAACTGCCCAAAAATGGGACCCCCTAGGGCCCCACAAAAGTAGCACCCCCTAGGGACCCCCCCCAAAAATGGCACCCCCTGGGGACCCCCCAAACATGGCACCCCCTAGGAACTGCCACAAAAATGGCACCCCCTGGGGACCCACCCAAAGTTGGCTCCCCATGGGGACTCTCCAAAAATGGCACCCCCTGGGGACCCCCCCAAATGGCACCCCCTATGGACCCCCCCCCCCCCACAAAAAAAAATAGCACCCCCTAAGCACCAACAAAAAACGGCACCCCTGGGGACCACACAAAAAATGGCATCCAATGGGGACCCCCTTGAAATGGCACCCCCATATGTGCCTCCAAAAAATGGCACCCCCTGGAGACCCCCGAAAAATGGCACCCCATGCGGACCCCCTCTTAATCCTGTAAACACAGCCCCTAGTTTGGAAACTCCTGTAAACTCAGCCCCTAATTTGGAAACTCCCATAGACTCAGCCCCTAATTTGGAAACTCCCATAAACTCAGTCCCTAATTTGGAAACTCCTGTAAACTCATTTTCAGGTTTATGGTAATGTAGTGTCAAAATGGAATGAATATTTGAAATAATCGCTAGCATCAATCCACAAATGCATCAATTCACAATTTTCAATTTTTTAGCCCCAGGGGTTAGACTTAAAGGGTATGGTAATGTAGAGTAGAAATGGAGTGCACATCTCAAATCACTGCAATAAAAAACCCACAAATGCATCATTTCACAAATTGAAAGTTTTTGGGCCCAGGGGTTCATTATCAGGGTTTTAGTAATGTGGTGTAAAAATAGAGTGTATATTTGAAATCGCTACAATCAGAAACCCACAAACACATCATTTTATGATTTGAAATTTTTTAGCCCTGGGGGTTCATTTTCAGGGTTATGGTAATGTAGTGTCAAAATGGAGTGCATATTTCAAATCAGTGTAATTAGAAACCCACATTGAATCATTTCACAGTTTCTAATTTTTGAAGCCCTGGGCATATTTGAAATTGTTACACTCAGAAACCCACAAATCCATCATTTTATGATTTGAAAGTTTTTGGCCCAGGGGGTTCATTTTTAGGGTTATGGGTATGTAGTGTCAAAATGAAGTGCATATTTTAAATTAGTGCTATCAGAAACCCGAAAATGCATCATTTCTCAAATTGAAAGTATTTGGCCCCATGGGTTCATTTTTAGGGTTATGGTAATGTAGTGTCAAAATGGAGTGCATATATCAAATCAGTGCAATCAGAAACCCAAGAATGAATGATTTCACAAATTGAAAGTTTTTGGTTCCAGAGGTTATTTCAAATCATTGTAATCAGTAACCCACAAATGCATCATATTACAATGTATATTTTTTAGCCCCAGGGGCCTCACTGAAGGATTATAATAATGTTATTGTTAACTCGCATAAACTCAGCCCCTAATTTGGCAAACACCCATCAACTCAACTCCCATAAACTCAGCCTCTAATTTGTAAACTTGTGTCAACAGCCCCTTATTTTTAAACTTCTGTCAACTCAACCCTAATTTATAAACACCCATCAACTCAACCCTGAATTGTAAACTCAGCCCCTAAAAACTCAAGTCCACCCCCTATACATGTGCAATTGCATTCTTGGGAAGCAACTTTGCCATCTACTAACCCTGTTTGTCAAGATTGTAACGTGTTTGTAAAGGGCATTTTGTACTAATAAATAGTGACTGCATTGTGTGCAAAAACACACACAAATCGGGCAAAAAATGAGGCTGTGATTGTGCCCCTATCTTTTGCATTAGGCATCCTTTGCACGCAGTTCTCTCAAAAATATATATGTTCTCAGGGCCGTATCCAGGGGGGGGCGGGGGGGGCTGCAGCCCCCCCCCTCCCGGGCTGAGACAAAAAAGTGACCGGAAAATGGCACTTTATCAACGTCAGCTAAAAAAAATTTTGCGCGCAAGCGTGCATTTTTCAGCAGACGTGATGTATTATGTAGAAATTTGCTCCCTGTGGCCGAAATCGTTACAAACATGCTCAATTGTGTGCTGTTTGCTGTATTTGTATGTATATTTACATACATATACAGCGTTCCAAGGCGCTGGCGCCAACGCCAATGGCGCCATGGCGTTGCGCCTACTAATGGCACCAGCGCCATGGCGCCATTCCGCCCCTGTATACGTAAAATTTTAGGGGGGGGGGGCTGAGCCCCCCCCCGCTCGCCGGCCTCCGTAAACAAACAGCCCCCCCGCTCAAAAATCCTGGATACGTCCCTGTATGTTCTAATGAGTAAAAGTACAGTATTCATAATGTCATTTTTGTTGAAGTGCTAAAATTGAAGCTAGAAAATGATGATATGCTATTTTTTGCAACATGCCCTTAAGCAATTAGGTTATAAGTATAAACTGTAATATCTACCAATTTTTTATTTGTCTGATTCACTTTGATTCATCATGTTTCTCTGCCTTGTTCTTTTTTTCAGTGATGTAAACCTTGTTAAAATCACTTGTACCATTCACATTTCAGTAAAGAGATGATAAACCATGTGTGCAACCACATGAAAATACAATATGCCACTTGAAATATGCCTTGCTATACCAAAAGCAAATCGCAATATCGAATATCGAAAATATCGAATATAGACCATTTTTCAATATAGAATATCGATATCGAGGTTCCATATCGTATCGATATCGAATATCGAGTTTCAGAAAAAAATATCGAATATCGATATCGAAAAGTCATATCGTTCGAACCCTAAATGTGTCTACAGTGCCCGCAGATATTTTGCTTTGCATTCGGCGGTCGGCGCAAGCTCCGCCCACCTTCGTGTAAATGCCCACTAGCGCTAACCCCAACAATCACGAACGTTCCGTCAGGCTCGCCTTTTTTGTGTGTGAGCTCAATAACGACAGTTAAATTTCTACGATTTCTTACATTTGATAGAGAACGCACATAATTTTAGCCCCCTCCTGTGCGTACGCTTGACCCACAATTCCCATTTTTAAGCGCGTGGTGCGCCTCGAAAGGTTCGTAAAAATCACAAGTTTATAGGGAAAACGACACGCCCGGCCGAGCAAAATTCATGTGCAGTTTTAAGATGTAGGCTGGCGCGAGTGCGCGGAGTAACAGTGGCACATGGCTCGGTGCCAATACGCACAGGAATTTCTGCGCGCACTGTAGGGTTGGGGAACAGAACCGAACCGAGAACCGAGCGTTATTTTGGAACCGAGAACTGGAACCGAAAAAATACCCGAACCGGAACCGAGAACCGACATTAGACCCGGAACCGAACCGAAAGAACCGAAATTTTTTACAATAATCCTATCAAAATGCAACATTTGCACCGTTGCGTTTTACAGAGGACACTGAAACAGATTGATTATAAACACAGTTTGAATTGATATCCATTTGTAGTATTGGTTATTGTTGTTTGAGACGAAATGAGATCGAAACAGCTGCTTTTGTTTGGATTTGCACATTGTTTCATGTATGATGTTTGCTACACTACAACTGTATGTTTTTCCTTTATTCAGCCTATTATTGCCCGATACCCGATTTTTTCATTACCCAATACCCGATTTTTTCATTACCCGGAACCGAAATTTTTGAAAATTTGGAACCGAAAGAACCGAACCGGAACCGAACTTAAGAACCGAACCGAGAACCGGAACCGAAATTTTTGAGGAACCGAGAACCGAACCGAAATTTTTTAGAACCGAGAACCGAGAACCGGAACCGAAAATTTCGAAATTCCCAACCCTAGTTGTCACCGCAAAGTGCAGACACATAATGTGTCTGCACTTTGCGGTGACAACTTTAAAGACAAAATATCCAAATTCAGTAGAAAAAAATCCGAAATCGATCCCAGTTCCTTCAGTTGGCGGTGTTTGAAAAATGTTTTCCAGTAGGTTTGCCATCCTTATCGGGAAGCGACAACGTACAGTAGAATCAGAAAGTGCGCCTGACACAGGGTGCGCCAATTTAAACGCCCCCTCTAGATTTTGAATAACTTGTCACTGGGTGGTCACACGTGTCCACCAGTGCCAAAAGCGGACCGTGTACCATATATAGGTATTAATAGATATCTATATGGTTAGGGTTCAAACGATATATCGTATCAAATATCGAATATCGGATATCGACCATTTTTAATATCGAATATTGAATATCGATATCGAAAATTTTGAAAAAATATCGAATATCGATATCGAAAATTTTGAAAAAATATCGAATATAGAATATCGACCATTTTTTCGATATATCAAACCTGTATTGTGTCCCCAAATGTACTTTTCATTTTCATTTTGAGATGTTTATGGTTGATCTGATGTGCTTATAGTATTGTATTTGATGAGTAAAAGTACAGTATTTTCAATGTCATTGTTGTTGGGGTGCTAAATTTGAAGCCAGAAAACGCTGATATACTTTTTTGCAACATGCCCTTAAGCAATTAGGTTATAAGGATGAACTGTAATATCTACCAATTGTTTTTTGTCTGATACACTTTGATTCATCATGTTTTTCTTCTATTTTCTACCATTGAGTGATGTAAAGCTTGTTAAAATCACTTGTACCATTCACATTTCAGTAAAGAGATGATTAAACATGTGTGCAACCACATGAAAATACAATATGCCACTTGATGCCTTTTTATACCAAAAGCATATCACAATATCGAATATCGAAAATATCAAAATATCGAATATCGACCATTTTTCAATATCGAATATCGATATCGAGGTTCCATATCGTATCGATATCGAATTTCAGAAAAAAATATCGAATATCGATATCGAAAATTTTGAAAAAAAATCGAATATCGATATCGAAAAGTCATATCGTTTGAACCCTATATATGGTAGACGTTGGCTCCAACGCCAATACTGCCATAGCGCTGGCGCATGGTGCCCATAGCGGATTTTGGGGTTAGCATTTTGGGGGGGGGGGGTCAGCCGGTCAGCACGCGTTAATAACTCGGGAACCGCTTGGCGAAAAATGTTGAAATTTGGATATGTTATGGTTTCAGGTCGGGGCTAGTATCAAGTCCGACGATTTTTTTCTACGACCCCCCAGACCGGAGATAGGGGGGGTCTATAAAAACACTGTAATTTGCGTTTTTTCGGGTGTCGCCAAGAACATGCAAACTTTGAACATCAATAGCTCGGTCATTTGTGAACCGATTTTAGTCATTAAAATGTTAAAATGATCACAAATGTTCGGAGAGTTCATTTCTGAGGTCAAATCGGAGATACACATTTGTTTATATATATAATTAGCCCGATTTCGAAATGCAAAATTTCCGCAAAAGTTTGCTTTTTGAACATGCTATCCTATTCTTCTGATCGAGAGAAACTCAATGAAACAAAAATGAGATCGATATCTCTTTCCGATCAAAAGTTATGGCGCTTCAAAATTTCCATCCCATCCACATAAATAAGCACATGCATGCAAATTCAAAACTCCATATCTCGGCCATTTCTCAGCCGATTTTCACTGATGAACACTTAAAATGATCAGAATGACATGTAGATATCATTTTTATCCACAGTTTATTTGTATGCATTTTCATTATGACAATTTAATTCAAGAGTTCGCATTAATTTCTTGTATGGGAAATCTGTTGCAATATAGGGATAATCTGGTCCTAAAAATAAAATCTCCATGTTATTCTGATCATTTTAAGTGTTCATCAGTGAAAATCGGCTGAGAAATGGCCGAGATATGAAGTTTTGAAGTTGCATGCATGTGCTTATCTATGTGGATGGGAGGGAAAAGTTTAAAGCGCCATAACTTTTGATCGGAAAGAGATATCGATCTCATTTTTGTTTCATTGAGTTTCTCTCGATCAGGAGAATAGGATAGCATGTTCAAAAAGCAAACTTTTGCGGAAATTTTGCATTTCGAAATCGGGCTAAATCGATATATAAACAAATGTGTATCTCCGATTTGACCTCAGAAATGAACTCTCCGTACATTTGTGATCATTTTAACATTTTAATGACTAAAATCGGTTCACAAATGACCGAGCTATTGATGTTCAAAGTTTGCATGTTCTTGGCGACACCCAAAAAAAACGCAAATTACAGTGTTTTAATAGACCCCCCCTATCTCCGGTCTGGGGGGTCGTAGAAAAAAATCGTCGGACTTGATATTAGCCCCGACCTGAAACCATACCATATCCAAATTTCAACATTTTTCGCCAAGCGGCTCCCGAGTTAATAACGCGTGCTGACCGGCTGACCCCCCCCCCCAAAATGCTAACCCCAAAATCCGCTATGGCCACGTCACGCGCGCATGCCCGAGTCGACGCATGCGCCACGCATGTGCACCATGGTACATCGACCAGGTGGCAGTCCCAAGCCCTGTGAAGTGTAAAGTAAAGTGTCAAATGCAAAGTCAAGTGTCAAATGTAAAGTCAAATGCAAAGTAAACTGTCAATAGTCATGCAAAGTTCAGTAATAAAATCTTTTCTTTTTTGTTTTGATTGACACTTTACTTTGCATTTGACTTTACATTTGACACTTTACTTTACACTTTACAGGGCTTGGGACTGCCCCCAGCCGGTCGCCAGCCGCACCACGTTGAACAACAGCGGCCGGGGCCCTTTCCTCACTCATTTTCACGCTGCAATCAATCGTCCCCATCTTTTCAGGATTTATTTACGTAGGCATTTATTTGAACTATTTTTGGACAAGTAAGATTTAGGTATAGGCGGTTGACATCACACTTAGTATGAAAACCTAGCATCATCCATGTGAATAATGAAAAGAAAATTATACAGTTTTTCACCATAATATTTCGTTTTTATTCTGTTTATTTAATAAGGAAATTTATCACAAGATTTTATTCATCAAATTATGGTAGGTTTCCATACTAGGTGTGCTGTCCCCCGAGTATAAGGTACTCATAGGCTCAATTGTGAGGCACGATAATTAAAATGCTTTCTTTGAGCTCAGCTGTGTTTACTTAGATTAGATAGTGCTGTGAAACTGGGGTTCAAACGTCACCGGAAACCACTCGCAGACCTTGCAAAATGTCTACTGTCATTCAAAGTGTCATATTTGATGATGAATGTGAAACGACTGGTAAAGAAGTCAATACAAATGTGCCCTTTGCGGGGCTCGCAGGTCTGGGAGGGGGGCAGGCCTGATACGCACATCTGCCATTTACGCACATTTGCCCGTTTTTTTCACTTGACACTTTTTAACGTGATTTTCAGATATGAGTGAAGTGAAAAACGCTGCGCAATGACATAAGTGAACTTTTTTCACTTCACTCATATCTGACAATCACTTAAAAAAGTGTCAAGTGAAAAAAACGGGCAAATGTGCGTAACGGGCAGATGTGCGTATCAGTGCACCCCCCTGGGAGGGCCCGATCCCCTGGCACTTTCCGGCTTCCGCAAGTCTGTCATTTACTCTATCGATTATTGAACATTTTATATCCAGTAATCGAGTAGAAAAACGCAATGCAAAATATCGGAATATTGAAAATGTGGCCGTGGCTAGTCCCGCACCCTGTATAATATTTATCAGGTAAAAAATGTGTAGTATAAACATTTCGTGTGAAATGTCAAATTTTTCTTTTATTTTTAATCGCATTTGACATTTTGCACTTGGCAGAGTGCCAGCCAATTGAACTGGGAAGCCGGTGCCGATTGAACCCCATTGGGCCCCCACACGCTAGTTGACATCGACACCAAATGTCAACTGGTGCCGATCCCGATTCAAAGCTTGCTGACGAGCCGACGAACGACGTTCAAATGCAAGCTTTGAATCGGGAACGGAACCAGTTGACATTTGGTGTCGATGTCAACTAGCGTGTGTGGGGCCATTGTGAAGTGGCGTGTTGTCATATGCGGTGCGGTGCAGTTGGTCAAAGATTTATTGCCGCCGCAAAATGTTTTATATTGTAGATATACACATTAGCTAGCTTTTTTTTAATATCCTAACTTGGGTAGTATAGTGCATAGTGGATTAGAATTTGCATGGCGTGATCTTGTTCGTGTGCAGTTCATTTCTCCTCGCGTGACTCCAGTTTCTCACATTTTCGTCTACTTTGAACTGGAAGTCTGGCATCAAAGTGCCATGTTTCGTTACTAACATTCAATCAGTTTCGCTTCTTTGGGCCCACACACAGTAGTTGCCATCGCAATTCGTGTCAACTGAATGTCAACTTAATATTGGTTTATTATGTGATTTCAACTTTTCGCATAGTTTACTTTAGATCGTGACACTTTATTTCTGTAATATTTAATGTTTCTGTTAACTGTGATGATTAAAAAATTTTTCTGTTATTTAGTTGACATTCAGTTGACATTCATTTCCGATGTCAACTAGTGCTTGTGGGCCATTTGCACCCGATCCTTACCTCTTTCATAATTTGTTCACTGATTTTTCGTTTTGGAATAAACAACCGTTTTTGCACATTTCACACCGAAATATTTTCCATTCGATGTGACGACAGTTTTGGCATCCATCCAAATGTTTCTGGTAGCACAAAATTTTACCACTCTAAATACTTGCGCCAGATACTTTTGAACGTTTAGAAGTAGACAATCAAACTTTTGCTATCTTTTTTAAGCATTGTATGCCTTTCGCCACTTTTCATCTTTAGATCACAGCAAAAAATGGGTGTGTGATGCGCGGTGAAGTGTCCTGAAGTGACTTCACGCAGACGCGCAATGTCGGCGTGAAGACACTTCACTGCATTCCAGATGCTTCACGGCACTTCACGAACCATGCAAAGTATGCTGCAAAGGTTCGTGAAGTGCACTTCACGAAATTCGGTCTTCGTGAAGCTAGGTGAAGTGAGTGGAAGACACTTCACCGAAAACTTCGTGAAGTGTGTGGAAGTAAGTGGAAGTGTCTTCACAGAGCGCACTTTCACACACTTTCACGAACCCATTTTTTGCTGTGGATGCTTGAAACGAGATTTTCATTAGATTGTAAACCCCCGTTTGAATTGTACGCTCGCTTCGCCCGCTACTGGATGCTTTTTACTTTTTTATATGAATATATTTCTGTAGATGGTAAGAATGCCGCCCGTGTAAATAGGGTATCTGGGAAATGACCGCGTTTCAGTTTTCTACTTTCGTAAATTGTGTTTTTTTAGACTTATTGAATGGGCTGGGCAATATTTATTTGCATGCGGGAAACTTCCAGATGTCTTATTCGCACACGAAAAAATACATTTATATGGGGAGCTTGCGCAGCCGCTAAACAAATTTAGAACGTCAAAGTGTAGCTATCCGCGAACTAGATGACTTTCATGTTACAAACTTTGTCAACTGCATAAATCAAGAATTGGCAACTGGCTGCGACAGACTTAGATTCACCCTTAGACTTAGACTTAATTTGACGGGACACAAAAATGCGGAAACTCAATTTGACGGGACACAAAAATGCGGAAACACAATTGACTAGAAAAAATCGAAAATGTAACAATCTACTAAAGCGGCGTTTACACGGTTTCGTGTGCCGACAAAAAAACGAGTGGAAAAGTTCCATAATTCTGTAATAAAGTTCCATATCTGCAAAGAAAAGCACCGAAGTATACTCACTAGTTAAGTGTACACACGTGCCAATTTGCAGATAATTTGCGCCTGTCGTTCAAGACTTAAAAGCAAATTACACCTGTCGGTTCGGTTTCAAAACGAAAACCGAACCGACAAGTGTAATTTGTTTTTAAGTCTTGAACGACATGCCCGAATTATCTGCAAATTGGCATGTATGTACACTCAACTAGTGAGTATACTTCACTGCTTTGTCTTGCAGATATGGAACTTTATTGTGGAATTATGAAACTTTTTGTCTTCTTTTTTTGTCGGCACAAAATGCAGTGTAAACGCCGCTTAAAAATAAAAATTCTAAAAAAATTAACTATTTTTGGAAGAAATAAATCTAAGTTCAAAAATTCATTTTAGAAAAAACACAGCAAAAAGTTAAACACTTTTTCGGAGGGTTTCCCATCGTCTACGGGCGTTCGGACTGCATTCATTATTCAATCTCTAATTGACCGATGTGCCCGTGATCTAGTTACCGTATTACCTCGAAATACCCCCATGGGGGTTTATTATTTCGCCAGCAAAATTTGAGGGGGGTTTATTCGAGGGGGGGTTATTCGAGGGGTTTTTTTATTTCGTCAGAAATTTTCGTGAAATTCATAGTAAAGAATACGCTTTTTCATACACAAAAACGGTAATAAACGTGAGAAAGTAGGTCATATTTGGGCTATAGGTGTACATCTGTACACAAATGAGCATAAAAGTGTCACTGCAATCCAAATTAGTAGTAATAAATACATCATGTACATTGCATACACGATGTCCATCATTCAGTAGGGGAGGGGTATTTCGAGGGGGGGTTATTATTTCCCCAGCCTATTTGGGGGGGGGGGTTAATTCAAGGGGGGGATAATTCGAGGTAATACGGTATTTTGGTTGTTTTCGGGCATGCCTTCATAATTAAATCTGGGGACAGGTCCACGAATTAACACATTGTATTCGAGTTATGTTATATTTGCAATTATTCTTGATTTATGCTTTTTATTGATTTATGCCTTCTAGCTCCTATCATAAAACATACATCATCACCTGAAATTGCGTTGTATTGATAGGGGATTTTGTACATTGGTAAATGATAATACAATTCGGAATGAGTATCGAGTTATCATTATGTATTTATTTACGGATCTCCAGCACGGACAGCCAGTAATTTTTGATTTTTGTTGAATTTGATCATCATTTTTCAAATTGTTGCAAAACTTGCAAAAAAGTATCTAAATTGTGCAAATGGTGCATTAAAGTACTGATTAAAATGCTACCCCATTGTTCCGGAAATATTGACTGTGCACAATGCATTATGGGACACTTCAATAACATTTCATATTAATCTATACCAAAGTTTTGGACATAAAAAATGACTTTTTAGAGAAAAAAGGTCTTATCTATACATAGTTTACCATCCTTATCCTCGACACTGTTCCATGTCTTTACGAATTGTTTATCTTTGCAAAAGTTATCAAATCCCCTGTTAAGTTACTGGAAGCTGCAAATTTAGAACTCGGTGTGAAAAATTTGTTCCCTCCCAAAGGGCACTGGGTAAATATTTGCTCGCGATAAATATTTAGGAAGCTTGAGTCTCGCCGAGCATGTGGCAGCGCTTCGCTTGGCTGCCGTAGCGGCGGCCGGGGCACTCCCGCACCCTGTAGAATGTCAAATGTCAAATGTCAAATGTCATCAAAAGTGTCAAAGTCGTGCAAATGCCACGCAAAATGCTAAACTCGTTTGTCATTGTACAGGCTCTGGTAGTGCGCTCAGGGGCAGTCTCAGACTCTGTAAGGTGTAAAGTAATGTCAAATGTCGTGTAAAATGTAAATCAAAACAAAAAAGAAAACATTTTATTAATTACTGAACTTTGCAGGACATTTGACACTCAACTTTACATTTGTAATGACTATTGACACTTTGCATGACATTTTACACAGGGGTCTCCAAGATTTTGGCCCTCGCGGGGGCTGGATAGATAGCAAATCGCTCCTCCGGAGGGATAGATAGCTGAAAAATTTTCTGGGAGGGGCTCGCGGGGGCAAAATATATAGGCTTTTTCAGTGCATAGAAGGCAGAAAGACGAAAAAATCGCTAATACTCGGTTAAAAGTGGCTAAAAGTAGGTTGAAAATGGCTAAAAACAGGCATATAATCATGCATATAGCCAGAGATCACGATGTTGAAGGTGAAAAACTATAAAAAGGTGCGAAAATTAGTGATTTTGAGTGAAAATTTGGGCAAATGTCTCAAAAACCGGTCCAGATTGATAGATAGCTGAGCGATTTGGGGGGGGGGTCTTTGGGGGTAGTAGCCAAAAATTTTGCCTCGGGATGGATAGATAGCTGAGCGGCCTCCAGGATAGATAGATAGCTGGCTGGTTTGGGGGGGCAGCCCCCCCCCCCCCAGCCCCCCCTAGGAGACCCCTGATATTACATGACATTTGACAGTTTACTTGACCCTTTAAAGGGTCTG
The DNA here is from genome assembly GCA_964036195.1 of Sphaerolaimus hirsutus. Lineage (NCBI taxonomy): Eukaryota > Metazoa > Nematoda > Chromadorea > Monhysterida > Sphaerolaimidae > Sphaerolaimus > Sphaerolaimus hirsutus. The sequence continues at coordinate 26,166,632 of OZ038455.1, forward strand.
GGATGGTCACTAGGTGTACACAGATATGCACTAAGTAGCGCTCGTGTGTCGGGGGTAGGGCGGGGGCGGGGGCGTGAGAGACGCGCGAGCCAGTGCCCAACCCGTTGCCCGACAACACGTGCAGCCTGCTCGGCATGGTGCTGTTCGGCGGCAAGTTCTGCTCGCGGCGGTCGGACGGCCTGCCGTGCAACTGCGTCGACCTGCTCGACCCGAACATGGACTGCGTGTGCTCCAGGAAGAACTTCGACTCGTTCATGCACGCCAGCCTCACCGTGTTCCAGGTGCGTTCCCCAGCGCCGCGGCAGCGAACCGTGATGTCCCTTTGAAGGTGCCGCGCGGAGACCTGGGGGCAGTCCCAAGCCCTGTAAAGTGTTAAGTAAAGTGTCAAATGTAAAGTCAACTTGCTGAACTTTGCATGACAATTGCCAGTTTACTTTGCATTTGACTTTACATTTGACACTTTACTTTACACTTTACAGGGCTTGGGACTGCACCCTGGCTGGCCGCGTTTGCATGCGATTTGCATGCGATTCGCGTGCCCAGCCAAGTCGGTTGTACAATGCGCCTGAGATGCGCATACACTTTATCCATGTGCATTTGGCAACCTTTAGACAACGTCAGGGCCTACTACTGTTCAAACCCGCATTGTATTTTCGTGGACGAGACTGAGATCAAAAAAATTTCCACTCCAAGACAGAATTTCGGGTGTCGATTCATCACAAATTTTATCGAGATTGAAAATGATGGTTAAATTGTGGAATTAAAGGCACCAATTATTACGTTGCAATGGTGTCATTGGCCCTACACACTAGTTGACAACGATACCTATAATTTTTTTCCCGGAAAATATAAATGGGAAGATTCAAAAACCTGTGCAAAATAGTGTTGCGAGAAAGTGTACAGCCATTTTTTTGGTGTGCTGCCAATACAAGCTATGCACACGCTTGTGCTGATGGTTTTTTGAACAAAAAAATCCTTTATCATTTCTCCATGGCCATATTTTGACCACTGGCTAGTTTGGGGGTATTTTTATGCTCATGCTGCTAGGGTCCAAACGGGATCCCGATCCCGATCCCGGATCCCGTGAAATTCCGGGATTTAGCAGTCCCGATCCTGATCCCGATCCCGAAACTTTTCAAATCCCGATCCCGATCCCGAGAAACTCCAGAGTCCGGGATCCTGATCCCGGAAAAATTAGTGGAACTTATCAAAAGTGAAAAAACGACGTTTTTGCATGCAAAAATGTGAACGCAAACCCCCAGCGTTCATTTTATGCCACGTTTCTGGCATCCAACAATGTTTTTAGACCTTTATGAACAACTGTGGATGCCAAAACATTGGCCAAAATCTCTATCCCAAGACCCCAATCCCAATCCCGAAAAAATGCCGATCCCGATCCCGTGACCCCAATCCCGGCCAATCCCGATCCCGATCCCGATCCCGAAATCTCAAAAAACCAATCCCGATCCCGATCCCGATCCCGAAAAGTCAATCCCGTTTGAACCATACATGCTGCCCCTCCCAATAAAAAATGGCCTCCAACATGCAGGCATGAGCCCCTAAACCATGTCTACAATGATTTTGTAATGATTTATCATCAAAAACGTGCTTGTAAAGGAAAAACTTCATTTTTCCACTCTCTCGGCATGGTGTCTTACCTTCTCTGACCCATTTACAAAAGCGACAGGGTACACTGCCCTGTTGGTTTTAAGAGACAATTAGTGCCCACATTCAATTAGCAAAAAAATTCCATAATTTGTGACCCGACATTGCAGGCGTCAGACACGCTGTCACACATGCACCCTGAAAACAAGGGCATTTTCACTGGGGGCCATAAAAACATATTGAGTGCAAAAACGTGGCCCAAGACCAGCCATTTGTAGCACATGGCACAGAGGAAAGCAATTCTGGCCACCATGTGCTGCTTGAAGGTCCTGGGACAATAGATGAAACAGTTCTTCCAACCTGTTTTGATCAAATTTTTTAAAAAATTTGATCAACAATGCCATCATTGTGTGAGGCTTCTGGGGGGGAGGGCGGAGGGGGTAAAAAAGTTGCACAAACTCACAATCTACCAATGTCAAAAAACTTTTTGGTCTCAAATGTCCTGAACAAATTGTACCACAAATTTAAATTTCATTGGGAACAAAAATTTGTATGTATTTCCCATTTATATTTTCTAGAAAAAAAGTGAAAAGATTTATTTTCAGCACAAAGAAGGGCTGAGGGAGGTGCCCCCATGGGTATATATAGTAAACACTTGGGGGCACCCTCACACAAAATTACAGCCTGACAGCTTGCCTGTGGGATTTTTAAAATATTTTTTTTTTGAAAATCCCATTTAAATTTTCCACCAGTTTATGTCACAGACAGTCCATAGAATGATGATTTATACAGTTCATTCAACATTTGATGTTTAAATAGCACCAAATCAATGGACAAAAGCCACTAAAGCACAGCGTCCGCTGATATTTAAAAAAATTTCATGCATTTGGCACAATTCCAGCACTTTGTGTACCTTCTATTGGAGAACGCCCTTCTATTTATTCAGTAGCCCAAATCAAGCTGAAAAAGTGTACCTTCTATTGGAGATGCCTTCTATTGGAGACCCGCCCTTCTATTAGAAGAAATACGGTATGTGTATACAATAATGTGTGGTGTTACTCGTCAACTTGTCAACTAGTGTGTGTAGAACCATTCGGAAAGGGGTTGCATGTCGGGAAAAGGGTGTCATGGCGCTTTCCAAAAATGCCACTATCAGACACGTTTTCCCTGACAAGCGCCTATGGCACCGTTGTGTTACCATTGAAATTTGACAATTCTTTGGATTGTTATAAAAGTGACTACCGTATTTCCTCGAAATACCCCTCCCTCGAAATAACCCCCTCAAAGTGGGCACTATGTATTTGTGGTCTGTGAAATGCATAACAGACGTTGCAAACACTTACTGTGTTACGTTAGAACATCGTTTATACCAGCTACATCCTTATATAAGGCTGTAAAAACTTCAAAATGGTGGTTATTGTTGCATTTTTCACGTTTTTCTCTCAAAATTTCCACTCTGAAAAAATAAACCCCCTGGGGGTATTTCGAGGAAATACGGTAGCTGATTCCGATCATCCGTCTATGTCAGAACACAGTTGTTTTAGTGACATCATGGTTCGCTTCCGCCAATGTCGGTTCCAGCGCAACGAATCTACGTTTTTTTGCCGCGACGAAAAATTCGTTGCCACACTTGATATTTAACATTGTTGTGAACTGGGACCGAAACGAGTTTTCTTTTTCTGTACGAATTGACTGGAGTTGCCTGCGGTTCGATCCCGGCGCCATTGAAATAGATGGTATTTTTTACGTAATTTTTTCGGTAATCGTTGACGGGCGTCTAGTTGAATTTGCCCGACGCGTTCTTTATAGCTCTATTGATTAGCCCTACGTGCAAACGGTGGAAAACTGGCGACCGTATTTACTCGAATTTCCCCTGAGCCCCCCCCCCCCACCCCTGGAAATACCCCCGTCTGGAATGAGGTAAATACATCATGCATGCAATGTGTAATAAACTCGGCGGACATGAAACGAATCAGCGATTCGGCCCTTCGTTACCAATGACGAATGTTTTTTAATTCGAACTTGAATGGACGGATTCCATTCTGTTCACGATAAATTTGATTCAATCCTACTTTTTATGCGAGAACGATGTGAATTTGATAGACAAATCGTTATAGAAAGTCGGATTGTTAGGTCTTAGGTAAGATCTTATCGTCGCAGTCCCGATAAATTCATTCAAAAAATTACGTATGAACTTACCGCTGCGTCCAAGTTACTGTTGCGTTTTATACGAACGAAGTAAAAGACGCATGATTTCCGTTCGCGTCAACGATAATGACCGCAGGATGCAATGAAGTCAACACAAGTGTCAACTCGTGTGTGGGCTGCCATTAGCAACCAATTGTGGTCGCTTAATCGCATTCCGCAGCCATTTTTGTTGACGCTGACGGAAATCCTGCGTCTTTCATACTTGGTAACATTCTCGCAAACGGTAACTTGGACGTGTGCCAACTAAGAATATACGCAGTTGTACGAAAATTCCTTAGACCATTGACTTCTATAATGTCCGTCGAGTTTACATGATGTAATACAGGAGTATCTTGAATTTTGACCCTCCGAGTGGTTGGATAGATGGCTGAGCGGCCTTCGGGATAGATAGATAGCTGGAAAAAATTTGGGGGGGGGGGTTTGGGGGTTGTGGTGGTTCGATATATAGGCTATTTCAGGGTGTAGAAGGAAGAAAAGGGAGAAAAATCGCTAAAAGTAGGTGTAAAATAGCTCAAAATGGGTATACTAGAACATGTGGTATTAAAAATAGCTGAAAATAGGTAAATAGGAACAAAAACTAGTATTTTGGAGGTGAAAATCTATAAAACGGTATGAAAAATGGCGATTTTGAGCAACAATTTGGGTAAAATTTCTCCAAAATCGCTCCGGATAGGTAAATAGCTGGCCGATTTGGGGGGGGGGGGTTAGGGGGTAAAAGCCAAAAATTTTGCCTCCGTGGTAGATAGATAGTTGAGCGGCCTCCGGGATAGATAGATAGCTGGGCAGTTTGGGGGGGGGGGTAACCCCCACCCCCAAACCCCCCCCCCCGATTCGAGACCCCTGGTTATTTTTTCCTCAGCTCGCTCAGACCCGGGGTTTGTTCGGGGGCGGGCAATTCAAGGGCGGCATCAATAATTCCAGGTAATACGGTATCTGGTATTGCACGATGCCTGATGGAATGTCGTTCCGTTCCACAGGCCTTTTATCTAAAACAACTACGTTCACAGTGGCAAAATACATATTTCGATTTTCAGTACAACGAAGCGGGATATTTCGTCGGGCAAATTTCATTTTTTTCTGTAAATTTTCCAACCTGCTGTTTCAATGGTGGCCCATTTACGGTTGCTTTTGAACGTAGGTGGTAATTTCCCCTTGACACGTGCTTCAGCAATGAGTATTTCTACAGCTTTGGGCTAGCCGCACTGCATCATTGCTATGGATTACTCATTTTGGCATTGCGGAGCCCTTGCTAGAGATTTCTCGCATGCTTAGAAATTCTGAGATGACCTCTGAGCATGATTTCTGTAAATATGAGACATGGCTATGAACCTTCTAACGTTGAATTTTTAAACACCCCGGAATTTCTGTCAGTGCCCGACCCGAAACGCGACAAGGTCATTAAATACCCGCCCATTGTGCATCCTTTCAGCATGTATGTACCGTTGCGTATCTAACTTTGAGATACCCAAATATTTCAAAGAATATACCACTGTTTGTCATTCTGCTGTGTATCTAGATATCAATGTGCATCAACTGCCGGCAATATCATAAGAGATGGCACTCAATTTTGCTTAGCATTGTTGCAATCATTGATACAAGAGTCATAATTTTCCTCCCAATGACAACTTTTGAATTATTTTATTAATGTTGAAAGCCACTTTTAAAAATTGTGTAAGTTGTAAAATGTGATAATATAAAATGCCAACTAATAGAATTTATGCAATAGAAGCATTATCATTTTACAGATTTATGCCTCTTTGTGTGACTAAGATGCAGGTATGAAATTTTTTGTAATTTTGAAAATGTATGAAGTAAAAAAGCTTCATTCATGGGTGTATGCAAATTTGTGTAAATATATCCAGTTCGGTATGCATTAGTACGGTTACGCAATGGTACGGATGTGCAACTGGCGGGTATGTAATGAAAAGAAGTTGTCACTTATAATGCAAACTTCTCGTGATGCTTTTTGTTGCATTTTCTCTTAGATTCTCGTTAGATACACATTAATGAAGAGTATTTATCCACTGGCATTTTCGAGTATTTTTCACCGTATTTCGTTTGAAAGGCGTCGCTTTCAATGTGCAAAATCGGAGGAATAACAGCGAATGCAACATGTCACGTGTGCGTATGCTCTCGCTTGGGGAATGGTGTGGCATCAATGTCGACTTGCAGTGCGGATTGAGTGCATAAAACACACAAACAAGCCTATCTACACATCGAACCAGCCAGGTTCACCACGATCTACATTTATTCATGAATCTTCAACTAGGTATCCGCCCCATACGCCACAAACACCGAACCAATAAGCCAGTGCTCATCTAACTCCGCTTTTTTTCGACCGTTTTGCAGATTTTAACCCAAGAAGACTGGAATGTGGTTCTTTTTATGGGCATGGCACAGACGACGCCCTGGGCCGCGTTGTATTTCGTGCTTCTGATGACATTTGGAAATTATGTCCTTTTCAATTTGCTGGTGGCTATTTTGGTAGAAGGTTTCCAGGAGAGTAAAGAGGAGGAAAGAAAACAGCAGGTGATTTTTTTATGATTTCTGTGGGAAATATAAATTGTTAACTGAAGTCTGAAAGGTTTTTACATTGTTTAAAACTTGTGTAAACTGTGTGTTCATAAAAAAGGTTCCCTATCAAGTACAAGGACATGGCCAGGGCGCATTCTCCCTTCACAACATATCTTTTTGGCTGACCAGTCTCCGCGGCCTAAAAGCCAGTGAAAATGGACTCAATTTCTGCCCATGTCTGTAAAATACATGTATATGCCTGTAAAATAGACGTATACTGCTGTATTGGCGCCAATGCCAACGCCAGTGGCGCCATGGCGTGGCGCCTACGAATGGCGCCAGCGCCATGGCGCCATTCCCCTACAACAGGGGTAAAATTTTAGGGGGGGGGGGCGCCGCCCCCCCCGTTCGCCGGGCTCCGTATACAATCCGCCTCCCCCCGCTCAAAAATCCTGGCTACGTCCCTGATCAAGTAGTATCTGTCCCTCCGGGGAAATGATGCACATACTATCTAAATATGTAAATACCTAAATATCTATGCCCTGGCAGGGGTCCAAATCTGCAAGACCCCTGCTTCCTTGTATGTTTGGCATGCAGTGTGATAAGTTTACAATGGCGCTGTGCACACCAGTACACCATCGAAATTTGAGCAATTCATTAATTGCCTAGCCATTGGAGATTCAGTATAAAGTATTTTGCAACGGTCAAAAAAGGCACTTTGGCTACCACCTCGCACTAGTTTAAGCGTTTTCCACACATTTCTGTTCACCGCAATCAGGAATTTTGTCCACTACTGTTGACGGCGGTGAAAAATTATAGAAAGAGTGCAAAATTGCACTTGCCTCAGGCGGGAATCGAACCCGCACCTCTCGTATAGAACACGAGTGCCCTAACCATTAGACTACAGAGGCGGCTGGGCTCTTCACTATTAGGGGCTGACATGCTGCGTCGGCAATGCCCTTAACATTATCCATTGTGGTAAAATAAAAATTTCGACGGTGTACTAGTGTGCGTGGTGGCAATGAAGCCTGAGTTGGATGGATGCCAATCGCACGCAGGAAGAACAATCTCGAATGACGGCCGTGGCCGAAAAGGAGCTGCTCAAGCGCGAAGAAGACCTACTGTTGTACAAAACGGAGGGCTCGGCCCACTTTGACCCGGACGCCGATTTGGACCGGGCCGCTTTGGCGCTCGGCGCCGACAACGACCAGCCCGCCGACCCGCACGCGCCCGCCAGGTGCCAATCCCAGACAATGCTAAATACCCTGGCAAATGTCAAGTGTCATGCAAAGTGTATCAAGTCATGCGAAATGCCCTGCACGATGGCAAACGGCATTTTGCATGACTTTAGGCACTTTGCATGACACTTGACATTTTACAGGGCATTTTACAGGGTCTGGGACTGCCCCAGCGCCGTGTGCACTTGCCACTTGGCAGCCAGCGCCGATTTAAGGGATCGAATGCTGTCCCTGCCCGCAGTGAGTTACACATTTCTCACTTGTATTGAATATTGTCTCAGCAAAAAAAAACTCAGCGGGGGATTTATTCAAGTAAATATGTACCGTATTTCTTCGAAATACCCCCAGGGGTTTACCATTTCGCCACCAAATTTTTATGGGTAATTCGATCGGGGTTATTACTCCGCCAGTACCAAATTTCTAAAAAAGATCGTACTAACTCCCCACCGACTGAATCAACCCCCGATAACAGTTTCACCTCAAATCGCCCAGGTACTAGCGCCCTACAGCCGGCGGGGCAGCGTGTCCCCCACGCAGCACCAGGTACCCAGCCAGGTGCCAGTCCCAGACCCTGTAAAGGACCTTGTGAAGTGTAAAAGACGACGTGAAATGTCATGTGTCATGTGAAAGACCTTGTAAAATGTCATGTGTCAAGTAAAAGACACTGTGAAGTGTAAAATGTCAAGCAAAAGACCCTGTCAAGTGCCATGTGTATCCAAATCTTATTCTATTGGATCCAAATCGTACGTTTTTGTATCCAAATGTTACTTTTTGACATAATACTTGAATTCAAAGACACCTAAGATTTGGATACGATCAGCATTCAAAAAATGGCCGATTTTGAGAAAATATAATTAAATATAATTTCAGACAATCTCTCCAAAATAAAATACAATTAAATCTCTCATGTCATTTGGAAAATATAATAAAATCTCTGAGAAAATCTCCCATGCTTGAAAAAAATCTCAAAAAAATCTCCCTGCTAGAATTTTAGTTTTATTTGATATTTTATGGTGTTTGGACAACACAGAGTAAATATGTATGCTCTTATGTGTTGCTTAAACAGTTTTGTTTGAAATTACAAACAACACAAACAACAACATAGTTTTCAAATATAGTCAAGTGAAACTATCAAATGTCACAACTGTTACTTTAAGACTGTCTTCAAAAACATATCATGCCAAAAAGTCTTCTCACCCAAATTCAAACACCTATTTGTCACAACTGAAGTCTGACTGAAAAGCTGCTCAGCACTAGCAGCACTTATAGGTACACATTTTATATTCAGTGCAAAATGTCGGGCATTCGTTTCAGCCAACTTTCTGAAGCTTTCTGAATAACATATTCTCAGCCACTGAATTTTCCCTTTCACCCATTTTATCATTCAGCTTTACTATCTTTTTTCCAAAGTTGCAAAAACCCATTTGTTTTCTCAAAAAATATGTATACTCATGTTTACTGAGCTTAATTAGTAGGTGAATATGTTCACATTTCTCTGAAGAAAGTACCTGTACTCACTTTTACATATACTTTTTGAAAGTACTGATACAGAACATAGCCAAAAATAAGGGATAAAAGCATGGATCGTAGTAGATTTGAAGGAGAAACTGGGCAAAAAGTATTAAAATTGGGGCAAAATTACTCAAAAAGGTGGCTTCAGAGAGATTTTTTTTATTTTCTCCCACAGAATAAAAAAATATATTTAAATCTCTCTGGAAAATCTCATAAAAAATATAAATATAATTAAATTGCCATTTAATTATATTTTCTGAGATTTTTTAAATATAAATCTCCCAGAGATTTTTAGAACGCTAGATACAATACGACAAGACATGGATACACATGACACTTTACAGGGTTTTTACAATGATTTGACATTTTACAGGGTATTTTACTTGACACATGACATTTTACACGGTCTTTTACACTTTTGCAGGGTTTTTTACGGGGTCTGTGACGGCGCCCAGGCGTTCCCCACCGCCTCGCTGCCGGTGCCTCAGTGCCCAGTTGGCACCGGGCCAAGTGCAAATGCGAAGCAGGGTTCTTCGGCTCAGGGGCAGGCCAGGTGCCAGTCCCAGACCCTGTAAAATACCCTGTAAAATGCCAAATGTCACGCAAATTGTCAAAATTCACGTAAAATGCCTGGTAAAATGGCAAACGTACATTTGCCATGTTGCCGGGCATTCTACATGCCTATTGACACTTTGCGTGACAATTGACATTTTACAGGGCATTTGACAGGATCTGGGACTGCGCCCAGGGCGCCGGCTATAACGCACACGCAGGCGACGCCGTTGGCGAGCCCCAGGTTGCACAGTCCCGTCGCTGAGAACGAAGATAATAGCCCCATTTTGGGCATCGGGCTGGGCAGGGTTAGAAGGAATTCTAGTACCGAGAGCGTGGGTTTCGTTTTTTTTAGGCGTGTGTTTTTTTATTTGGATCATTGCCAAATTGCAATGATCTATTTTTCACTGGATGATATGATATCGACTTCGGATATCGATTGATTGTGTTGTGGTAATTACTTGTCGATTACCGTATTTGCTCAATAAATCTCCTGCAGGACAATTCTTTCGTCAGGCTTTTGGGGGAGCAACAATTCAAGAGAGGGAATTATTCAAATTGGGGGAATTATTCAAGTAAATTCGGTATTCATGTTGACATTAATATCTTCTACATTTTGAAGAAAAATTGACATCGTTATACGTTAAGAGCAGAGTTGCTCGCTACTTCAACCAAATACGATAACATAGGGGCGGAAACTCATTGCGCATGTAAACTCTCAGCCCATCTAAACTCGCAGTGCGTCTTAACTCCCAGCGCATCTATGCACCATCTACGTATGTATACTCGGCGTACGTGATACTCTGCCCTCGCACTGATTTATGTCTCGTGTTGGAAGCGTGCCAATGATAATCAAATCATGCGATTTCCGTAAAAATATGAAAAAAAACTCATCGATGTGAATATGTTAATGAATAACATTATAACAACAATCAATTTTGTCATCTTTTTATGAAACTCGGACGCGTTAACCATCGTTGGCACACTTCCAGCGGAAACCACGCGTGCAGGGTGTAAAGTAACCGGAGTATACTATCAATGACTAAGGCGCGCCGCACTGCCCACCCCCTGAAATGGGATAAGGGCACAAAATTTTCCCTCCGGGATAGATACCGTATTTCCTCGAAATACGCCCAGGGGTTTGTTTATTTTCAGGGTGAGAGTTTTTTTTTGGGGGGGGGGGTAAACGAGGGGGGATGGTATTTCGAGGGGGGGTTATTATTTCGCCAGAAAATTTTAAAATTGTTGTCTGTAACGTACACAGTCGTCAAAAATTGCAACAAAAACCACCATGTATAAGACTCTAGAGACTTACCGTATTTGCTTGAATAATCCCCCTGGGGGATTATTTTTTCGTCAGACTTTTTTGACGGGGGAACTATTCGAGGGGGGAAATTATTCAATGGGGGAATTATTATTGCGTCAAAATTTTCAAGCATGTTTGTATCACATAGTTTCACGAATTACTTTATCAACACAATAATGTGCCATTTTTGTTCAAATTGGGCAAAACAAATTGATCAACCCACTTAAGGGGGGATTATTCAAGGGGAGGAATAATTTTTTCCTCACTCGTCTTACAGGCGGGGAATATTCGAGCGGGGTGATTATTCAAGGGGGGACTATTCAAGCAAATACGGTATATAAATATGTACGTAGATGGTATAAACCGTGTTCTAACATAACACAGTTCATGTTGAACATAGTTGTTATAATTTTTCGATACATTTCGCATTACGACGCTTGACTATTTGGTGCTAAGTTACTTCGTTTTCCGCGTTAGTGGCTTATTCTCTTCTTGGTATTACCCTTTTGACGCGCGCCGGCAGAGCGGTAATAAAGTTGAATTGAATTGAAACAGTCATTGTTTTTCACGTGTGTTGTACGTTTCCCGGATCACAAACCGTAGCTTTTGTTATTTACGTTCTCTATATACTATATTTGGGGGGGGGGGATTTCGAGGGGGGGTTTATAAACTCATAGTGTTCATTTTGAGGGGGGTATTTCGATGGGGGTATATCGAGAAAATACGGTAGATAGATAGCTGAGCGGCCTCCGGGATAGAGAGCTGGCGGATTTGCCCCCCCCCCCCCCCTACTAAACCCCTGGTGTGCATAGATGCGCTGAGAGTTCAGATGCGCTGAGAGTTTACATGCGCTGAGAGTTTACATGCGCTGAGAGTTTACATGCGCAGAAGCACACGGCCAACATGGGCGCTCCAATTCTACTACCCAACCCTCTCAGTTATCGTCCCGTTCCTGGCTATCAACTCAGTCGCACAAACCCGACAGAAAGCCGGCAATTTGCCACCAACCCAGCGGCGATCTGCTCACGGTGCCCGGCGCCAATCGCCTCGCCGCGCCAGTGAACGAGAATGGCGCTGGCGCCAACGCCAACGCCAACGCCAGTGTGGCCCAAGTGGCGGTAGTTGCTAGGAGGAGGTTCGTTGAGGTGTTGGGTGTATTTCTGGGACTGGGATCTTCTCCTGGGTGGGCGGTGGTTAATTTGCGAGTGGTTGAGAGGCGAGATGAGTGGAAAGTTCTTCCTGGGAAAGGTGACAAATGTAAAATGTCGACTGTGATGCAAAGTGGCAATTGACATGCAAAATGCCCTGTACAATGGCAACTCGGTTGCCATTCTGCACAGCATTTACCATGATTATAGACACTTTGCATGACATTTGACATTTTACAGGGCATTTTACAGTTTCTGGGATTGTCACCTGCCGTCGGCGCTCGGGAAGGATTTTGGACAGTTTATTGCACAGTTTTGCTTTCGATCACTATTGCGAAAGAGTTTCAATCTTGACGCCTTTTCGATTGCACAGCGGGTGACATTTTCACTTGTTGTCAAGTGATAAGTGATAAGACGATTGAAATTTTTTTTTTACTGACTTAAACAATTACAAAAGTATTCGTCTGGCCGTCTGTCACTTATTTGCGACTGCGAGTTCATTTGTCTTATCACATATTTATTTATTATCACTTTTCACTTCACTTGTCACTTGACACCGTGTGAAATTGCCCCGGATAGTTCTGTATTTTATCGTAGCATGCATTTTCCGATTTGCTTCGCACGTTTGAGTGATGTGAAACAAAAACAACTAATAATTCGTCATTCTACGGTTTTTTTGTCTGAACGAGACGCTTTTCCGTGTAATTTAGCTCTACACGCACTGTTTTCCACTGAAATTTCAAAAAAATTGGACAACTCATAAATCAGCATTTAGTTTACCGGAATGAGGTGTCTGCCAACTATTGTAAACTGGTGGCAGATATAAATGGAAAATTCATAAAACTTTTAAAAATTGCACATGCAAGCTGTCAGGCTGTCATCTTGTGTGAGGGTGCCCCCATGTATCTACTATATACACCCTAGGAGGCACCCCCCCAGGCCACCCACTGCTGAAACTATTTTTTTGTTTTTTTTCTGGCAAATATAAATGGAAAATCCATACAACTTTTTGTTCAGGCTGTAATTTGATTTATTTAAAAAATTGGTTGGGGATGGTTTAGGCCACTGATTTTTCTTGACATATGAGATGGTAACTTCCTGCAACTTTTCCACCCCCTCACAACCCACACAATCCCCACACCAGAATTTTGCCGAAGATCAAACCTGAAATATATTTTTTGAACAAAACATATATTGGAACTAATGTGTCTTACACAGCCCCAGGCTTTTCATACAGCACATGGTGGCCAGGACTGGCTTCCTAAGTGTCATGAGCAACATGTGGCTGGTCCTGCACCACATTGTTGCACGAAGATTGCATTTATGGCCATCAGTGAAAATACCACTGTTCAAAGACAGCATTTCCATAAAAGCGTGATCAGCCTCTGCAGCATCTGGATGCAAATCATTAAATGCTAGTGCCCATTGAATTCAGACAACAATTATCTGTTAAACATATACCAGGGGACAACTGGAAATGTGTCCTGTATTTTGTGTAAATGGGCCAGACAGATGAAGGGGTCATTCCCAGAAAGTGTAAATTTGTGGTTTTTGCAATCACATTCAAAATGTTTGAACTTATAAAGTTCTCTATATGTTTGAATGTACTGAGGTGGCTGATATCTGCAATTTGGGATGGATTTTTTGTGCACAGCAGCAGTGGGGTGACAGGAGGGGGTCAAAAAAACCCTGCAACCTATGTGCGGCTCTGAGTGAGCCATTTGTGATTTTTTTCATCAAAAAACTGCCAGCACAAGCGAATCCATTGCTTGTGTTGGCAGCATGCCAAAAAATGGCAGCGCACTTTCCGCAGCAATATTCTGTGCGGGATTCCGAAATTTTCCAATTATATTTTCCAGAAAAAAAATCGAAAAAAATAGAGAGAAGGCTGTCACAGGCTGACCATGGGGGTGCTGGGGGGTGCTATTTGGGGACAATGTAAAGAAATGTTGGCCCCACATTGACACAAAATTTTAGCAAGATTGGGCTGATCATTTGGGGGATGTACCGGCCGTAAAGTAAACCCGGCTGTAAAGTAGAGGGTGCTACTTTAGGCCGGGCATCATTACGGCAGAGTTGTTAAAAGTACTGAACTTTTTTCTAAGTAAACGTAAACGTAATATATTCTATTTTTAGTCACACCTGAGTACTCAAAACGTAAAGTAAAATTTTTCTACTTTTAAGCTGTGTAAAAGGTGAGTAAACGTAAATATATGTAAATACTCGTTTCCTGTACTCGCGTACTTTCAAAAAGGTACCGGTACTAACTGAGTACCGGTATTTTTTCGGGAGAAAACGTAAACCTATTTACGCAGCACTCGAGTGTATTTATCGAGTAAACGTAAATACGTTTGTACAACTATGCATTGCCGGATTTACTTTACGGCCGGGTTTACTTTACGGCCGGGTCTACTTTACGGCCGAGATCTCGCCGATCATTTCCACATGAGAATACTTCAAAAATTGATGTAGTCAATTTTCCATTTATATTCGGCACCAGTTTATATTCGCCAACTAAAATGCGTTCGCTGCTGATGTATGAGTTTTACATTTTAAAAATTTTCGGTAGGAAACTAGTGCTGGTAGGCAGTTTGTGTAGTATTTATGTTCGTCAAGTATATTCCACCATTCGCAACCCGTAAAATGTCATGTAAATTTGGCAAAAACTCACGTAAATTGCAAAAAAAATTGCAATTTACTTTTTTCTGGAATTTTTTTTTATTTTACATGGCTTAAAAATTGCGGTAATAATCAAGTAATTTTACAGGTAAAAAAACAAAAGTTAGTGCGGCATACTCTGACGAGTGCACCCCCATCTGCATTGCTTCTCAAATCGAAACCGTTAATCCCCAAAACAACAACCCGCCCATAGCGCGCGGCCCGTTTTGGTCGGCAACGGCGGCGCCAATGGTTCCGGGTACCCGGACCGAAATGCCACCGAGTACCCGCCTGCGCACGGGCACCAAAGCGACCAGAAACGGCACAAGTCGGCTGACAACTTGCACCACAAGCAGCAGCTGAGCGCAGCCGCGCCCGGCCATTCGGGAGCCATTCGCCGCCGCAGAGCCGATCAAATCGAGTTGATCCGGGCCGATTCCGACTCGGATGAGGGCAGGGGCGACGCTTTGAGAGCCAAAGTGGCCAAGGGCGGCCCTGTGGCACACATTTTGTTGTCTGATTTGGCCGCTAGGAGGAGAATCGATCGCCTCCTCAAGCACAGGCGTTTTACTGTGGGAGGCCATTCGACATTAGCGTGCGTTTTTTTTGCCCACATGGTTTTCTTCGTGACATTTTTGCAACTGGAGTTTCTTCGACGAGGAAAAGTGTTGTTTTTTATAAAAGTGGAATGCGACATTTTCCGTGTTTTTTTTAAAATTTAATTATGTGTTGCTTGAATACCAATTAGCAGATAACAGGGGCTTTTAACCTATGGGGATGGTAGGTGTGCGGTACACTCGTTCCAGATAAAGAAAAAAGTGGGTTACGGTAGTCTTACGGTAGCTTGGCGTCACTACAATGACGTCACTACCATAACCAGAGGGACCTAAGTACCATATTGGGACATAAGTATCAAAAACGGACACTTTCCGGAACGCAAAACTACCGTAACCTACTTTTTTCTTTATCTGGAATGAGTGTACCGCACACCTTCCATCCCCATAGGTTTAAAGCCCCTGTTATTCTGCTCCAATTCACACAAATATTTACATCACCGTATAAAGTGACAAATTTTGAATGTATTACCTATCTTCTATAAAGTGGCAGTTGTCAGAAACTTGATGTACTTGGGAACTGACATATTGTAAATCCTCGAATAAGTCTTCCCCTCTCGAATAACTCCCCCTCTTAGCCGAGTGAGGAAAAAATCTCCTCAAAACTCATCTCCTCTAATCACTCCCCCCCCCACCTTGACGCGTAGGAAAGATGTCACATGTATGAAACTTGTTTTATGTATTTATGTTTTCTGCATATTCAACTGAATACTCTACAGTTGGTGCTCACTAGTAATAATTTTATTGGTCCACTTACGAATTCGTT
Source organism: Sphaerolaimus hirsutus (assembly GCA_964036195.1). Lineage (NCBI taxonomy): Eukaryota > Metazoa > Nematoda > Chromadorea > Monhysterida > Sphaerolaimidae > Sphaerolaimus > Sphaerolaimus hirsutus. The sequence continues at coordinate 26,182,753 of OZ038455.1, forward strand.
TTCCAACTTATGTTTGTGAAACTAATTAACCCCATTTGCGCAGTAAATCTATAAAGCATTTTATGTAAAATCCTGACGGAAAAATAATTCCACCCCTCGATTAACTCCCCCTCGAATAACTCCCCCCTCTAATAGCTTCCTACCGTATTTCCTCGAAATACCCCCTCGAAGGACCCCCCCCTCAAAATAGCGACTATGAAATAATTACCCACCCCCTCGAAATACCCCCCAAATTGCGTGTACAGAGAATGTATTTACAAGCCAAAACTGCGGTTTGTGATCTGGCAATGCGGAATATATGTTAAAAACAATGACTGTGTCACGTCAGAACAAGGTTTACTCCATCTACATACTAAAACAAGTGTATAGACCCTTATACATGGTGCTTATTGTCGCATTTTTCGACGTCGGCGTATGTTACAATTAACATTTTAGTACAAAAAAATTCGTGGGGGTTCAAAAAATTCCTGGCGAAATAATAAGCCCCCCCCCTCGAAATACCCCGCTCGTTTAATCACCCCCCCTCAACATTGTCACCCTGAAACAATCACCCCCCGGGGGGTATTTCGAGGAAATACAGTAGTCTAAAACGTATGACGAAAAACCCCCCTGGGGACTTATTCGAGGATATATGGTAGTCAAAGTTTCAGATGTGCCCTAAACTGTACCGAAATCTGAAATTTGTCACTAGACATCGGATGAGATTTGCCCCTGGCTTGTGTAAGGTGTAGTGATGTGAAAAGCGCCAGAACTTTGGCGCCAAGCGCCAAAAGCGCCATGGCGCTTTTCCGACCCTTAGCGCCAAGCGCCAATGGCGCCAGAGCAAAATCGCGCCAAGCGCCAAAAGCGCCGTGGCGCTTTTCATGGGCATGGCGCCACCGGAAAATAGCGCCAAGCGCCAAAAGCGCCATGGCGCTTTTTGCTTTGGCGCCAGCGCCAAGCGCCAGCGCCATGGCGCTTTTACATCACTAGTAAGGTGCAACATTTGATAATTTACACCTGTGGTGAATGTAGATGTTTTTTAATACTGTCGATTGAAGTGCTGCACTTTTTTCCCCATTAATCATGCACTTTTCTCTGATCAGTTCGTTTGATCAATCGTGATTAGCGTTCTAAAAATCTGTGGGAGATTTATATTTAAAAAATCTCAGAAAATATAATTAAATGGCAATTTAATTATATATATTGTTTTTCTGAGATTTTTCAGAGAGATTTAATTTTTTTTTTTCTGTGGGAGAAAATATAAAAAAATCTATCTGAAGTCACCTTGTTGAGAAATTTTGCCCCAATTTTTATACTTTTTGCCCATTTTTTGGCTATACATGTGCTTATTTTTATATCATGTTTTTTGCTTTCTTATTCCTTTTATGTCTTGAAAAAGCTTACACAAAAGCCTATATGATATACAAGTTCTGTATCAGTAGTTTCAAAAAAGTATATGTAAAAGTGAGTACAGGTACTTTCTTCAGAGAAATGTGAACATATTTACTCATTAAACTAAGTAAACTTGAGTATACATATTTTTTGAGAAAACATAAATAAGTTTTAGCAACTTTGGAAAAAAGAGAAAAGTTGAGTGGTAAATGGGTGAAAGTGAAAATTCAGTGAATTCTGAGGTTTAAGAGGGTGATGTCATTGTTTGGGAAGTTCTGCGGCCAGAACAACTAAGCAATGCACCATTACCATTATCTCCCGCTGAGTTCTTCACAATTGGCAGTTTATGCAATTTTTATGAAAGTTGACTGAAAGAAATGCCCAACATTTTTCACTGAATATACTCTGTAGGTATATTTATAAGTGCTGCTACTGCTGAGCAGCTTTTCAGTCAGACTTCAGTTGTGACAAATAGTTGTTTGAATTTGAGTGAGAAGACTTTTTGGCATGATATGTTTTTGAAGACAGTCTTGTCTTGAAGTAACAGTTGTGACTTTTGATAGTTTCACTTGACTGTATTTGAAAATTATATTGTTGTTTGTGTTGATTGTAATTTCAAACAAAACTGTTTAAGCAACACATAAGAGCTTAATGAATACATACCGTAATTCTTCAAAAAGAACGGCGATCTATTTATATATTTTTTGTCAACTTTTTTATTTGCTGTTCTATTGGAGGTGCCATTCTATTGGATGTTGCCGTTCTATTTTTTCGTCAAACATTTTCACACAATTTTCATTTGAACGTAGTATTTTGAGTGAGACATAAACATCATTTTTATATCAGAGCATCAATTTTAACAAAACCAAATCTGAAAACAACCCCTCAAACATAGTTCTGAACAGTCTTGGTGTTCTCATCAACAATTTGCCAAATATATTTGTGTTTTGGCACTCTTATAACGTAATCTCTACCTGTCATTATATTGGAGGTGCCGTTCTATTGGAGGTGCCATTCTATTGGGGGTATGCCATTCTACTAGAAGAGATACGGTATTTACTCTGTGTTGTCCAAACACCTTGAAATATCAAATAAAACTAAAATTCTAGCAGGGAGATTTTTTTGAGATTTTTTTCAAGCATGGGAGATTTTTTCAGAGATTTAGACATATTTTCCAAATGACATGAGAGATTTAATTGTATTTTTTTGGAGAGATTTTCTGAAATTTTATTTAATTATATTTTCTCAAAATCGGCCATTTTTTGGAACGCTAATCGTGATCATATAGATTTTCAGCGCACTTTTTTTGCAAAGACCACATGAGAATGGCTTTTGCTTTTACAGCACTTTTCTGTAGAATTGTTACTTTCGGGGGGGGGGGGGGGGGTGCAGCGTCCCTTTAATTTTTTTATACTCGGCAGACACGATACTCTACGAACAGATAGGAGTCATGTCTTCGGCTGGCAGACGGTCAGCCGAGAACTTATGAAACACGTCATGAAGATCAAGTGATGACGTCATGAAGACGACGTGATGGGGAGAGATAATGACGGCGGCGAAAGTGATAACGTCATGATGGAGTGTTTCCTCCGGGAAAATGTACGGCGTAATGTCATCCGAGTATACCATAGACTGTGTTATTAGGTGATCGGTTTCTGTAGACACAAATCCTTGAAAATGCATTCAATGGGGGAGTGCCGGTTAAGACTCGCTTTGCCTAAGAACCAAACATGCCCAAACCACCCACTCCACAAAATCCTGATCCCCATTTTTTATCGTGGATTTGGAATCCACATACCGTATTTGCTTGAATAATCCCCCTGGGGGATTATTATTTCGTCAGACTTTTTTGAAGGGGGGATTATTCAAGGGGGGAATTATTCAAGGGGAGGAATTATTATTATGTCAGAATTCTCAAGCATGTTTCCATCAACTCATTCGACAAAACATGCTTTATTTACACAATAACATGCTATTCTTGTTCAAATTAGACATAAAAAATTGTTCGTATGCCTTGAGGGGGGGATTATTCAAGGGGGGAATTATTTTTTCCTCACTCATTTTACAGGGGGGATTATTAGAGGGGGGAATTTTTCAAGGGGGAGATTATTCAAGCAAATACGGTATATAGAAACTCAAAAGTTTTTTATATCCGGAAATGTCATCTTCGTACTGGAAAATATAATCAAAGTCAAAAGTCATCGTTTTTCGGGCTGTTTTTTTGGAAATTCATAACTTTTGCTTGACATGATCTATCAATATAAATAATATTTTGAATTTTTATTAAGATAGTTTTGGAGATTGATTAGCTCATACAAAGAAACCAATACCCGCCCTCAAAATTGGCACTTTGAAAATTAATAAACCCCCTCGAACCCCCCCCCCCCCCCAATTGATTGTAAAGAGAACGTCAATGACAAAAGCTGTGGTATATGACCTGAGCAATGCATAACACACGTTAAAACAATGATTGTGTTACGTTAGAACATGGTATATACCATCTACATATTTACTTATATAAGACTGTAGACTCTTATACAACATGGTGGTTTTTGTTGCATTTTTCTACGTCTGCGTACGTTATTAGTACTGGGATATTTATAATAATATAAATATCAATGCCGGAAGAAAGTACAAACATGCAGAGAAAACGAGTAAAGCGATACCTGTAATAGGGATGAAATACCTACCGTATTTCCTCGAAATACCCCCCTCGAAATACCCCCCCCTCTCGAGACCACTATGAAACAATCACAACCCCGGGGGGTATTTCGAGGAAATACGGTAGGTTGTTATTCTTTGTTCGGCAAAGTATTCACATGGCTGGCACCCCCCTCAGCTCGGAGCAGACGCCTCGATCAGTCCATATCACCGATGATCGACATTTCGCTTCAGCGGCAGGCACCGTTTCATCCGACTACAGCCATTGCAATGGAGGGGCTCTATTCAAGTAACTTGGGGGGGGTGCGGGGGGGGGGGGGGGTTCAGCTAGTGGAATAGTGTAATGTCTTTTTCAAGGTGCTGATTTTGAGAGTGGAGAAGTAATATTTAAAACAGTTTTGGAAGTGAGAAGTAAAGACTAGATAGTGAATTGAAATGAGAAGTGAAATGGAAATGGGAGGTAAAATGAGATGTGAAAAGCAAAAAGTAAAAGCTAAGTAAGCTTTTCACTTCACATTTCTCATATTACTTCTCAAATCCACTTCTCATATTTCACTTCTCATTCCACTTCCCACTTCTCATCCTAAATACTTCTTGCTTCAAAATGTTGTTTTTTTACTTCTCCCCAGTGTAGCACATTTTCTGGTCAAATGGACAATAAATGTTAAGTGATGTGATAATTGCAACTTCTCAATAATGAGAAAAAGGTGGGAAATGTTGTAAATAGTACAAGAGGTATTTATCACTTACCATCCATTTATTTACCTCCAATCAATTTTCTGATCACTTCACATGGTGCAGAATGGACACATTTTCAAGGACAAGGACACATGGACAAGCTACACATTTTCATAACTCCAAACAACCAACACAACTGTCTTTATCTCCTATCCACCCCACAGGCCACCAAAAGACACCAAAAAGGATGCTTTAAGGCGTCTATCATCCGCTGGGGGTGCTCCCAAAGCCGGGCACCCCCCATCGAACTTGTGCGATGGATGGCTGGGGCCCAATACAGCGATCACTGGGCGCGGGGGTGCGAGCACTATGAATACCGCTAATAGTGCGCTCATGAGGCACGCTAGCTTGCAACATCATTACAGGTGCGTGTCTTTGTTAGTGATGGAAAAGCACCGGTGCCCTGGTGCTGGGCACCTAAGGGCATTAGCACCCCCTTTTTCCAGGGTGCCCTGTCGGTGTCGGTGCCATTTTTTCAGAATAGCACGGGTGCCGGTGCGGTGCGGTGCCATTTTTTGGCCGGTGCCCATGGTGCCACGTGCTCTTTCTGGGGGTTGGCGAATGTGTCGGTGCGGTGCGGTGCCATATTTCCCGGTGCTTTTTCCATCACTAGTCTTTGCTTGAGTGCTATTTTTTGGTGTGTCTGAATTTGTTGCGGGTATGGTTTTTGTGCTCGCCCTCGCAGCCAGGAAGTGCTGGTGGGACCTCCAGATTTTGGTTGCTATAAAACATGAAGGGTGTGCTTCTAAAAGTACCGATCTAAGCGTGTAGATCGGTACTTTGTAAGATACAAAAGGTGAAAAACCTTGTAGATCGGTACTTTTAGAATTTCAGTAATGGTCTTTACAATTGTTTTGTACTTTTTGACCCTCTGTATCTTGAAATTCACGTTTACACCCCCCAGTTTTTATAATTCATTTGAAGCGCATTTCTATGGGGACCCCAAAAATGATCCTAACTAGTGATGGGAAAGCGCCAGAAAAAGGGGCGCTAGGCGCCACAGAAAAAGGGCGCCAGGCGCCAAGGGCGCCATGGCGCCATTCGGAAAGTGAGCGCCAGGCGCCAGGGGCGCCGCGGAAAGAGGGCGCCAAGGGCACAACGGTGCCATTTGGAAAATGGGGCGCCAGGATAAATAAGTGCCTACAACATCCTGCATGTGCTAAAAATGTTGCTACAGCACCGTGGTACACGCATTCACGTCGTAATTCGCGTTCTTCAGGATGTAATGAACAAAAAGACATCTAGCAAAAAAAATTTACAATAAAATCCACATGATGAATTCAAACACAATGGAAATTGTCATTTGATAACAATCCATTCAGTTCAAATAGACTTTTCCAATCAATGTTTTCCTGAAATGGACAAAAACGGAATTGCAACGATTTGAATCCATTTATTTATAGTTTTGCAAGTTCGACGGTCCATCATTTTTGTCTTCTGATCCGTCAGACACATCTGATGAAACGTTGGACGAAAGATTTCCACAGACACACCACTGTCCATTTTTCTGGCGAATTTAGATCATCCACGGATGCGTTTTTCATTATTTTCTCATTTACACAGCACTCACCTTGAAACCCTGCTGGCACCTTTTTGGCGCCCTTTTTAAGCAGGGCGCAAGGGCGCCACGGAAAAAGGGGGCTAATGGCGCCATGGCGCGGCGCCCTTTGGCAGCGCCATGGCACCATTCCATCACTAGTCCTGACTCAATTTTGACAAAATTGTAGATCGGTAATTTTAGAAGCATACCCTTCATATGCTCTCGGGATTATTGATTAGTAAATATATTTATAGCTTTATGACTTTTTCGTGTCTTAATGAGCTTAATGCTTAGTGTCTGAATCTTACGAGATTTTGCATAGTTATTTTTATTTTTCTCATAACTCGCATACACCGGGCAGCTATTTATTGAATGTTTATGTAAGAATATGTGATATCTATAGGTTTTATTTATATCTATTTAACTTAGCCATAACATTTCAGGGCCAGCAACCAATACGACTCGATACGCCCACCAAATTATAACCGCATGAGCCCAAATCTTCACCAGAGATACTCGCAAAATAACCCATTGCAAAACAATCAGTTATCTAATGCACACAATCAGAATCCCCTGATTATGGATGGCAGTTTGCGAAGATCTGCATATAATCCATACTGTAGATTGCACGGACACCGGGCCTTGAAAGAACAATATGCCAGGGATAAATTCTTGCAAGTTTCTGAAGAATTGCAGAGGGCTCTGGATGACGAAAAACATCAAGATGAAGTTAGTCACTTCAATTGCACGATGTTTGGAAACCAGCCAAATAAATTACTAGCAAGGTCTGCTTGCTTCACCCAACAAATGCAAATGAAACCATATAATGATTGATTTCCTTACATGGTTGATTGACTCGATCGATAAAACTGAAAAACAATTCATCTCAATATTTTCCATATCATTGTGAAAATCGTCTTTTGTAAAAAGAGTTTTCAAAATCACTTAATTTGGCCAATTGCCATGGAATTGTGATCTTGAATGCTCTAAAAATTGAGGTTCGAATGGTATGGAAATCATTTTGATGAATCGTTTTTGACGAACCAATCAGAGAAAAAACCAGAGTTGAGAAAGTGTATTAACACTTACCCAAAATACCTGGGTAAATGGGTATTTATATTTACACTTACACTTACACTTTCATTAAATACCCGTACACTTTTTTTACACTTTCCTGGGCAAAATACCCGGGTACAAAAAGTGTATTGTTTTCTTTCAGATGGCCCTGTTTTATGCTTTTGAGAAAGCATAAAACAGGTTCATGTACAAAAAATAACTGCACAGTGCACATATGCAGTTATGCATTGAATGTAGAAAATATGGCAAATGTGCAAACTAGCACTATCTCTGACCTGTGAACAGTACTCATGGTATTCTACAGTTTCATCATACTTTTGTAAAAGGGACAAGATCAATTGAAAGTCACCAGCTGGACACAAAGTCGACTGGCTATTATTATTATTAGGCAACCTGATACCACTAAATTTGTTACAGTCTGAAATGTTTCATAATTGGCAGTAAAATGTGAAATTATGAATGAAAATGATAGATAAATTGATCTAAATGCTCAACAGTGAGAGCCCTTTCTAAAAAAACTTACACTTACACTTTTTTTTACACTTTCCTGGGTATTTTAAAAATACCTTACACTTTTGGTATCCATACTTAAAATTTGGAAAGTGTATATACACTTACACTTACACTTTCAAAAAATACCAGTATTTTAACAACTCTGGAAAAAACACCTTTCAAAGTCTCATTTTGCCGGTTGCGATCTCGTTGTCCAATGCACAGTTACCTAGCGCGCCCAATCGCAGTGTTGCTTCTGCGCCAGTTGGCTGCTCTCGTCCACCGCGTTATCTCGACGACGCGACTACAGTTTATTCATTTTCTCGCCCGAAAATTCGATGCGGACATTTTGCGCCAATTTGACGTCGATAAAAGCTTTCGATTGGGCCGTTTTGGTGTTCATCGGCTTGAATTGCATCACGCTGGCAATGGAGCGGCCCACGATCCCCGCAGACAGCGCAGAGAGGTACTTCTTAGGTCGGTCGCCTCCTTTCCATTCATGCCACTTGGCACTTTGTCAACTTTAGTAGATGGACACTGGTGTGGCCGCACTGACACAACCCACTCCCATGTTGTCATCAAAAATGCATAGTTGTTAAAACATATGTTATTTTACTCCTAAAATACGTATACTCCAGTACTCAGTAAATGCGTATACGTTTCCCCTGAAAAAGGTTTTATGCCATTGCTCACTTTTACGTATACTTTTTGAAATTACTCGAGTACAGTAAACTTATTTCCGATAGTCTTTTAGATATGGACTATTTAAAGACATAAATATTTAGAAGGGAAAAATAGAGCAAATAGGCTAAAAATAAGGGATAATAGTCGAAAATGTAAGCGCAGATATAGCCAAAAATTGCAGAAAATAGACAGAGATTTGTGAAAATAAGTTATTTTGAGCGAAAAATGGGATGAAACTTCTGAAAAATATTCACGTTTACGTTTTCTGGGGGGAGTACGTTTTTTCCCGTTTATTCATGAGTAAAAGTAAAAAAATTACTTTACGTTTTCTGTACTCATGGATGAGTAAAACACACTTTACATTTACATATACTTTGAAAAATGTTCGGTACTTTTCACAACTCTGGAAAATGTCAAATGTCATTTAAAAATAACGTTTTACATTTTACATCACATTATACAGTATTTTTCATTCAGTCCAATTTGACAAGATTTTTAATTCAGCTTTAGGATAATTTCAGGACACCGTGTTTTCATTCTGGTTGTAATGATCTAAAAATATGAGTTGTTAAAAGTACTGAACTTTAAATGGATAGTATTTTTAACTCACAGCTGAGTACAGAAAACGTTAAATAAACTTTTTGAGTGTAAAATGTCAGCTAAATACTTTTTTCTGGGAAAATAAAGTAAGCGGTTTTTCTCACAAATAACAACAACATAGAACATTAAAATTGGATGGGCGGAACCTCTCTGAGGTAAGGCCCTATATCCATTTATTTTATAATAATAATAATAGAAGTGAGTTACAGAAAACGTAAAAGTCGGTATTTTTCCAATTTGTATTATGGAATACATAAAAATTTGTTTCCACCGTGATAAGTATTTCTTAGAAAAATGTCCATGTTTGTAAACTTCTGTTTGTCAAAATATCATTTTCCACGTCTCTTTAAAATACGTTTTATGTACTCGCGTATTTCCCAAAAGTACGCATAAAGGTGAGTCTTAATTTAATGCTCAATTCTCGTGCGCAGATGTATCTAACTACGTGTTCACAGTGATTTTTGCTGTGGAAATGGCACTGAAAGTTATCGCGGGCGGCTGTTTTTGTGGTCCTGAAGCATATTTCAAAGATGGCTGGAACGTAATGGATGGTATTTTGGTGACGATCTCCATTGCCAACATCATTTTCGACCTGGTTGCAGCTGGTGAGCAATTTACATCATTGGTTTACATTTTATTGAGTATTTAGGTATGAATACATTAAAAATAAATATATGTAAATACGCCATTAACGTCTTTTTGCCCTTGGTTGTTTAGTTTGGATGTGATGCACTTGGCTTTCCAAAAGTCTCTGGGGATTTATATTTTTAAAAATTCAGAAAATGTAAAAACTATTATATTTACTCATATTCATTACTCAAATACTCATTTATACTTAATAATTATTTTTGGAGAGATTTTCTGTGATTCAATTTTATTTTATTCTCTGAAAACACGCATTTTTGGAACGTTGTTGGAGCACAGTGCCTTTCCAACCGATATTGGGTGTGTGTGGGGGGGTGTATACTCCGATTACTTAACACCTTGCACGCGTGTTTCCAGCTGGATGTGTGCCAACGATGGTTAACGCGTGCGACTTTCATAAAAAGATGATAAAATTGATTGTTGTTATAATGTTATTCATTAACATATTCACATCGATGTATTTTTTAAAATCTTTTTACGGAAATCGCATGATTAAATAATCATTGGCACGCTTCCAACACGAGACATAAATCAGTGCGAGGGCAGAGTATCACGTACGCCGAGTATATCCAAGTACTGCGGAAGGGTGCATCCGCGTGTGGGGGCCCACGCGGTGTATGGGGGGGGGGGTGCATTCGCGTGGGGGGGGCACACTTGTGCCGCCTTGCCACTGCGGTGTGTCGCAGCGTCGCCGAAGATCTTCGGGGTGATCCGGGTGCTGCGGCTGCTGCGCGCGCTCCGCCCGCTGCGAGTGATCAACCGCGCGCCCGGCGTCAAGCTGGTCGTGCAGACGCTCATCTCCAGCCTCAAGCCCATCGGCAACATCGTGCTCATCTGCTGCACCTTCTTCATCATCTTCGGCATCCTCGGCGTGCAGATGTTCAAGGGCATGATGTGCGTTCCGCCTTGGGTTCAAACGGGACCGCGGTCCCGGTACATGGTTCGGCAAAAAGTCGGGACTGGAGTGGTCCCGGTCCCGGTCCCGACACCCCAGTCCCGGTCCCGGTCCCGACAATTAAAAAAAGCCAGTCCCGGTCCCGGTCCCGACATTAGAAAATTTCTGGTCCCGGTCCCGGTCCGAAAAATTGGTCCCGTTTGAACCCTAGTTCCGCCACACCTTTCTTCTCCCATCAACTTGTTTCTTACACGTTCAATTTTGGTCTCGTTCGAGTATTTAGACAAGCAGAAATTTGTAGACGAGAGTGACCGCTAGATTTTTTAATCGTATGATTTGTTCAGAGTTCGAGTTTTCAGGGGGGTTAAACGAGGGGGGTGGTATTTCGAGGAGGTGGGTAATTATTTCATAGTGTCCATTTTGAGGGGGGGTATTTCTAGGGGGGCGGGGTATTTCGAGTAAATACGGTAGTTACGTTTGATGAACGTTTTGCAGGCACCACTGCGTGGGACCGGCCGTCGCAAACGTTACAACGCGTAACGAGTGCGTTATGACCCATCCGGAAAACAAATGGGTCAACCAGAGGTACAATTTCGACAATTTGGGCCAGGCGCTCATGTCACTTTTCGTTCTAGCCAGCAAAGACGGCTGGGTATCGCTCATGTATCAGGGTATCGATGCCAGGGGTATCGATTTGCAGGTACCTCACGTTTTTGTTTGTTTTTCTTCTTTTTATTGTAAGGAATATGGAGCTTTTGAACATATTTTAAAGTTTTATAGCCCAAAAATGCGTTCTCTGTAATAAACGTTGAATATCTGTCGGCAAATTATGCACTTCATAGAAAATCACAGTGCGAGCAAAGATCAAAATTGTTTGGAGAGTTGGTTGGATATGAGAAAATGATGAAAATTGATATAGTGATCGGAATGAACGCTTTACAAAAATGTATACCCCAGTGACTTTACACCTTGAATGCGTGGTTCACGTTGGCAGCGCGCCAATGGTATGTAACGCACGTAATTTTCAGAAAAAGTAGAAAAATTTATTGCTGTTTTAACATTATATGTGAACGTATTCACAACAACGAAATTTGTAACTTTTTTACAAAAATTGCATGCTTTAATTATCATTGGCACGCTTCCAACGTGAGATATAAATCAGTGCGATTGCAGAGTACAGAGACCGCCGAGTATAACCGTATTTTTCTCAAAAATCACCTAAAAACTCACCATGTACCTCGAAAAAAAACAATTTCAACCCCCCCCCCCCCACACAGCCAGTGGAAAACTACAACGAATGGCGAATGCTGTACTTCATCACGTTCCTCCTACTGGTGGGCTTCTTCGTGATCAACATGTTCGTGGGCGTGGTCGTGGAGAACTTCCACAAGTGCAAGGAGGCCCTGGAGGCGGAGATGAGGGAGAAGGCCAGGAGAAAGAAGGAGGAGCGACGGAGGAAACGCAGACAGGATCGCAGCCAGGGGCAGCAGCTCATCGCCCAGAGAAGTTGGTATTTACCCTTTGGACAGTATTTGGGGCCTCTCCTGGGCAGCAAAAATGTCATGTAAAATGTAAAATGCCATGTAAAGTGTGAAAAGTCAGGTAAAATGCCCTGCAAAATGGCAAACGACTGGGACCATGTAAAATGTCTGATTTGACCGGCTTTTCAAGCGACGTTTGACATTTTACATGACATTTTTCAAGCTCTGGGAGTGGCACCAGATTTACTACTATGCGCTACTTTTCTACTGAAATTTAATTTTTTTGACAACTGATAAATCAGCTTTGAACGCATTTGAGTTCATCGAAGTGTATCCTTTTCAATCTCTGTCAACTGTAGTTGACAGACATTTGGTTCCGGTCAACTAAAAAGCGTTCAAAGCTGGTGTATGAGTTTTCCGAATTTTTGTAAATTTCTGTTGAAATGCAGTGCGCGTAGGGTCAAATTACAATAGAACGTAGGGCGCGCGCTACAAAGAAATAGGACCTGCCTTACGTGCGTCATATTTACATTAATTTTATTAATTGAATCCGGCCCCTGCGGCTATCTTTATCGGAACTGCCAAACAGACCCGAGAGTGGTTATATGTTAAATACAAGAAAGGTGGTAAAAAGTTATAAGTGACGTGTCTAGGGACGCAGTTTTTATTTAGAAATTTACTTGTTATAGGTATCTTTATACCGTATTTCCTCGAAATACCCCCCCCCCGTCGGAATACCCCCCTCAAAATGGGCACTATGAATTTGTGGTCCGGGAAATGCATAACTGACGTTCAAAACACTTACTGTGTTACGTTAGAACATCGTTTATACCATCTACATCCTTATATAAGGCTGAAAAAACTTATAAATAGTGGTTATTGTATCATTTTTCACGTTTTTCTCTCAAAATTTCCACTATGAAAAAATAAACCCCCTGGGGGTAATTCGAGGAAATACGGTATATGCTTAAACTCGGCGGACATGAAACGAATCAGGTATTCGGCCCTTGGTTCCCAATGACGTATCTTTTTAATTCGAACTTGAATGGACGGTTTCCATTCGGTTCACAATACATTTAATTCAATCCGACCTTTTCTAAGAGAACGATATGAATTTGATAGACATATCGTTACAGAAAGTCGGATTGTAAGGCATTAGGCCCGATCTTATCGTCGCGGCCCAGATAGATTCCTCCGAAAAAGTACGTATGAAATTTGGCACACGTCCAAATTCCTTGCGTTTCATACCAAAAAGATTAAAGACGCCTGATTCCTGTTCGCGTCACGATAATGGCCGCTGAATGTGATTAAGTAAACACAAGTTTTGCTTAATTGCATTCCGCGGCCATTATTGGCGACGTGAACAAAAATCGTGCATCGTTAAACTTGTTTGCATGGAACGCGAAAACTTGGACATATGCCAAGTTTAATTAGTCACACTCGTACAAAAATCCCGTAGAACAATGACTTCCAAAAAGTCCGCCGAGTTTACTTCTGACTTTAATTTCCACTTGTCACTCTATTCATTACCATTTTTCATGTTCCATGTGCAGACAAAAATCCTAAGTGAAAAAGTGCCATAATTCCGGAATAAAGTTCCATATCTGCAAGAATAGGCAGTGAAGTGTGCTCACTAGTTTATACACACATGCCGATTTGCAGATAATTTGAGGCTGTCTTTCAAGACTTATGCTACGATTACAGCTCGGGCGTAAAATTCCAGCGTAAAATTCCATCGCAAAATTGATTACATAAAAGTGGATGATGATACAGGTCTGCAATTTTTCATGGAGAATATGTTTATCAATACCTTCATTGTGTCCGAGAGTCATCATCCACAGTCACCGCAATTTGATTGTGGAAATTCAAAAAATTTCTATTTTACGCTGGAATTTTACGCCAGCTGAAGAAAAGTCAATTCTACGCCAGGTGATTGCATGCAATGACATAGCGTAGAATTGATTTTTCTTCAGCTGGCGTAAAATTCCAGCGTAAAATAGAAATTTTTGAATTTCCACAATCAAATTGCAGTGACTGTGGATGATGACTCTCGGACACAATGAAGGTATTGATAAACATATTCTCCATGAAAAGTTGCAGACCTGTATTATCATCCACTTTTATGTAATCAATTTTGCGATGGAATTTTACGCTGGAATTTTACGCCCGAGCTGTAATCGCTCCATAAAATGCATTTGAAAACGAATTTCAGTTGTCGGTTCGGTTTTCAACAAAACCGTGTAAACGACCCTGAAATGAAACTGTTACTTGTCACTTTTGTCACTTAATTCTTACTTACACCTTTCTTGTCGATTTTACGCTCGCGACATTGGTGCCCCATTTCAAACATTTTCCTTTCGCATTCCGTTTGCATTCAAATCACTCCTTTTAATTAGTATAAACTCGAGTGACTGATTGTCAAATATATTTTAAATTCTCCAGAATGGCCCCCCACACGCTAGTTGACATTGACACCAAATGTCAACTGGTTCCGTTCCTAATTCAAAGATTTCATTTGAACGTGGTTCGTCCACTCGTCAGCAAGCTTTGAATCGGGATCGGCACCAGTTGACATTTGGTGTCGATGTCAACTAGCGTGTGTGGGCCCAATGAAACGGTCAAAACACGCGCGCACAGCACTTTTGATTCACGGCGCATCAAATGTGTAATAGGGAGTTGGCACCGATCTAAACAGGAGTCTCCAGGATTTTGACCCTTGCGGGGGTTCGATAGATAGCAAATCGCTTGTCTGACGGACATGTATTAGATGAAAAAATAGGGGGGGCGGGGGGTTCGCGGGGCTTCAATATACCTATAAGCTTTTGAAGGGTAGAATGCAGAAAACGGAAAAAATTGCTTTAAATTGGTTAAAAGAAGCAACAATGGCTATTTATAACCAGATAGGTATATATTTAACCCTGCTGCTCATCACTAAAAT
>OZ038455.1:26198077-26228980 GCA_964036195.1 Sphaerolaimus hirsutus
ATAGGTATATAACCCTGCTGCTCACTAAAATCCTTGTCTACTGGTACTGGAATCGTAGAAACAGAGTGCTAGGGACGTTAGCATTCGTTTATATTTATAATAATTCAAAGTCACTCGAGTTTACTCGAGTATATAATGTTGGATTGGGCCCACACACACTAGTTGACATCAAATTTCCTGTCAACTCAGTTCAACTACTGTATTTCTCCGTGTATAAGGAGGGCTTTTTTCAAACACTTTCCAAGTGCTGTGCATAGTGCCCGGGCACTATGCATTTAACTAGACGATGTCTTTGTATACCACAAAGGCCGCCGCCAGTGCAGATTGAATGGTGAAATCCCATCAAACAAAAAAACAAAAAAATAACAGGCGCCAGCATGTGAAAATTCGGTCCCTTTGTGGACTTTATCCGACTTGAGTGGCACATATTTTTTTCTGTATTGCATAGTGCCCGGGCATTATGCATGGAACTTTTTGCAGTGTATAATGCCCCGGGCACTATGATCGGGCCTTATACACGGAGAAATACGGTAAATCTTGGTTTTTTATGTGATTTCAACTTTCCTATGTGATAGAGAATAGTTTTTTTTGTATAGTCACATTTGATTTCCATTCTTACTGTTGAGGTGAGGCTTTGAAAAAATTGTTTTTTTTAGTTGACATTCAGTTGACACAAATTTGCGATGTCAACTAGTGTGTGTGGGCCCAATGGCTACCTTCTCACGCTGGGGTTTTCAAAGATTCGAACCAATTCTTACTCAACCAACTGAATGCTTACCTATTTAGTTTTGTCCTGAAAATATGCATTTACCTAATTCTCTGTTTATCTGTAAGCATCGACATCCCCAAAAGTAGATAACAAAGAACCCTCAATAGTATTTATAATTATTATGTTACCTTGACCCAATAGCTTCTTATAAAGTAGACATTTTGTTCCAACCGAAAAATCAGCCGATATTTTTTGTTTTCCCCACAAACTTCACAGTTGAACAGAAGAAGGAGTTGGAGCGCAGAGCGGGTATGCTTTTTTTTAGTAGATTTTTTTTTGCAAAATCGATCCAGTATTGCCAATAATAACCTAATTTTTAGTGTCATTTAATTTTGCGTTCTGATTTCAGTTGAGTGCACTTGAATTTTTGTTGGATGTGTTCACATCGCATAAAAACATTTGTTGGTATTTTACCTACTGGAAAAAAATCTCACACTACCCTGTTTATTTGTTAAAAAAGGGGAAACGATTAAAAGAGTCTTAAGAATGCTCTAATGCTGATTTAAATGTGTATTTTTTTATTATGCGTGAATATTTATACCCTTGTCCCCTCAAAATTTATGTTGCCTTGCAGTTTGTTTCTTAAAGAGTGCGCGAACGTGGCTGTGCTTGCGTGCTAGCTCCAGAGTTGTTAAAAAGTACACAACTGTTTTCAAAGTATATGTAAACATAAAGTACTCTGGGATTCTACAGTCTGCAACATTCGAAAATTTTGAAAATACGGTTTTTTGGGTAGGGTCACATTTTTTACTCGGTACCCAAGTACCGTATTTCCTCGAAATCCCGCAAGGGGGTTCATTTTTCAGAGTGAGAATTTTGAGGGGGGCGGGGTATTTCGATGGGGGGGGGGGTAATTCGTGGGGGTTTACTATTTCGCCAGAAATTTTTTTGAACTCCCAGTACTAAAAACGTACGCAGACAAAGAAAATTGCAACAAAAACCACCATCTATAAGAGTCTACAGCCTTATATTTATAAGTATCTACCGTATTTCCTCGAAATACCCCCCCTCGAAATACCCCCCCCCCCCTCGTTTGACCCCCCCCCCCCTCTCGAGACCACTATGAAACAATCACCCCCCCCTCGAAATACCCCCCCAGATTGAGTGTAAAGAACAGAACAGTAGTGCAGAACACACGTTAAAACAATGTCGGAATCACGTTAGAACAGTGTTTATACCATCTACGTAGTAATATTAGTCTACATAACCTTATAAATGGCGGTTTTTGTTGTATTTTTCGACGTCTGCGTACGTTTCAGACGACAATTTCGTACTGGGATTTAAAAAACTTTCTTGTGAAATAATAACTCCCCTCGAAATACCCCCCCCCTCGTTTAACCCCCCCCCCTCTCGGGACCACTATGAAACAATCACCCCCCGGGGGGTATTTCGAGGAAATACGGTAGATGGTATAAACCATGTTCTAACGTAACACAATCATTGTTTTTAACGTGTGTTTTGCATTGCCCGGGTCATAAACCGCAGCGTTTGTCATTGACGTTCTCTTTACACTCAATTAGGGGGGGGGTATTTCGAAGGGGGTTTGGTTATTCATAGTGCCCATTTTGAGGGGGGGTATTTCGAGGGCGGGTATTTCAAGGGGGGTATTTCGAGGATATACGGTACACGTTTTTCTCGACTGAAAGAAAATACGTTTTAGCCACTGCGGGTAGCACATACCCAAATCCTCGAATAAGTCCTCAGGGGAGTTATTTTTTCGTCAGCGTTTTTGAGGGGGAACTTATTCGAGGATTTGCGGTATTTGTCACAGACGTGGCGCCACGAGAAAGTTTCCTCACACGCCAAATTTTACAATGTTTCCACAATGTCAAGTGAAGAGCATCTCAGCACGCACTTGAGTGTCGTCACATTTTTTGTTCTTCCCTCCGTTCTTGTCTACAAGGGGCTTGCGTAGCACACACCTTGAGTTGACACTTTTAGAACACTACCGCAAAGATTGCTACCACGAGAAGTAAACGTTTTACGTTTACCGTGTGCAAACGTCTGCTACACCTGTGCCCAGATTAAATGATAATGCAAGTAGCACACGTGGCGCCCTTTGTTCTGGTCGACTTTGGCACCCGGCTGGCGTGTAATTAAATCTGGCTAATCAGTTTTTTAGCAACCCAATTTCACCCTGGCCATTTTCATGGTGTCGCGATATCGACCCAAAATGGTGCTATTGTCATGGAGTGGCACTATCGACTCCAAAATGGGGTGTGGTGCTAAAAAGAAAAAATACAAAAATGTAAGAAAAAGAAAATAAAAAATCAAACATAAAAAAATAAAATAAAAATGTTAGGAATATAGTGATGCCAACTTTACAGTCCATGGCACCACTCCATAAATATGGTGCCACTCCATATAAATAGGCCCATTTGAGAGTAAATCTATGTACCATATTACCTAGAATAAACCCCCACCTCCTTGAATTAACCCCCCCCCCTCCCTCCCCTCGAAATACCCCCCCAAGTTTAGTGTAAAGAGAATGTACACGACAAATACCGCGGTTTGTAATCTATGATTCAGAACACACGCTGAAACCAATGACTGAGTGACGTTAGGGCAGGGTTTATGTGTATTTACAGTCATATACGTCTATGTAATTTCTTGATTTTTCAATGTCTCAGTACGTGGAATTTCACAAAATTTCTGGCGAAATAATAGACCCCCTCGAATAAGCCCCCCTCGAAAAAACCCCGTCCCCTCGAACTAACCCCCCCCCCCCTGAAAGTTTGGTGGCGAAATAATAAACCCCCTGGGGGTATTTCGAGGTAATACGGTATATGAGTGGAGATATCGACATTGGCCAAGCCAAGGATTTTTTGATAATTACTCATTGTGCTTGATTTTTCAAGGAAATCAAGCGTGTTATATGACCTCGTGTATTGTAAATTTCACTATGCTTTTTTGTTAATGTCTACCATGTATAAATTTGCCATGGAACATTGATATCTGACAATTGGCAAGTATCGACAAAATATTTTATGCAATCTCCATGAGGTTTGAAACAAGAGAATTTTCAAGTTTTTTTGAACCTTACATCTGTATATTTGTAGCTCACCAGTCACTACAAGCTCACAATACCACAGCACAGTTGAGTATTAGGGCAATGGCTAAAAACATTTGATTCTAACCTGTCTTGACAACTTTGTCCCATCGAAGCAGTGTACTTGTCTTAATTTTAAATGTTTTCGAAAACACGTGTCAACTTTTTCTTTTTTCCCAGAACGGAAAAAGCGCCGCCATCCATATTGGTACTACTACGGGCCCACTAGACGATTTATCAACGACATTATCTGCAGTAAGTTTATAGTTCTTTGTTGTTATATTTCTTATCCCTGTTAAAAAATTGTCCCTCGGAGACAAGTTCAAGTTTCACATTTTGAATTAAAGACGGTTCAGTTCAGGTCAATTTGAGAAATCTGAAATTGTCTGAATGTTTGTTGCGCACTTTTTATTGATATAACGAATTACCTGGGTTTTTCCTCAACGTAGGCCTTGGTGAAGGTGATAATCATTTCACCTGCAGTATTTATCTGAAGGCATATGATTATTTCATTACTAAGTATTCATTTTTTCGAAGTTTTTAAATTAATCATGAACATACTGAAACACGAAAATTGCAACAATGATCTAAATGCTTAAAACTGGACGAAACTCAATTTCCTCAAATGTATCACACTCTAGATGTCAAATTTAATTTCCCATGTGTTAATTTCTAGCGCATGGAAAGTCAAGCAAAGACAGCAACCATAAATCCTCGAATAACTCCCCCCCCCCCCAAATGCAACAGAAATAACTATTGAAACTACAGAGTTGGAAAAACGTATTTACGTTTACCTGAAATACCCGGTTATTTGGGTATTTATATTTACGTTTACGTTTACGTTTTCCAAAAATACCATTGCGTTTTGTTACGTTTTCCTGGTAAAATTACCCGGGTACCAGAGAAAACGTAAAAATCGTATGGAAAATGCACAAAAACAGTGAATTTTGTAACTTTTTTCTGATACGATAAGTACAATTTATGTTTTTGGCCAATTAGCTTCTTAATTGTTTGATAAATAACATAGGTAAGCAAGAATGTGATTGTATTAGCAGAGAAATCCTTGAAACAGGAAAAACAAAAGTGTTTTCAATGCACTTGATCATGGGTGGTGCAGCACTTCAAAAAAATTTTTCCGTTTACGTTTTTTTTACGTTTACCCAGGCATTTTAGAAGTATTTTACGTTTTCAGTATTAATACTCATAATTTAGAAAAGGTATTTACGTTTACGTTTATGTTTTTCAAATATACCAGTATTTGTACAACTCTGCTGTGCAGGGAAGTGTTCAAGTATGTCGAGTTGCCCTGGCGCAGGCAAGTACTTCGACCTGGCCATCGCGGCGGTGATCGGCGTCAACGTGATCAGCATGGCGCTCGAGTTCTACATGATGCCGCCGGCGCTGGTGCACGTGCTCAGAGCGCTCAATTACTTCTTCACCACCGTCTTCACATTGGAACTCGCCGCCAAAATGGTCGCTTTGGGCGTGAAGAGATATTTTAAGGAAGCGTGAGTTTTTTCAAGTTTGGATGACTCGGATAAGCCTCCCCCCAATCGAATAAACGGGTCAGGCCTATTATGCATGTAAACCCATTACGCATCTACATCCATTCCATAGACACATTATACACGCAGGGGTGAGAAAGAGGCTTCCCACCGCAAACTGCCCAGCTATCTATCAATACCAGAGGCAAATTTTTTGGTTACTTTTCCCTGAACAGAACCCCCCCCCCAAGCAAATTGCCGAGCTATCTAGCTATCTGGATCGTTTTTTAAGCAATTTTACCCTAATTTTCACCCAAAGTCGCTAATCTTCATACTTTTTATAGATTTTCACCCTTAAAATCATGTGTTTTATTGCATGTTTTCAGCATACCTTCCTGGTATAGTTAAATGCGTTCTTGTTCTAGATGCATAATGGGTTTACTTGCGTAATGGCACAGTGCCGAATTAACCCCCCCCCCTTTAACATTTGTTGGCGATATAATAAACCCCCATGGGGTAATTCGAAGTAATACGGTATGTTAGGTATGCATTTATCAAATTTCGAACTTAGAAATATGATACATCACACTTTTCGTATTTTTCCCAGGTGGAATCGTTTGGATGCATTTATCGTCGCTTTGTCTATAGCTGGCATAGTTTTTGAGGAATTCCATGCTCTGAAACTGCCCATAAACCCAACTATTATCAGAGTCATGAGAGTTTTGAGAATAGCCAGAGGTGAGCCATTTAATTTTTGTTGGATTGGATTTAATTGGATTTTGTGTTTGATGATGTTTTCAATGTGTTTTTTTCAACTTTCGCGTTTCACGAAAATGCATACATTTTGGCGCGTTGTTGCGCGCAAGACATAGGTGATTTATGTCCGCAGAGTTCACATAAGATCGTTCAGAAAATTGTTTGGTGAGAAAGTAGCAAATGTAGACAAAGCAGTTAAATATTACTAACTGCCAATATGCGAAAAATATTTACCATGCAAAACGAAAATGCAATTAAAAATGTGATGGTTGCACGAAACTCGATTGCAACACGTACTGGTGAATGGTGATGTGAACGAGTGCCAGTCACAGCAAAAAATGGATCTGTGAAGCGTGTGGAAGCGGGCTGGATGCGCGTGAAGCGGCGCGCTTCCACACGCTTCCACCAACATCACGTAAATCTGGGTGAAGTGTCTTCCACACGCTTCACCTAGCTTCACCGCGCGCTTCACGCGCATCCAAAATGCGGAAGACACTTCACCACGCTAGCGCTACCACACGCTTCTCCCATGCACACATTTGTGTGGGAGCGCCATATTAAGAGGCGTGAAGTGCCTTCACGCAGATTTTCGTGATGCGTGTCGGAAGCGCCGGCATGCTTGGTGAAGCGTCGGGAAGTGTTGGCGTGAAGACACTTCCCGACGCTTCACCGCACATCCACACACCCATTTTTTTGCTGTGAATGAGTGTATGACTGGGTGCCGTTCGCAGTGCTGAAGCTGCTCAAGATGGTCAAGGGCATCCGCTCCCTGCTGGACACGGTGGGGCAGGCGCTGCCGCAGGTGGGCAACCTGGGCCTGCTCTTCTTCCTGCTCTTCTTCATCTTCGCCGCGCTCGGCGTCGAGCTGTTCGGGCAGGCTCGAGTGCTCCGACCAACACCCCTGCGAAGGTGCTTCTTTTCCGCCTTTCGCCTTCTTGTGCACTTTTGACGGCTCAGGGGTGTAGCGAACCATGTCATATTTCGATGGCCATATTCCAGTTTCATATTTAATTTTTTCTCGATTATGTGATCGTTTTTCCTATTTATATGAGTCACTCCACGAGTCAATAGCCAAAACTTGGACACCGGTAAAAAATTGAAAATTGTAAAAATGGTCCTAAAGTATACCAATGGGATCAGTGAGTCAAAAAATTTGTGCAAAATTTTTGGTTATATACATCGCATATACCTATATGAAGGGACAATTTTCTAAAATTGGGCATTTCTCACATTATTTGCTATTGTGCACCACTATAACAGGATTATAGCTACATTTTACATCGTTACGAAGTCTAGAATGTCCTCTATCAGAAACCACAAACTTTTATGGGGTTCACTGGAGCCATCTTATAAACACCTTCCCGGTCACCTCCGGCAGTCATTTTTTTATTTTACTTCTTACATCGTATCCCCAGTTCTAGGGCGCCCCAGAGGCTGAAACTGGGGGAGATATTGGCGCAACCCCCCTCTACTTCGCATGAATTGGGGGGGGGGGGTCGCGGCGACCCTCCCCCCCCCCAATTCATGCGAAGAAGAGGGGGGTTGCGCCAATATCTCCCCCAAGTTTCAGCCTCTGGGGCGCCCTAGAACTGGGGATAGGATGTAAGAAGTAAAATCAAAAAATGGCTGCCGGACGTGACCGGGAAGGTGTTTACATAAAAATCGCCCGCTAATGTGGGAGTAACCTAACAGATCCGTACGCGTAAACCATCCCACACTAGTTGACAGTAATACACCCATGTTCATTTGGGTTCGGACACATGCGCATTTTTTATAAAAAGCTTTTTTCTGTCGGAACTGTATCACTTTGAAAATTTTTGCTGGTACCCCCAAAAAGCCCTAACATTTGTCTACAAAACCCATGGGACACCCCCCAGTATAACGCCATGTGGGCCGCGAAAGTGGCCCACACATTTTTTTAGACAAAATTTCATTGCTTACTTGGGTTCGGACGCGTTGGTTATACAGCTAATATTCTGTCTTTCAAGGCTGAATTTTGGCTTTGAAGCCAGAAATACACTCTGGCTAGTTGCCAGAGTCCAATGCCTTTAAAAATGAGATTAGGATAGACTTTTATCACTTCATGCCTTTTCATACTGATTGGGTGAGTAGACAATCATTTTCCCCAGTTCCCCACAAATATGCATCACTCAAGCACATTTGGCATGACAGTTGTGGGCATTCAGAAGTGTGTAGGGCACTGGAAACAACCAGGCCAGCTAGAGAAGGTTGTGGGGAATCTTTTATACACACCCCCATTAGAGGAAATCTCCCAAACTCGAGTCGCTTAAGAGCAAAAATGCAAAATTCAAAAAATGGAAAATTTAGTAGTAAAAAGGTAAGATAAACACAATATTTTTTTGCATTTAAGCGTCTCAAGTTTGGGAGGTTTCCTTGAATTGGGGTGTGTATAAAACATTCCCCACAACCTTCTCTAGCTGGCCTGGTTGTTTCAAGTGCCCTAAACACTGCTGAATGCCTAAAATCGCATGCCAACTGTGCTTGAGTGATGCACATTTGTAGGGAACTGGGGAAAATGATTGTCAACTCACCCAATCAATATCAAGAACCATGATGCAATAAAAGTCTATCTTAATATGATTTTAAAGGAATTGGGCTCTGGCAACTAGCCAGAGTTTATTTCTGTCTTCAAAGCCAAAATCCGGCCTTGAAAGACTGAATATAAGCTGTATAAACAACGCGTCCGAACCCAAGTAAGCAATTAAATTTTATATATGAAAATGTGTGGGCCTTTTACGCGGCCCGCATGGCGTTATACTGGTGGATGTCCCATGGGTTTTGTAGACAAATGTTAGGGGTTTGTTTGGGTAACAGCAAAAATTTTCAAAGTGATATAGTTCTGGCAGAATAAAGCTTTTTATAAAAAATGTGCATGTGTCCGAACCCAAATGAACATGGGTGTAATTTTTAAAATCGATGAATGCATTGATTGATCATCATAGAGTATTGTTGATTTCCATTAACAGCAGTTGATGGCCTCCTTTTTCGGATAAATTGAAATGTGTTTCTATCACATTTATTAGTTTAAATTTTTTTAAATCAACTGGTGTTTATGGGGATATTATTGCAAATGAAATGAGTGCTCTATCTCAAAAAGCCAGTAAGTAAGCCCAAAACGTTGATTTTCAGAAAATTGCATTTGAAGATTCATTTCCAAGAGAAAATCCCGAACCGTGTAAAGTGTCAAATGTCATTCAAAGTGTCAAAAATAAAATGAATAGATTACTTTACCTTAACATTTCGCATTGCATTATACAAATTTGTAGGACATTTTTATGACACTGACAGTTTTTCGTGACATAAGAGAGCAGTGGCCCGTCCACAAAATGATTTGAACAGAAAAAGTACTACAAAAAACAGTTCCCAAAAGTTTTAATCTTCCCGCACGCAGGACTGGGCGAGCACGCGCACTTCCACACATTCGGCATGGCCGTGCTCACGTTATTCCGCATTGCCACCGGCGACAATTGGAACGGCATCATGAAAGACACACTCAGGTTTGCTCGTGTTTTTGTCGTCCATTCTGCGCTTGCTCGTGCATTGAGTATCGTTTTTGGGGGGGGGGGGGAGCGACAACGTGACACATAAGTGGTTGACATTGCAATTTTATGTCAAGTGAATGTCAACTAAATAAAATGAATTTTTTTCAAAGCATCACACTTAATAGAAACAATGTTTATTAAGTGTCACGATATAAAATTTACTATGCTCTATCACATAGGAATATTGAAATCACATAATTAATAAAAATTTAGATGAATTTAATTGATACGAATGTTTATCTCAACTAGTGTGTGGGAGCCATTGATGATAATTTAAACCCCACTTTGGACAACGAATATGCTTCTGAGGCGTCCAACCAATTGAAGCGTCTAATTCTAAAAGTCGACACATCCACAAAATTTTGAGTTTCAGACCCAGACGACAAACTTTTTTTCCGATTTTAGCTGTCCGCGAAAAGTTCAGCAGCAGAACGGTACCCCCCAGTACACAGGCTATATCTCCTCTGGGAGGTGTGAAATTGTGTGTGTGAAATATAGGTACGTGTGAAATTGGGGGGGGGGTTGCAGTCAACCCACCAGTCTGCCACCTTTTGGGGGTGGAGTCGGGTTGGGTCGATTGGGGTCGGGCAGTGAGCATTTTCTGTTCTCTAGAGGCAAACAGAAATTTTTTCTGCATTTTTTTTGAGTTAACATAGTCATTGACATTAATCTAAAAAAACCACATCAGGTGCAAAACTTTGTGTCAATGGGATTACAAAATTTAGTGCTGAACTTGACGCGGACAGAAAGCTGAAGTTATGGCATCCACAGTGAGGGTACCATGTGAATGCCGAACTTGTCGCGGACAGCAAAAATTGCACAATTTTTTAAACATGTTCAGCGACCCACACTGTAGTTAGTCGCCGAAGCCCCCCTTGTTGGTGTATAGTGGGGGGTGTTACGCCTACATACCACTTAAGTATCAGCTCCATAGCTCGCCCACAGCCGGAGATATGGCACTGGTAAAAACCCAAAAAATCGGTGCCGAACCTGAAGCGACAGCAGTTTATTATGAAATCTGATGTTTGTTTGCGCAGTGAGGCTAGTCACACATAAAATATTTCATTTTCATCCCCCAAAAATGGTTGAAAAATTTACACAACATTGTGTTTAAAGAAAAAGCGCGTGGACGGCACCTGAAAAAGGCGCCAAGTGCAATAAAAAGTGAGCGGCAACGCAGAGACGACTGCGACCCCGACGACAACTGCACGGCGAATTGCTGCGTGTCGCCCATTTTGGCGCCCGTGTTTTTCGTCGTGTTCGTCCTCATCAGTCAGTTCGTGCTGGTCAACGTGGTCGTGGCCGTTCTGATGAAACATTTGGAAGAGAGCAATAAGAAGGTCTGTTTTACACTTTCGCTTCACAATTATTCGCTTTCCCGGCCCGCAGTTAGTGGGCGAATCGATTGAACGGCTTCGCTTTAATTGTCCTGGGGCAGTCCCGAACCCCTGGAAAGTGTAAAGTGAAATGGACAATTGTCATGACAAATCTCAATCATAACAAAAAGGGAAGATTTTATTACTGAAATTTAGACGATTTGCATGACATTTGACAAATTTGTATGACATTAGACACTTGACTTACACTTTACAGGGCCCGGGACTGGCACCTGAGTCTTCCTTTATATATCCCGTGTATATTGAGTGTATTAAGGTGTAAACTAAGTTTCTTATATTTTTTTGCAATCTCATAGAAATGCACATTCCTGTGTCCCATTGTGTTGTACATTGGCCGATTTTGATGCCCTTCCAGTATGTTGGGGTTTGGGGTCTGGGCTATGACGGATTGTTTTGGTTTGCTCGAATAATCATAGTTATCTAAACGTATTTACAGTTACTCAACAAATACAGATACTCGAGTACTGCGTAAATACGTTTACGTTCCCTCCCAAAACAATACCGGTACTCACTTACTCGAGTACTTTTTGAAAGTACGCGAGTACAGAAAACGTATTTAAAACAGGTTTTTTAATAGGCTTTTGAGGCATAAAGGAACCAAAGGGAGAGAAAAGCTTAAAATACGGACAAAATATCCAAAATAGCATAAAATAGGCAAAAAAACATTAACTAGTGAATTTGATGGTGAAAAACTACAAAAAGTAGTGATTTTGAGCGAATATTGAGGCAAAATTTCTCAAAAATACTCACTTTTACGTTTTCTGGGGTTATTCAAAAGTAATTTACTCACGTTTACTCATGAGTAAAAGTAAAAAAATAAATACTTTACGTTTTCTTTACGCACGTGTGAGTAAAAAAAACTTTACGTTTACGTTTACTTTTGAAAAAGTTTGGTACTTTCGTTTGGAAAAAGTTTGGTACAACTGTGTGAATAATCCCCCAGTCCCGAAATAAAGGGCTCCGCACCTGTACGCACAAACGCCCGGCGCGCACAAACGCCTGGCACGCACAAAATGAAAGTCCGGTACGCACAAACGCCCGGTATGCACAAAACTGTAGCTGTGTGCGTGCCGCACAATGTGCGTGCCAGTCGTTATGTATTTGTATACTCCAGTCACTTTACACCCTGCACGTGTGGTTCCCGCTGGAAGCGTGCCAACGATGTTTTACCCATGCGATTTTCAAAGTTGAAAAGTTGATAAAAGTCATCTCTCTAACGATACTCATTTACTCTAACGATACTTATTCACACAATGATTTCTCTCATCTTTTATACAAAAATCGCATGCTTTATCATCGTTGGCACGCTTCCAACGTGAGACATAAATCAGTGCGAGGGCAGAGTATCATATCCGCCGAGTATAACATTGCCACCAATCTCACCGAGTGTTTGAGTGCATGTTGGGTGCATTCACGTGTAATTCACGTGTATTCACGGTACGCACAGAGCATCAGATTTGTGCGTACCGGACATTTGTGCGTGGCGGGCTCAATTTTGTGCGTGCCGGGCGTTTGTGCGCGCCGGGCGTTTGTGCGTAGGAGGCCTGGCCCAAATAAAGGGGGGTCTATAAAATGGTGGTTATTATGCACGGATGATCTGCAGATTGACTTTTAAGCTTTTAACTAGCTAGACGATTTCTGGTTTGGGGCCCAAACCCCAACGTTTGTTCTCCGTTATCTCAATTTCCACGCAGTTGAATATTATGCGCTTTGTAAAGTTAAGTCACGAGGTTACAATCTCACCAACTAAGACCGCGTTAAGGGTGGCCAACGGCGACGGGTGTACGTTGTTATTTTTTTACTTGCATTTGACTCGAATAGTCCGCGCCAAGTAAACAATTTGAATTGAATTGAATACTCGAAGGGCATCAAAATCGGCCAATGTACAACAGAATGGGGCACATGAATGTGCATTTATATGAGATCGCCAAAAATACAAGAAACTTAGTTTACAACCTGATATTTCCGCAAAGACGCAGTATTTCTACCCCAATTCCCTTCAAATTATCTGATCTTCGGAAAACTTAATAAGTTCGAAAATATCGAATTTCAATGCGTAAATTACGCACATCAAACTAACCAGGCGCAAGCGGTCATTTTTATATTGTAGTTGTGTATTCTAATGTTTCATTATTGGGTGGGGTTTTCGCACAGTTAATAGAGGTATACTATCAAATCAATTAAAGTCTCATTTTTGCTATACTCGATGGACAGAACGCTATCCTATGAATGCTACCATATTTTTATGCATTGGTAACGTAACGCGAAAAATTGTGCACCAAATTCACCCAAAGTGGGAGCAATGTGATCTGATAATAAATTTTTTTACGTCCGTTCGTTTTTTTTCAGATGGTATATGGTAGTTTTCACTGGCTTTTTACTGGTTTTCACTTCAGGCTCAAAACATCGTTCAACACCTAAAAACAAGCCGACCGAAACACACGCTGAACCCCCCCCCCCCCCAGGACGCGAACGAGGCGGCGGGTCAGCTGGAAGGGGCGCAGTCGTGCGTGGAGGGCACGGGCGCGAGCAAGCGCAGCGACACGGGCGTCACTGGCACGTCGGCCGGCGACACCGAGTTCGACGCGGACGCCGACGAGGACGTGGACGAGGACGACGAGCCTGAGCTCCACCTGCGCCACGACGACCCCCACGGCGACCCCCTGCAGCCGCAGGTGCGTTGCCCTTGCGCTCTTCATGTTGCAGTCGGCTTTTTGGGTTCAACTTTTACTGTGGCCAGTTTCTGCCGAGGCCTGTAAAGTGTGTACCGTATTTCCTCGAAATACCCCCCTCAAAATACCCCCCGTCTCGAAATACCCCCCTCAAAATGGACACTATGAAATAATTACACACCCCCTCGTAATAACCCCCACAAATTGAGTGTACAGAGAACGTACATGACAAAACTGCGGTTTGTGATTCGGGCAATGTAAAACACTCGTTAAAAACAATGAATTGTTGCGTTAGAACAGTGTTACACACATATATAAGTCAATAGACTCTAACATATAGTGGTTATTGTTGCATTTTTCTAGTACAATTTAGTACTGCAATTTAGTGCAATTTAGTACTGGTGCAATTTAGTACTGCAATTTAGTGCAATTTAGTACTGGTGCAATTTAGTTCTGGAATTTCAAAAAAATTCTGGCGAAATAATATACCCCCCTCCTCGAAATCCCCCCCCCTCAAAATTCCCACTCTGAAACAATCACCCCCGGAGGGTATTTCGAGGAAATACGGTAGGTAAGTGTCCAAGGTCGTGTAAACTGTCAATCACACAAAATAGTTATTATTGCATTTTTAATTATTGCAACAATTGCCACTTCACTTGACGTATATCATGACAATTGACATTTTACATGACACTCGACGCTTTACTTTCACTTTACAGGGATGGCACTGCCCCTTTTTGATCTGTGTATTACTGGATGGAATGAATGCGATGGCGTGTATTGCGCTTTTCCATTTTCTATTGGTTATTGCGGCTGCACACACTAGTTTATTGGTGAATTTCATGAAACCGATAGATTTGTATTGAAAACATTGTGGCTCCTCACATCCATAGCCAAAATTACTGAACGCATTTGAGCTTTTCTGAATGAATAATTGTCCATCTCCGTCAACAGTAGTTGATGGTGCAACCTGATTGAGGTAAATGCTACACTTTTGGACAAACCGTAGTCTGCCAGGGGCCAGTTTATCTAGTACAGGCATTATTTACTTCACTAATCATTTAAAGAAACCTTTCTTTGTGGGAAATTTAGTTTCATGTCCAATTTTCGTGTCAAATCATAATAAGTCCATTTGTCCTGGGGAATTATTGGTGCGGTACGATTACACGTTCTGCAATTCGATATCTGAGAATTTAGAGAACAGTAAAGTAAACACCTTACCGGTCAGGTCCGGCACCCTATTTTTGATTTCACTTGAGTTGCCTTGACTACCGCTGCGCGGGTGCTAGAACGCTGAATATGCGGGGTTATATAGTAGTAACCCCCGTCTACGCCACATCAATAGGGGAGGCCATGGCGACTCACTACAGGGTGGGTCGCCGTATATGCAACATTTTTTTCAGCTTTGTCAGTGTCCCACACAATTCCGGCACCAATCGTATTTCGTTACGCTATTAATACTATATCTTCAGCTGTGTGAGGGGTAGATAGCTGAAATTTGGGAGGAGTGTAGCCAACACACTCCCTGTAGTATACACTGGTAGGGCACCCGCCAGCAACTCACTATAGGGTCGATCATTGCATTTCAATTTCATTAAAATATTCCTACAGTTCCGCCACCCTCCTAAGTGTCTGACAAAAAATCGAATTTTGGCAACGTTTTTGTTAGACGCATGAAATGGCGATTTATGGTGATTTACAGGGGAGTGCTCAAGGTTAAAGATTGTGTAAAGACCATAGCCTTTACAGAATTTACTTGGGGTACATTTAAAGGTTATGTTTTTGTCAAAGTTTGTTCCTGCAATAATGTCATTATGACATCACAAAATTGACCCCAAGTAAATTTTGTAGAGGAGGCATTTAAACGGTTTTTTTCTTTACACAACCTTCAACCTTGAACCTTCTCCTGTAAATCACCATAAATCAACATTTCAAGTGTCTAACAAAAAAGTTGCTAAAAGTAAATTTTTTGTCTGACACTTAGGAGGGGGTGGGTGGGTTATATCACACACGTACGGTTCAAATGGGATGGGACTTTTTGGGAGGTTGCCAAATACAATTTTTTACAGAAAAGAAAAAACAGAAAGGTAGAGAAAATTTTACTTGGTGGAAAATGCAAAACGGAAAGGTAAAATCATTATTAGCCGCAAAACATGAAAAGTTAAAAAATTATCGGCCAGAAAATCAAAAGGCAAAAATTTGTTCTGTGGCAAACCGAAAACGGAAAGTTAACACCCTACATTTTTGGGATCAGGATGTCCATTGGTAAGTTTGGTGGATTGGGATCATTTTTCTATGACCTAAAATGTTTTGAAAAAATTTCTTAGCTTTGCATGTGGTTCACTCAGGTGTTCTATTGCAAAATTTCACTCATGGGTGCTATTGAGACCTAATATCAACACAGATGGTTGCCGGACCGAAATGGGACACTGAATTTTTCAAAAACTGTAACACGACGAACGGCGCTATAGTAAGTCGCCGAAAGTCATAGTGTATAGTAGAGGGGGGTGTCTGCTACACTCACTCCAAATTGAAACTTTCTACCCCCACACAGCTGGAGCTACAGTACCCATAGTGTAACAAAATCAGATGGGTGCCGGACCTGTCTGGGACACTGAAAAAGCTCAAAAAATGTTGCGTATATGGCGACCCACGCTATAGTGAGTCGCCGTTGTGCCCCCCATTGCTGCGGTGTAGAGGAGGGTTATAAGCATATACCCCTCGGTTTTTTAGCTTTCTACTCCCCCTGCAGTGGGAGATAGGACATCCATAGTGAAAACAAAGATAGGGTGCCGTATCTGACCGGGAAGGTGTTTAGATACTTGTACATGCCGCATGGTAGCATATTTTTTGGCCATCGTTCATTTAATATTTATCTACATTTGTTTTCAGACGATCGTGCTTATGGTCGTAACGATTTCCGTAGCAATTTTTTTGAACTTTCGTGCTTTTGATTCCCACCCGCTTATAAACCTCTGACCATACACTCCTGGAAAAATGTCTTTGTCCTCCTGACCAGGAACAAGAAAAATGAATATCTCCCCTGCTGACATGCGACCCGTGTTGGGATATAAATCCGTGGGATGAATTCTTGTAGAGTAAGGTGCCTTTATGCCACATGTCGATTTTTAGCATTCTGGGTGCGAGCGCGCATTTATTGAAATGTAAAAAAAAAAAAATCGCGGAAGGCTCGCCGTTCACGGTTCACGAAATAATGACTATACACTACCGTGCATAAAAGTGCGGAATCGTGTATGATGCATCGTTCTGGTGATATTCCAATGCAGAGAAGTATGACAGCGACGTGAATGGGCATTTGTTTGATGCACATGAGTGTTCACAACACGCATGCAAAAAATTATTTTTCAATCTTACTCATGAGCCATTTTAGAGCAAACGTTTTGCACACCCCTCAATTTGTTCCCCGTGCAGAATAGTCCGGAAAATGTCGCTAAAGCTATTCTAAGCTTAAGAATGCCCTCAAAAAGGCTAACCGTTGAAAAGGGGGAATGATCTAAAACACAAAATGCCAGGAAACATCATCCAATTTTACTCCCAAGCTCATGTTTTTGAAGAAAACTGTTCACAACTGATTACCATTGCCTGGTAGCATTTGCTATCAAACAAGAGGAATTGGGCACTATAATGGCTCACAACTAGCTTGATCAACAACATATTTATATTGTTCAGAATGTAGATTTCACTAAACAGTGATTTAAGATGAATAAATAGGACTTAAACTATAAATAAGCACCCAAACAAAACTGTGCTCACAAGGTACTGTCACTACTATATGAAATTTGACATACATACCATGTACAACCACACACAGCTGAGATTAGACTGGTGCATCACATAGAGCACTCTTGGGTGTACCTGGCCATATTACTCACAAAGTACATAGGAGTCTGGTTAAAACATGTTCTCAGGCCAAATGAATTTTTACGAAATTTCTACATTTTCAGGAACAAATTTGGGTTATCACACTTTTGGCCTAAGAAAAAATTTTTTCAGGTCACAAATGTGCACTCTAGGTAGTGTATCTGGGAACCCCCAAGTGTCCTCTGAATGATAAACAGTGTAAAACCCCTATGTGCAATTTGAAGATGTAATCCAGCTTGCAAAATACTAACCTATACCATGAAAAACAGAAAAAGCAGTGTCATATTCATATTGCTATATCTTTTAGGATGGGATATAACATATGATATTTTCTGAAATTTTATGTTGTGAATTATTCCCTCCATCAAGATATAAGCTTTTTGATGAACATTCTCAAGCTTAGAATAGCTTTAGCGACATTTTCCGGACTATTATGCACGTGGAACAAATTGAGGGGTGTTCAAAACGTTTGCTCTAAAATGGCTCATGAGTAAGATTGAACGATAATTTTTTGCATGCGTGTTGTGAACACTCCTGCGCATCAAACAAATGCCCATTCACTTCGCAGTCATGCATCTCCGCATTGGAGTATGATCAGAACAATGTATGATAGCAGATTCCGCACTATTATGCACGGTAGTGTATACGCAGGCAACGATGGGTAAGTTCTCCAAAAAAAAACACTTTCTGTGTTTTGAGTTTTTCAAAAATGAATACCTGTGTTTTGAGTTTTTTTCTCGAAAAAAACTTGAGTAACTCTGTTTTTATTTCTGTGTTTTTGTAAAAACTCAAGTTTTTTGAGTTTTTTTACAAAAAACTCAAGTTTTTTCCAAAAAATTATGATTTATGGCATTTTGATGTGGAAACAGTGGTTTTCTTATAAAATATTGGTTTTGCACATGTTTTAGCCCCACATAACATCTGTGTATTCATTCAAGTGTCGAAAAAGTCCATAAAAATGTCCACAATGAGGACATCCACATCACAACACCAGCATCAACAAAATGCCCAGAAATGACAATTTACGCAGTACTCCAAAATTCTTCAATGGATGTGCACTGTATGGAAGGCTACAGAATTGATTTTAACTACAACTACTGTATTACCTTGAGATGGGAGTTTACTATTTCACCAGCAAATTTTGACAGGGGGGCTTATTTGAGGGGGCGGGGGTTATTGTTTTGTCAGAAAATTTCATAACGATCATGGTTAATAGTAGGCATTTACATACCCAAAACAGGTTATAAATGTACAAACAGGATATATTTGAAATAAACGTGTAGATAGCTGCACAATCTAGTATTTACAGCATATGTGTAGCTGTGAGGCTTATTAGCAGTAATAAATACGCCATATAAATATTTACATCTTACATGTACATCATCCCAGAGGGGGGTATTTGGAGGGGGGGCCTATTATTTTGCCATTCCATTTTGAGGGGGGTTTATTCGAGGTAATATGGTATATGTTGAAACTGAAATTGTCAATTCCATCAGGATACGTGCAGTTGTGCATGCAATCTTTAATTTCTTCTTTGTTCCATAATAAAATATGAATACATTTATGTACATTTTTCATTTATTTTTCACAAATACTATACATGCATATCATATCTTGTTTAATTAGTTTAGCTGAATTCATGTGAATTCAACCACTTCGCTGAAAAAACTCAAAAAACTCAAAAAACTTTTCTGTGTTTCCGTGTTTCTGTGTTTCTGTGTTCTCCAAAAAAAAACTCATTTGAGTTTTGAGTTTTTCAAAATTTGTGAGTTTCCGTGTTTCTGTGTAAAACAAAAACACAGAAACTCAATGAGTTTCTGTGTTCAATTTCTGTGTTCTTTCCATCGTTGTACGCAGGACGGAGGTCATATTTATACTGTGGGGGGTCGACATCATGACCACCCTATGTATGAATTGTACCCCTCTGTGACACGTATTTAATGTATGGTTCGCCATTGAACCAAAAAATAGGAGGGGCAGAGATTTTTTCCAGGAGTGTAGTTGTTATAAGTATACGAGGCTCTGACTAACATCTGAATGTCCTATGTATGAATACTTTTTTCATTCAGTCCCTCGAAGAATCCCAAAGTAGATCCCACAGTGCATTTACCGTATATCCTCGAATAACCCCCCTCTCTTGTGAGCGTGAGGAAAAAGTAACTCCCCTCCTCGAATACCCCCCCCCACTTTGATGGACAGAAAACATTTCACATATATTCAAAACATTTTATGTATTATATTTAATATGTAAATATATGTATTATCTAGCAGCTAGAGTTCACTAACATTGATTTCACTGCTTGAATTGTGAATTTTGTACTCCTACAAATGACTTAAAAATATTACCAAATTTACCCCATTTGTGCAGTAAATTAATGATATATTTTTCTAACAAATTCTTCAAATTCTGAAAATTGTAACAAAAAATAACTCCCCCCCTCGAATAACTCCCCTCTATCGAATGACTCCCCCATCAACAGCTTCTGGGGAAAAATAACACCCCGGGGGACTTATTCGAGGATATACGGTATTCTATCGAATAAAAATAACCAAAAAAGCACACTTGACGGACAAACCATGGCCAACGATGGGTAAGTTCTCCAAAAAAAAACACTTTCTGTGTTTTGAGTTTTTCAAAAATGAATACCTGTGTTTTGAGTTTTTTTCTCGAAAAAAACTTGAGTAACTCTGTTTTTATTTCTGTGTTTTTTGTAAAAACTCAAGTTTTTTGAGTTTTTTTTCTCAAAAACTCGAGTTTTTTTCCAAAAAATTTGAGTTTTCCCCCGAAAATTTCGATTTACAGCATTTCGATCTGGAAACAGTGGTTTTCTTATAAAATATTGGTTTTACACATGTTTTAACCCCACATAACATTTGTGTATTCATTCAAGTGTCAAAAAAGTCCATAAAAATGTCCACAATGAGGACATCAACATCACAACACCAGCAACAAAATGCCCAGAAATGACAATTTACGCAGTACTCCAAATTTCTTCAATGGATGTGCACTGTATGGAAGACTACGGAATTGATTTGAACTACAACTAGCATTGTAAAAATCTCTCGGAGATTTATATTTAAAAAATCTCAGAAAATCTCAGAAAATATAAGATTTTCTGAGATTTATATTTTTTCCACGATTTTCCAGAGAGATTTAATTATATTTTTTTCTGATTGAGAAAATCTCCCGAGAAAATCTCTCTAAAAAGTGAGTATTTTTGGAAACTTTTGTCCCAATTTTTCTCAAAATCACCAATTTCCTAACTTAAACACATTTTCACCTTCAAATACACTATTTCATGTACTTTTTTGCCTATTATCAGCTATTTTTTAACTATTATTTACCTTTATGCCCATTTTGGCTATTTTCCCTTTGGCTATTTTAACGGTTTTCTCTCCCCTTTTTCCCTTCTATGGCTTGAAAAAAAACAATATCAAGTTCTATTTGAAATACATTTCTGTACTCAAGTACTTTGAAAACGTGTATGTAAACATGAGTACTGGTAGGGTTCAAACAGGATGAGATTACCAGAAAAGAAGCATAAATTGGACAT
This sequence comes from Sphaerolaimus hirsutus, assembly GCA_964036195.1. Taxonomy (NCBI): domain Eukaryota; kingdom Metazoa; phylum Nematoda; class Chromadorea; order Monhysterida; family Sphaerolaimidae; genus Sphaerolaimus; species Sphaerolaimus hirsutus. The sequence goes on from OZ038455.1 coordinate 26,219,204, forward strand.
TAGAGGTTTATGTTCACATCTCATGGTGCAAAAAGTACACACATGCAGGTACATACTGGTACTTTTTCAGAGCAAACATACACATATTTAGTCAGTACCCGAGTATACATATTTTTGGAGTAAAAGTTAAAGTTTTTAACCACTATGTAGGACTGCATGCTTTGCAAATAAAGTTACCAAAATTTGGTGACAAAAGTCATCTGAAAAATTCTGTGAGGCATGTGAACATGGAGTATTCTATAATGAGAAAAATGTACCCAAATCATATTTTTGTTGATTATTCAGAAAGTAAATGGTATTACCTTGTTGCAAAAGTTTTTGCGTTGCAACATCATCTTCAGCATTGTTGTGGATTGTTAGGATTCAGTCCGGGTATATAAGCTGGTTTCCAACTCTACCCAGGTTTCCAACTAATGTTCCATTGAAATTTCATTGAAAAATCTAAACACCGGAAAACGGTGCATGTTGAGTTTTGGACATTATTGAGATAAATGTCAGTACTGGATCTACTTTCACATAATCAATTTCATAGTAAAATTTTATGATTGAATGAATTCTACTTTGTATAGGTATCCTGGCTGAAACCTCATTGATTGTCCAGGATGCTCCGATGCAAGATGATCCTGAAAAGGCAAAAACTTATGCATCAGACCAATAGTAAAAAGTGTGCTGTCATGGCAGTAGAAGTTGTTAGCATTTGAAAATGTGAATGAAAAGCTTCAACAACACATGTTGCTTAATATCTACTCTTAATGGTTCAAGCACCTTGAAATATGATTATAACTTGATTTAAGTTGAGAGATTTTCTGAGATTTTTTTGAACTGAAAGAGATTTTCTCAGAGATTTAATTATATTTTCAAAAATCACCCGAGAGATTTAATTATATTTTTTTCTTGAGAGATTTTCTGAGATAATATTTAATTATATTTTCTCAAAATTGGTCATTTTTTTCAATGCTAACTACAACTACCATTTACCTCGAAATACCCCCATGGGGGTTTATTATTTCATCAGAAAGTTTTGTAAGGATCATAGAAAAAAGTAGGCATTTACATAACCAAAACAGGTTATAAATGCGTACAAACAGGATATATTTGAAATAAACGTGTAGATAGCTACACAAGCTAGTACAGTCTGTGTAGCTGCGATGCAAATTAGCAGTAATAAATACATCATGTACATTGGATACATGATGTACATCATCCTGGAGGGGTCTATTTCAAGGGGGGGGGGCTTATTTTTTCACAAGTCCATTTTGAGGGGGGTTAATTCAATGGGGGTTAATTCGAGGTAATAAGGTATACTTAAATGTTGAAACTAAAATTGTCAAATCCACCATGAGATGTGCATGCCATCTTGAATTTTGTTTTTGTACCATTATGTACATATTTACATACTATACATGCTTATCTTATCTTGTTTAGTTACACTGAATTAATGTGCATTCAACCACTTCGCTGAAAAAAACACAAAAACTCAAAAAACTTTTCTGTGTTTCCGTGTTTCTGTGTTTCTGTGTTCTCCAAAAAAAAACTCATTTGAGTTTTGAGTTTTTCACAATTTATGAGTTTCCGTGTTTCTGTGTAAAACAAAAACACAGAAACTCAGTGAGTTTCTGTGTTCAATTTCTGTGTTTTTTCCATCGTTGACCATGGCACAATCGCAGCAGGTGGTGGTGACGCCTGAAAAGCGGTCGTTCGCCGGTGTGCTGGTCGCCTCGACGGCAGCCACGGCCGCAGCCACGGTGGGTACTGGGCGCACTCGTACTGGTGGGCAGGAAAGTGGTCGCGCCGCTGTGTCGGTGCCCAGTGCCGCCATGCCCGCACTGCCGCCCATTGTGGTCGTGCAGCCCCAGGGGCACTGAACACTGTTGACTAGCTCTTTTGGAAATGTGTATTCAAGATTTTTGGAAGGATTTTGTCTGGTTGATGTTTAAAAATGATTGATTTTTTCTCTAATTAACTCTAATTTTTCTCCTATTAATTTTGCTTTAATTGTCATAACGTTGATACTTTTAGATTTTTCAAATGGGACATACAAAGATAATGTTTATCAACAAGACACAAATCCTTTGACATCATTGGTGTACCAAGATTTCCAAAAATCTTGGCTTAAGTTTTATGACAGACTGGTAAATTAATCCCGAGAGTTATTATAAGTGAATAAATTCAGTGAAGTAAGAATTTATAGGATCCATAACTAATTATTTTATCAAAGCCTCGTGCTTGTTTCCATTAGAGTTTAGATTTTATACTTTATTTTTTTGAGAAAGGTGTTTTTCAGTCTGTCATTCCTGGGATGTTTGTTATTCAATTTTGAAAGTGTTTGTAAAAAAATGCAGATGCACTATGCTCATTGTTTTTGGGTTCCACATTTTTATGATGACTGTAACATCTATTGACATGTATTTATCGTATATTTTTGACTAAGTCAAATAAGTTCTTATTACAGTCTGGGAGCACAGTTGTTAAAACGTATTTTCGTTTACCCGAAAAAATTGTATATACAGGTACAGAGTAAATACATTTATATTTCCTCTGAAAGGGGAACATGTACTCGCCTTTATGCATACTTTTTGAAATTACTCGAGTATTTCAGTTAGGTAGGGTTTTATATAGGCTTTTTAAGGTATAAAATGGAAAATAGGCAAAAATGAGTATGAAAGCAAATAATAAACAGAAATTGTGAAAATAGGGGAAAAGCACATGAACTAGGTAGTTTGTAGGTGAAAATTGGCAAAAGTTTTGAAAATACCGTATTACCTCAAAATGCCTCCGTTGGGGTTTGTTATTTGGCCAGCAAAATTTGAGGGGGGTTAATTCGAGGGGGGGGGTATTATTTTGTATTTTCGTAAGGATCGTAGTAAAAAATAGGCATTTGCGTACCCAAAACACGTAATAAATGTGTCCAAACGGGGTATATTTGGACATAAAAACGTAAATAGCTACACATTTTGAGTACTGATGGGTTGAGTAAAAACAAAATACTTTACATTTACATATACTATGAAAGAAATGTGGTACTTTTAACAACTCTGTCTGGGAGCAGTTATTGCTATCATCGCAGTTGTCATTGCAGACGTGCATTGCATGCAGCCATGCACGGGGATGGTCCGGCCGTAAAGTAAACCCGGCCGTAAAGTAGAGGGTGCTACTTTAGGCTGGGCATCATTACGGCAGAGTTGTTAAAAGTACTGAACTTTTTTCAAAGTAAACGTAAACGTAAAGTATTTTTTTTGACACACCTGAGTACAGAAAACGTAAAGTAAAAATTTTCTACTTTTACGCTGTGTAAAAGGTGAGTAAACGTAAATATCTTTAAACACTCGTTTTCTGTACTCGCGTACTTTCAAAAAGTACGCGAGTAAGTGAGTACCAGTATTTTTTCGGGAGGAAACGTAAACGTATTTACGCAGCACTCGACTATACGTATTTATCGAGTAAACGTAAATACGTTTGTACACCTATGCATTATGGCCTGATTTACTTTACGGCCGGGTTTACTTTACGGCCGAGATCTCGCCGCCATGCACTCCTTGAAAACTGGTAATTTTTTGCTTAATTATGGTCAACTCACACTAAGAAATTCACTGTAAAATGAAAGCAAAGTTTTAAAATATGAAAACACTGAAGGATGACGATTGTGTGGAAATCGAAGTTGAATACATGGTTTAGGTAAGCAAAATCCTTTGTATGCTATGCAGATTTGTATGGTGTGTAATTACAGTGTGTCCAACATATCTAATGTTATGTCATATAAAAATCGCTCTTTGTCAGTTCACAAAATAACAGCTCACCGAAAATTGAACAAAAACTTTTGGTGAATTTTTGCTGGACACTCTGCATTCACCTACTGGTTACTAGTGTGCATGAGTATCAAAACCAAAAACTATATCATCAGTTCTTTGTGTTGCAGTCAGCTTCCCACACACCCTATTTGATTTTGTGAGGTATATTGTGAATGTTCGGTAGGTATATCGTTTGTGAATTTCCCCTGTGTCATTATTTCACAAATACAACATTGTTTTTTTTCTACTTTGCCATGATTGATTGCAAAGTGACTGATGTGTTTCATACCCTCTTTCTGTTGATATTAAACTAACACTAGATATAATAGAGGCGTCTAATTCTAAAAGTCGACAAGTCCACAAAATGCGATTTTGAGTAAATCGCATTTTAAGTTTCATTTCCAATTCCAGGTCCTTGGTCCAATGGGACTCTCTCATGCTCAACAATAAGTTCCAAATGTTAACAATAAAGTGTCAAATTTTCAGCCCCTGCTCTCTACGTATAATGGAAAAATTGGGTGTCTATAAAATTCTACTCGGACAGAACAAAACTGTTTCGGGGAGGAAAATGCACTTGTCGACTTCTTGCACTCGAGAACATTTTTGTTCCTGCCGGCGCAACGCCTGCCTTGTGGGAAATTTATGGACTTGTCGACTTTTAGAAATCGGTGTCCATGATGGACTTATCACATTTCTTGCGTTTTTTCCCATAAAAAAGGCTGCGGAAGGTGGACTTGTCGACTTTTAGCCCAAAACTAAGTGGACTTGTCGACTTCTTGCCCAAATTTTTTGCATTTTTCCCTAAAAATGTCAAGATTGGCACTTTGCCATATGGGCATGTGAAGTCAAAAAATTTATGGAAAATTATGAAAAATGTGCAGGAGTAGCCCCAGATGACGTTTCCGGGCCTAACTCAAAATTTTGATATTTTGGACTTGTCGACTTTTAGAATTGGACGCCTCAACTGCATCAGCATGACAAATTGCACAGTTGGGTTTGTCACTTTGATTGGACATTCAGTGTTTTGAAATTGAGGCCTTGACATTCAGGATTTTAGTGTTTTCTTCCCACCATTCATCCAGGGGCCAATTCTGCACATATTCGAGTCAAGTGCGAGCAAAAGTGATGCTTGATTGGAAAGTGGCCGATTGTAAATACTGTTTGTTGTAAAAAATAAATGAGAACACTTTAGTAATTTTGCTTACCACTTAAAACTCCTTTCATCACTTCACGCACTTGTCAGTTGACATGCTTCAATTATCAGCATTGGAATTGGTAATTCATCTTTACTAATTTACTTTATAAATTTGCTAAATAGATATTTTATTGATATCAATAAACATATATTGATATGTTTATCGGTCCAGTTGTGTATACCGTATTTCCTCGAAATACCCCCAGGGGAGTTTATTTTTTCAGAGTTGAAATTTTGAGGGGGGTATTTCGATCGGTGTTTATTATTTCGTCGGTAATGTTCGGGAAATTCATAGTAAAGAATACGCTTTTTCATACCCAAAACCGGTAATAAAATTGAGAAAGTAGGATATATTGGGACATATACACATACATCGTACACAAATCAGCGTGTATTGTGTACCTGCGATGCAAACTGGCATCAATAAATACATAATGTATTGACATTGCGTACATGATGTACATCATTCCAGATGGGGGTATTTTGAGGGGGGGGGGTTTGATTTTTTCCTCAGCTCGAAAACACCTGGGGGTATTTCGAGGGGGGGTGGTTAATCCAAAGGGGGTATTTCGATGGGGGGGGGTTAATTCAAGGTGGGTATTTCGAGGAAATACGGTATTTCCTGTCTTTATAACGCAACACTTTTGAGGAGCCCGATACTTAATGAACACTGAATATCAATTATAGTTTATAAGCATTGAAGATATCTTCTAGAATACATTGCTATAGATGAGGAGTGTTTTGGCAACTAATACGAAAAACAGGCATGCATGAACTAAAATTTTACATAAACACATTTTCCTACGGTCACTTTTCCTTTGCGCGCCAAATTGAGTTTTCAAGACCAATTTTGAATTTAAATACTGGAAAATTTTTGCTTTTCATTTTTACATTTCATGTAAAATATTTAGTTAAGCTGTACATGCAGCTTTCGGTGTGAAATTCACTGAAATCACTGAAAATCAATAACTCGAAAACCGTTAATCCTGGGTCACAGTAATTGTTAATTATTAAGGTACACGAGTGAAAGGGAGAGTGAAAGGGAACTTATTAGTGAAAACTTCACGAGTTCACGACAAATTGAAGACTTGAAAAATCATCCATTTTTATGTACCTAATTAATTTTGCGGTGAAATATTACGTTTTCATTATACCATTGACACTGCATTGCGTCGAGCTGTAAATTCAGCTTTAGGATGTGCATTACACAGCAATTACTGGATTATGTCTGAAGATAAGTTTGTCTCTTTTTAGTATTTATGTAGATGTGAAGAGTACGCAGTAGCGCTAGCGTGCTTCATGTATTTATTGAGGTGCTTACTTAGTACATAAATACATACATACTCTACATAGGTAAAGCAAATACCGTATTTGCTTGAATAACCACCCCCTTGAATAATTCCCCCTGTTAGACGAGTGAACGAATAATCTCTCCTCAAATACTTTCCTCTCGAATTGTTCCGCCTTCGAATAGTTCCCCTTCAAAAAGTCTGACTTAATAATAATTCCTTAGATAAATTATTCAAGCAAATACGGTAGTTTTTCAGTCTGTTTCGTGTGATTTTTTGGCATGAATACTTTCATTTGGACATAGTCATGGAACATGGAACAAGTCCATTTTGTAAGGAGAAAATTCCTTTTTAAAGTAGCCAAACTGTCGGATGACATAAATTTGATGTGAAAATGATCACTATGTGACTATGGTGAAAGAAGAGATGTTTTGATACCAACATGTATCCTAGGCTGGGGGAGGGTTTGGATGAAAAATTTACAAAATTTTAAGATTGTTCTTTATATGGTACTTTGCAAAAATTTAGTATTCAAGCTAAAAAATTCTGCACAGGTTTACAGACATGGAAATTTCTTTTGCCAGGTGCAGAGTGGTAGTCTACTCACCTGTCTGCAAGGCATGTCATCATTATTTTAGGCGGGTCCTGTATATAATCAGCCCCCTTGTTCAAACGTCATCGTCACATCCGTAATTACATGTTCAGTTTAATTGCGTTGTCACAATTCAAACGTTTTATGTTCACAGGCAGTTAAATATAACGATTTTTAAAAATCTTCACTGCTCATTTCACTAGGTATTTAATTTTAAAACTTTCTGTTTTTGAATGCAAATAATTTATCTACGATTTTTACAGTCTTTCGATAATTAAAGTACTCAATCAAACTGCTGTTGTTTCTCTAGAATGCTGCGATTTCAGCTCGGGCGTAAAATTGACCGGGCGTAAAATTGATTTTGGGCGTAAAATTAATTACAGATGAATGAATGAAGATTTTTCAGTCAAAGAAAGCTTAGATGCAGACGGTTCTTGTGTCCAAAGCTCATGAGTTTAATCGTACTGGGAGATATGAATTTTAGCACAATTTTTTGAATTATTTGCTGTAAGTTGCGTAAAATTAGGGCATTAAATTAAAAAAAATTGCGCCAAAATTCATAACTTCTAGTACAATAAAAATAAACTGATCAGCTTTGGACACAAGCAACAACTGCATATGCGCTTTCTTTGACTGAAATTACAACGCCATATCTTTATCTATTCACCTGTAATTAATTTTATTCCCAAAAATCAATTTTACGCCCGAGTTGTAATCGCAGCAGAATGGACAAGTACGTATTTAAATATTCATTAGACGAAATGCAGCAGGGAGTATAAGACCTAAGATAAGACCCAGACATTTTTATGACCAAAACCAGTAATTCTGGGCGCATACTTAGCGTTCTGCCGAGTATAAATACGTACAGACAAAACTTGTGGTGTGACAGAGCATGCCTTTGAAGTGCGTCTTAATGTTAAATAGTTGTGTTCTAATTTTGAATGTGTTTTTGCTTCTCGGCGTGGAAAAGTTCAAAGATTATGGTGTAAACTAAGTTTCTTATATTTTTTGCGATCTCATGGAAGAGCACATTCTTGCTTCCCATTTACATTGGCCGATTTAGATGCCCTTCGAGTATGTTGGGTTTGGGGTCTGCGCTATGGCGAATTGTTTTGGTTTGCTCGAATAATCCCCCAGTCCCGAGATAAGGGGGGTCTATAACAAGGTGCTCATTTATGTCATGTATGGCCGCTCAGGGGCCAGTCCCGCAAGTAGACAAGTACTTGACTCTTGACTTTTGACTTTGCCTCTTTGACTTGGAACTAGCACCAGAGTCAATTCAAGAGTCAAGTTGAAAGTCATGAGTACCAGGTGGTTTACAAATGGCATTTTTCAATGGTTTTTCTAAAAATCGAGTTTAAAAAAGAGTTTAAAAAAATCGAGTTTCGAGCCCTAGTTATAAAGCTTCAAAATCAATGTGCAGATCGGCCATGCAAAATGGGCACCTTGTTATAGACCCCCCTTATCTTGGAACTGGGGGATTATTCGAGCAAACCAATTCGCCATAGCACAGACTAGTGATGGAAAAGCGCCAGAAAAAAGGGCGCCAGGCGCCAAGGGCGCCATGGCGCCATTCAGAAAGTGGGCGCCAAGCGCCAAGGGCGCCACAGAAAAAGGGCGCCAGGCGCCAAGGGTGCCACGGAAAGAGGGCGCCAAGAGCGCCATGGCGCCATTTGAAAAATAGGGCGCCAAGGGCGCCAGGATAAATAAGTGCATACAACACCCTGCGTGTGCTTAAAGTGTTTCTACAGCACCCTAGTACATGCATTCACTACTTAATTTGCGTTCTCCAGGGTGTAATGAACAAAGACAACACTAGCAACAAAAAAATTCGCGTAAAATTCACATGACAATTCAAGCACAATGGATATTGTCATTTGACAACAATCCATTCACTTAAATTGACTTTTCCAATCAATGATTCCTCTAATGGACAAAAAACGGAATTGCAACGATTTTAATCCGTTGATTCATGATTTTTCAAGTTCGACGGTCCATCATTCTCGTCTTCTGATCTGTAGACACATCTGTTGAACCGTTGCACAAAAGATTTATACCCACTCACACCACTTCGTCCATTTTTCTGGCGAATTCAGATCATCCATGAATGCGTTTTTCATCTTTTTTCCATTTATACAGCGCTCCCCTTGAAACCCTGCTGTAGTGATGGAATGGCGCCATGGCGCTGGCGCCATTTGAGGGCGCCAAAGGGCGCTGCGCCATGGCGCCATTGGCGCTTGGCGCCCTTTTTCTGTGGCGCCTGGCGCCCACTTTCTGAAAGGCGCCATGGCGCCCTTGGCGCTTGGCGCCCTTTCTCCGTGGCGCCCTTGGCGCCTGGCGCCCTGCCCTAAAAGGGCGCCAAAATGGCGCCAGAATGGTTTCAAGGTGAGTGCTGCGTGAAATGAATAAAAAAGAAAAAACGGTCTGTGAATGATCAAAATTCACTGGAAAATAGACAAAGTGGTGTGAGTGGATGTAAACTGCCGGCAGATATAGATGAGCGTTTAGCGATTTTTCGATATTTTTAATTTTTTCATGGTCCCCGTAAGAAGGGCGGCCGTGGCCTTAGGTTTGGGGGTGGCGGCAACTATTGTGTATGTGCACCCCAAGGGGGACCCCTGTCCAGCACCCATACGCTGAGACAGGGGCGCCCCCAAAAAATTTTTTCAACTTTCGCCTGGCAAATATAGATGAGCGCACTCCGATAAAAATTTTTACGCGCGTTTTACACTATAGTGTAAAACGCGCGTGCAAAAAAATTGGCGTGGTGCCAAGAGCAGAATTTTCTGCTCTTTCTTGTGCAACTGAATTTGCGCTCCGTATCCAAATCTTTTGAGCGCAAATTCGGCTGCGAAATCTCCCGTCAAGGTATGTTTTTTTGGCGTCGCTCAGCAGCTCAGCATGCGCGAGACC
>OZ038455.1:26229180-26248134 GCA_964036195.1 Sphaerolaimus hirsutus
CTCAGGGGGGTCGCCAGGGGGCTCAACCTTCCGTGAAAAGTAGTATACACCCCCTTAAAATTTCGATCAATTCCCCCCAACAGTTTTAGTTTGGCAGCCCGTTATATCAAAAAAACAACGGGTGGCGGACTTCGCGTGGACAGCGATTTTTTCAAAAAAACTATTCATTCATACGGCGATCCACACTCAGGTGGGTCGCCGACCTTCCCCAGCTGGTATATAGTAGTGGGTGGGTTTCGAGTATATGCCCTCAAAATTTCGAATAAATCCCCCCACTACAACTGGAGATATGGCGTCCGGCACCGACTCAGAATTTGGGTGGCGGACCTGGCGTGCACCCTGTTTATGAATTTCCCGAACATTTCCGACGAAATAATAAACGCCCCTCGAAATACCCCCCTCAAAATTATCACTCTGAATAAATAAACTTCCCTGGGGGGTATTTCGAGGAAATACGGTATACACAACTGGACCGATAAACATATCAATATATGTTTATTGATATCAATAAAATATCTATTTAGCAAATTTATAAAGTAAATTACCGTATTACCTCGAAATACCCCCATGGGGGTTTATTATTTCGCCAGCAAAATTTGAGGGGGGGTTAATTCGAGGGGGGGGTTTATTCGAGGGGGGGGTTTATTATTTCGTCAGAAATTTTCGTGAAATTCATAGTAAAGAAGTAGGGTTTTTCATAGTGAAGTACGGTTCTTCTTACACAAAAACGGCCATAAACGTGAGAAAATAGGTTATATTGGGGCTATAGATGTGCATCTGTACACAAATGAGCGTATAAGTGTAGATGCGATGCAAATAAGTAGTAATAATTACATCATGTACATTGCATACATGATGTACATCATTCCGGAGGGGGGGTATTTCGAGGGGGGGGTTTATTATTTCCCCAGCCCATTTTGAGGGGGGGTTAATTCGAGGGGGGGGTTTATTCAAGGGGGGGGGGGTAATTCGAGGTAATACGGTAGTAAAAACGAATTACCAATTCCAATGCTGATAATTGAAGCATGTCAAGTGACAAGTGCGTGAAGTGATGAAAGGAGTTTAAAGTGGTAAACAAAATTACTAAAGTGTTCTCATTTATTTTTTTACAACAAACAGTATTCATAATTGGCCACTTTCCAATCAAACATCACTTTTTGCTCGCACTTGACTCGAATATGTGCAGAATTGGCCCCTGGATGAATGGTGGGAAGAAAACACTAAAATCCTGAATGTCAAGGCCTCAATTTCAAAACACTGAATGTCCAATCAAAGTGACAAACTCAACTGTGCAATTTGTCATGCTGATGCAGTTACCGTATTTCCTCGAATTACCCCCGGGGGGTTTATTTTTTCAGAGTGACAATTTTGAGAGAAAAACGTGAAAAATGCAACAATAACTACCATTTATAAGTTTTTACAGCCTTATATAAGGATGTAGATGGTATAAACGATGTTCTAACGTAACACAGTAAGTGTTTTGAACATCTGTTATGCATTTCCAGGACCACAAATTCATAGTGCACATTTTGAGGGGGGGGGGGTATTTCGAGGGGGGGGGGGGTATTTCGAGGAAATACGGTATATCTAGTGTTAGTTTTATATCAACAGAAAGAGGGTATGAAACACATCAGTCACTTTGCAATCAATCATATCAAAGTAGAAAAAAAACAATGTTGTATTTGTGAAATAATGACACAGGGGAAATTCACAAACGATATACCTACCGAACATTCACAATATACCTCACAAAATCAAATAGGGTGTGTGGGAAGCTGACTGCAACACAAAGAACTGATGATATAGTATTTTGGTTTTGATACTCATGCACACTAGTAACCAGTAGGTGAATGCAGGGTGTCCAGCAAAAATTCACCGATAGTTTTTGTTCAATTTTCGGTGAGCTGTTATTTTGTGAACTTACAAAGAGCCATTTTTATATGACATAACCTTAGATATGTTGGACACACTGTAATTACACACCATAAAAATCTGCATAGCATACAAAGGATTTTGCTTACCTAAACCATGTATTCAACTTCGATTTCCACACAATCGTCATCCTTCAGTGTTTTTTTATTTTAAAACTTTGTTTTCATTTTATAGTGAATTTCTTAGTGTGATTTGACCATAATTAAGCAGAAAATTACCAGTTTTCAAGGAGTGCATGGCTGCAATGATAACTGCGATGATAGCAAAAACTGCTCCCAGACAAAGTAGTTAAAAGTACCACATTTCTTTCATAGTATTTTGTGTAAATGTAAAGTATTTTGTTATTACTCAACCCATGAGTACTCAAAATGTAGAGTAAATTTGTCACATTTACTGAAAAGAAAGTGTGACTAAAATACTTTTTACCAGGACAACGTAAAAGTGGGTATTTTTGACAAATTTTGCCCTCACAAAATCACTTACCGTATTACCTCAAATTATCACCCTAGAATTAAGCTCCCTCGAATTAAGTCCCTTCGAATTAACCCCCCTCCAAATGGGCTGGAGAAATAATAACCCCCCCTCGAAATATTCCCCCCTTCGGAATGATGTACGTCATGTACGTAACAAATACGTCATGTATGCAATGTACATGATGTATATACTGCAGCTACACATAAACTAGTTTGTGTAGCTATCTACGTTTTTATGTCCAAATATACCCCGTTTGGACACATTTATTACGTATTTTGGGTACGCAAATGCCTACTTTTTACTACGATCCTTACCAAATTACGAAATAATACCCCCCTCGAATTAACCCCCCCCCCTCAAATTTTGCTGGCCAAATAATAAACCCCCACGGAGGCATTTCGAGGTAATACGGTATTTTCATAACTTTTGCCAATTTTCACCTACAAACTCGCTAGTTCATGTGCTTTTCCCCATTTTCACAATTTCTGTTTATTATGTGCTTTCATACTCATTTTTGCCTATTTTTCCATTTTATACCTTAAAAAGCCTATATAAAACCCTACCTAAGTGAAATACTCGAGTAATTTCAAAAAGTATGCATAAAGGCGAGTACAGGTTCCCCTTTCAGAGGAAATATAAATGTATTTACTCTGTACCTGAGTATACAATTTTTTCGGGTAAACGTAAATACATACGTTTTAACAACTGTGCTCCCAGACTGTAATAAGAACTTATTTGACTTAGTCAAAAATATACGATAAATACATGTCAATAGATGTTACAGTCATCATAATAATGTGGAACCCAAAAACAATGAGCATAGTGCATCTGCACTTTTTTACAAACATTTTCAAAATTGAATAACAAGCATCCCAGGAATGACAGACTGAAAAACACCTTTATTCTCAAAAAAAAAGTATAAAATCTAAACTCTAATGGAAACAAGCACGAGGCTTTGATAAAATAATTAGTTATGAATCCTATAAATTTTAAATTCACTGAATTGATTCACTTATAATAACTCTCGGGATTAATTTACCAGTCTGTCATAAAACTGAGGCCAAGATTTTTGGAAATCTTGATACACCAATGATGTCAAAGGATTTGTGTCGTGTTGATAAACATTATCTTTGTATGTCCCATTTGAAAAATCTAAAAGGATCAACGTTATGACAATAAAAGCAAAATGAATAGGGGAAAAATTAGAGTTAATTAGAGAAAAAATCAATCATTTTTAAACATCAACCAGACAAAATCCCTCCAAAAATCTCTCATACACATTTCCAACAGATCTACTCAACAGTGTTCAGTGCCCCTGGGGCTGCACGACCACAATGGGCGGCACCGCGGGCATCGCCGCACTGGGCACCGACACAGCGCGACCACTTTCCTGCCCACCAGTACGAGTGCGCCCAGTACCCACCGTGGCTGCGGCCGTGGCTGCCGTGGAGGCGACCAGCACACCGGCAAACGACCGCTTTTCGGGCGTTGCCACCACTTGCTGCGATTGTGCCATAGTTTGTCCGTCAAGTGTGCTTTTTTGGTCATTTTTATTCGATAGAATACCGTATATCTTCGAATAAGTCCCCCGGGGAGTTTTTTCCCCAGAAGTTGTTGATGGGGGAGTCATTCGAGGGGGGGAGTTTTTCGAGGGGGAGTTATTTTTTGTTAGAATTTTCAGAGTTTGAAGAATTTGTTAGAAAAATATATCATTGATTTACTGCACAAATGGGGTAAATTTGGTAATTTTTATAAATAATTTGTAGGAGTACAAAGTTCACAATTCAAGCAGTGAAATCAATGTTAGTGAACTCTAGCTGCTAGATAATACATATATTTACATATTAAATATTATACATAAAATGTTTTTTTATATATGTGAAATGTTTTCTGTCCATCAAAGTGGGGGGGGGTATTCGAGGAGGGGGGTTACTTTTTCCTCACGCTCACAAGAGAGGGGGGTTATTCGAGGATATACGGTAAATGCACTGTGGGATCTACTTTGGGATTATTCGAGGGACTGAATGAAAAAAGTATTCATACATAGGACATTCAGATGTTAGTCAGAGCCTCGTATACTTATAACAACTACACTACTGGAAAAAAATCTCTGTCCCTCCTATTTTTTTGGTTCAATGGCGAACCATACACTAAATACGTGTCACAGAGGGGTACAATTCATACATAGGGGGGTCATTATGTCGACCCCCCACAGTAGTTATATGACCTCCGTCCTGCGTATATACCTAGTCATTATTTCGTGAACCGTGAACGGCGAGCCTTCCGCGATTTTTTTTTTACATTTCAATAAATGCGCGCCCGCACCCAGGTGGCAGTCCCAAGCCCTGTAAAGTGTAAAGTAAAGTGTCAAATGTAAAGCCAAATGCCAAGTAAAGTGTCAAATGTAAAGTCCAATGCAAAGTAAACTGCCAATTGTCATGCAAAGTTCAGTAATTAAATCTTTTCCTTTTTGTTTTGATTGACACTTTACTCTGCATTTGACTTTACATTTGACACTTTACTTTTCACTTTACAGGGCTTGGGACTGCCCCCAGAATGCTAAAAATTGACATGTGGCATAAAGGCACCTTACTCTACAAGAATTCATCCCACGTATTTATATCCCAACACGGGTCGCATGTCAGCAGGGGAGACATTTACTTTTCTTGTTCCTGATCAGGAGGACAAAGACATTTTTCCAGGAGTGTATGGTCAGAGGTTTATAAGCGGGTGGGAATCTAAAGCATGAAAGTTCAAAAAAAATTGCTACGGAAATCGTTACGACCATAAGCACGATCGTCTGAAAACAAATGTAGATAAATATTAAATGAACGATGGCCAAAAAATGTGCTATTTACCATGCGGCATGCACAAGTATATAAACACCTTCCCGGTCAGATCCGGCACCCTATTTTTGTTTTCACTATGGATGTCCTATCTCCCACTGCAGGGGGAGTAGAAAGCTAAAAAATCGAGGGGTATATGCTTATAACCCTCCTCTACACCGCAGCAATGGGGGGCACCACGGCGACTCACTATAGCGTGGTTCGCCATATACGCAACATTTTTTGAGCTTTTTCAGTGTCCCAGACAGGTCCGGCACCCACCTGATTTTGTTGCACTATGGGTGCTGTAGCTCCAGCTGTGTGGGGGTAGAGAGTTGGAATTTGGAGTGAGTGTAGCAGACACCCCCCTCTACTATACACTATGACTTTCGGCGACTTACTATAGCGCCGTTCGTCATGTTTCAGTTTTTTTCAAAATTCAGTGTCCCATTTTGTTCCGGCAACCATCTGTGTTGATATTAGGTCTCAATAGCACCCATGAGTGAAATTTTGCAATAGAACACCTGAGCGAACCACATGCAAAGCTAAGAACTTTTTTCAAAACATTTTAGGTCATAGAAAAATGATCCCTAACCCATGGCCTCAATACTGAGACAAATCCCAATCCACCAAACTTACCAATGGACATTCTGATCCCAAAAATGTAGGGTGTTAACTTTCCGTTTTCGGTTTGCCACAGAACAAATTTTTGCCTTTTGATTTTCTGGCCAATAATTTTTTCACTTTTCATGTTTTGCGGCTAATAATGATTTTACCTTTCCGTTTTCCATTTTCCACCAAGTAAAATTTTCTCTACCTTTCTGTTTTCTCTTTTCTGTAAAAAATTGTATTTGGCAATCTCCCAAAAAGTCCCATCCCATTTGAACCGTACGTGTGTGATACACCCACCCCCTCCTAAGTGTCAGACAAAAAATTTACTTTTAGCAACTTTTTTGTTAGACACTTGAAATGTTGATTTATGGTGATTTACAGGAGAGGGTTCAAGGTGGAAGGTTGTGTAAAGAAAATAACCTTTAAAATGCCTCCTCTACAAAATTTACTTGGGGTCAATTTTGTGATGTCATAATGACATTATTGCAGGAACAAACTTTGACAAAAACATAACTTTTAAATGTACCCCAAGTAAATTCTGTAAAGGAGGCATTATAAAGGCTATGTTCTTTACACAATCTTTAACCTTGAGCACTCCCCTGTAAATCACCATAAATCGCCATTTCATGCGTCTAACAAAAACGTTGCCAAAATTCGATTTTTTGTCAGACACTTAGGAGGGTGGCGGAACTGTAGGAATTTTTTAATGAAATTGAAATGCAATGACCGACCCTATAGTGAGTTGCTGGCGGATGCCCTATCAGTGTATACTACAGGGAGGGTGTTGGCTGCACTCCACCCAAATTTCAGCTCTCTACCCCTCACACAGCTGAAGATATGGTACTAATAGCGTAACGAAATACGACTGGTGCCGGAATTGTGTGGGACACTGAAAAAGCCGAAAAAATGTTGCATATACGGCGACCCACCCTGTAGTGAGTCGCCATGGCCTCCTCTATTGATGTGGCGTACAACTATATAACCCGCATACTCAGCTTTCTAGCACCCGCGCAGCGGTAGTAAAGGCAACTCAAGTGAAATCAAAAATAGGGTGCCGGACCTGACCGGTAAGGTGTTTACTTTACTGTTCTCTAAATTCTCAGATATCGAATTGCAGAACGTGTAATCGTACCGCACCAATAATTCCCCAGGACAAATGGACTTATTATGATTTGACACGGAAATTCGACATGAAACTAAATTTCCCACAAAGAAAGGTTTGTCTAAATGATTAGTGAAGTAAATAATGCCTGTACTAGATAAAACGGGAGACTATGTTTTGTCCAAAAGTGTAGCATACCTAAATCAGGTTCTACCATCAACTACTGTTGACGGAGATCGACAATTTTTCGTTCAGAAAAGCTCAAATGCGCTCAGTAATTTTGGCTATGGATGTGAGGAGCCACAATGTTTTCAACACAAATCTATCGGTTTCATGAAATTCACCAATAAACTAGTGTGTGCAGCCGCAATAACCAATAGAAAATGGAAAACCGCGATACACGCCATCGCATTCATTCCATCCAGTAATACATAGATCAAAAAGGGGCAGTGCCATCCCTGTAAAGTGTAAAGTAAAGCGTCGAGTGTCATGTAAAGTGTCAATTGTCATGATATACGTAAAGTGGCAATTGTTGCAATAATTAAAAATGCAATAATAATTATTTTGTGTGATTGACAGTTTACACGACCTTGGACACTTAACTACCGTATTTCCTCGAAATACCCCCCGGGGGGTGATTGTTTCAGAGTGAGAATTTTGAGGGGGGTGTTAAACGAGGGTTTCCGAATCACAAACCACAGTTTTGTCATGTACGTTCTCTGTACACTCAATTTGGGGGGGGGTATTTCGAGGGGGTGGGTAATTATTTCATAGTGTCCATTTTAAAGGGGGGGTATTTCGAGACGGGGGTATTTCGAGGGGGGGGGGTATTTCGAGGAAATACGGTACACACATTACAGGGCTCGGGAGAAACTGGCCACAGTAAAACTTGAACCCAAAAAGCCGACTGCAACATGAACAGCGCAAGGGCAACGCACCTGCGGCTGCAGGGGCTCGCCGTGGGGGTCGTCGTGGCGCAGGTGCAGCTCAGGCTCGTCGTCCTCGTCCACGTCCTCGTCGGCGTCCGCGTCGAACTCGGTGTCGCCGGCCGACGTGCCAGTGACGCCCGTGTCGCTGCGCTTGCTCGCGCCCGTGCCCTCCACGCACGACTGCGCCCCTTCCAGCTGACCCGCCGCCTCGTTCGCGTCCTGGGGGGGGGGGGTTGAGTTTGTGTTTCGGTCGGCTTGTTTTTGGGTGTTGAACGATGTTTTGAGTCTTTTCTCTTTTTTTTTTGGGGGGGGGGGTGATTTTGGGTGATAATTCATTTTACCGTTTGTGATGATTATTTATCGATTCGTTTGACGCTTTGCGTATGTACCCAGTTCAACGAGGGAACTCCTTGTAGTGAAAACTACCATATACCATCTGAAAAAAAACGAACGGACGTAAAAAATATTATTATTAGATCACATTGCTCCCACTTTGAGTGAATTTTCTGCACAATTTTTCGCGTCACCTTGCCAATGCATAAAAATATGGTAGCATTCAAAGGATAGCGTTCTGTCCATCGAGTATAGCAAAAATGAGACTCTAATTGATTTGATAGTATACCTCTATTAACTGTGCGAAAACCCCACTCAATAATGAAACATTAGGATACACCTCCACAATATAAAAATGACCGCCTGCGCCTGGTTAGTTTGGTGTGCGTAATTTATGCATTGAAAATCGATATTTTCGAACTTAGTTAAGTTTTCCAAACGGCAGAGAACTTGAAGGGAATTGGGTAGAAAAATCAGTATGTTGTATTCACAGACAGACTACTGCGTATTTGCGAAATATCAGGCTGTAAACTAAGTTTCTTATATTTTTTGCGATCTCATAGAAATGCGCATTCCTGCGTCCCATTCTGTTGTACATTGGCCGATTTTGATGCCCTTCGAGTATGTTGGGGTTTGGGGTCTGGGCTATGGCGAATTGTTTTGGTTTGCTCGAATAATTCCCCAGTCCCGAGATAAGGGGGGTCTATAAAAAGGTGGTCATTTTGCACGGATGATCTGCACATTGATTTTGAAGCTTAAGAACTTGGCCATTTCTGGGCCGATTCGGATCGTTCAACACTTAAAATGATCAGGACAACCTGCAGATCCAATTTTTGTGGTCGGGTTAGTGATGTCTAAATTCCGTATGCCGATTTGACCCAGTTTTTAAACACACAAAAAAATTTTTAAACAGGCTATCATATACGTTAGACAAATACAATAAACTTGACACAAAAATTATTTTAATATCTCTTTCCAATCAAAAGTTATAGCACTTTGAACTTTTGCCTCTCACTCATGAAAAACCCACATACAGTGCATACAGATAATCAGAACATAAAAACGAAATCTACAGAAAATTATGATCATTTTAAGCATTCATAGGTGAAAATCGGCTGAGAAATGGCCAAGATGTAGAGTTTTGAATGTGCATACTCGTTAACGAGGCTCCCGGGAACAACGCGAACCGACAACCTGTGACGACAAAAATTTTGTTTCGTTTTATTGTGTATGATAACGTCATATATAAAAATTTATGTTTGTCCTAGGCAGAAAGAGTGATCGAGATCTAGGTGTCTGACACAACAATTATTCAATTTTCGTGACATAAAGAAAGTTGAAAGCCCAAAAAGTTTTTGTCGTCACACGTGTCAGTGTAAACGCCGCTTTAAGCAAAAGTGTAAAACAGACCTTCTTATTGCTCTCTTCCAAATGTTTCATCAGAACGGCCACGACCACGTTGACCAGCACGAACTGACTGATGAGGACGAACACGACGAAAAACACGGGCGCCAAAATGGGCGACACGCAGCAATTCGCCGTGCAGTTGTCGTCGGGGTCGCAGTCGTCTCTGCGTTTCCGCGCACCTTTTATTGCACTTGGCGCCTTTTTAAGGCGCCGTCCAGGCGCCTTTTTTCTTTAAACACAATTTTGTGTCAATTTTTCAACCATTTTTGGGGGATGAAATTGAAATATTTTATGTGTGACTAGCCTCACAGCTCAAACAAACATCAGATTTCATAATAAACTGCTGTCGCTTCAGGTTCGGCACCGATTTTTTGGGTTTTACCAGTGCCATATCTCCGGCTGTGGGCGAGCTATGGAGCTGATACTTAAGTGGTATATAGGCGTAACACCCCCTACTATACACCAACAAGGGGGGCTTCGGCGACTCACTACAGTGTGGGTCGCTGAACATGTTTAAAAATATTGCGCAATTTTTGCTGTCCGCGACAAGTTCGGCATTCACATGGAATCCTCACTGCGGATGCCATAACTCATGCCAGCTTTCTGTCCGCGTCAAGTTCAGCACTAAATTTTGTAATCCAGTTGACACAAAGTTTTGCACCTGATGTTGTTATTTCAGATTAATGTCAATGACTATGTTAACTCTATAAAACCATGCAGAAAATATTTCTGTGTGCCACTAGAGAACAGAAAATGCTCACTGCCCGACCCCAATCGACCCAACCCGACTCCACCCTCAAAGGGTCGCAGACAAAAAAAGTGACTTTATGTCAGTTTTTTATTATGCACTTGAAAACTTGGTTTACGGTGCTCTCTAGAATAGCATTGAAGGTTTCAAAGTGCGTAAAGAACATTCCCTTGAAAATGCCCCCTGAAGAATTTTGTTGGGGGTAAATGAAAAAGTGTCAAAACTGGTCTATTTTTGTTCCTGTGATGATGTCACTATGACGTCATCGCATTTACCCCACCAAAATTCTTCAGGGGGGCATTTGTGGGGGCATGTTCTTTACACACTTTGGAAGCTTTAACTCTCCTCTGGAGGGCACTGTAAACCTAGTTTTTACCGTAAATGCTCTATTAGGACGACACCCCCCCCCCAATAAAGCGACCTCTCCAATAGTACGACCCCCTTTGGCACGTTGTGTAAGTATAAACCGACCCTCTCCAATAATCCGACCCCCTCCAATAATCCGTTCCCCAAAGAAAAATTTAAAAAAAAGAAAAACGATGTCGCAATCTTCGGACACCGCTAATTGATATCGTTGAACCCGAATATTAAGTATTTTGAGAATTTTGTGGCTTTGATGTGATTACCTATTGCTTAACGGTGCCATGCTCATACACGTTAAATGAAAAGTTGAGTTGTTGAGTTTTTGAAAAAGACAATACGACCCTCTCCAATAAAGCGACCTCTCCAATAATGCGACCCCCAAAAATGTGCTGAAAACAATAAACCGACCGTCGCCTTATTGGAGCATTTACGGTAAGTGTCTAATAAAAAAAATGATAAAGAAAAAATTTTCATCTGACACTCCATGGGGGGACGGGGTGGGGAGGGAAGGGACGTTGAACGGAGAATATTAAGGCGGTAGTGAGTATTGAAATCAGTTTAATACCTCCATGACAATCACTAATACACAAAGTAATCAAAAAATCAATGTCGAATTTGATGTGAAACTGAAAAATTGTGGGTCCGGACTTGACGCGTACAAAAATCGGCGTGAAAAAAACCTTTGATGATCGGCGGCCCACTCCATAGTGAGTTGCCGATGGCCACGCCGTGGCATATAGTAGGTGGGGGTGTTGACTGCAACCCCCCCCCCAATTTCACACGTATACCCCTCCAAGAGGAGATATAGCCTGTGTACTGGAGGGTACCGTTCTGCTGCTGAACTTTTCGCGGACAGCTAAAATCGGAAAAAAAGTTTGTCGTCTGGGTCTGAAACTTAAAATGCGATTTACTCAAAATTTTATGGATTTGTCGACTTTTAGAATTAGACGCTTCAATTGGTTGGACGCCTCAGAAGCATATTCGTTGTCCAAAGCGGGGTTTAAATTATCACCAATAGCTCCCACACACTAGTTGAGATCAAAATTCGTATCAATTAAATTCAACTAAATTTTTATTAATTATGTGATTTCAATATTCCTATGTGATAGAGCATAGTTAATTTAATATCGTGACACTTAATAATCATTGTTTCTATTAAGTGTGATGCTTTGAAAAAATTAATTTAATTTAGTTGACATTCACTTGACATTAAATTGCAATGTCAACCACTTGTGTGTCACGTTGTCGCGGGGCAGGCCTGTTACGCACATTTGCCCGTTTTTTTCACTTGACACTTTTTCAAGTGATTTTCAGATATGAGTAAAGTGAAAAAAAGTTGCGCAATGACATTAGTGAACTTTTTTCACTTCACTCATATCTGAAAATCACTTGGAAAAGTGTCAAGTGAAAAAACGGGCAAATGTGCGTAACGGGCAGATGTGCGTATCAGTGCACCCCCATTGTCGCCCCCCCCCAAAAAAAAAACGATACTCAACGCACGAGCAAGCGCAGAATCGACGACAAAAACACGACGACAAACCTGAGTGTGTCTTTCATGATGCCGTTCCAATTGTCGCCGGTGGCAATACGGAATAACGTGAGTACGGCCATGCCGAATGTGTGGAAGTGCGCGTGCTCGCCCAGACCTGCGTGCGGAATGAATTAAACTTTTGGGAGTGTTTTTTGTATACTCGGCGTACGTGATACTCTGCCCTCGCACTGATTTATGTCTCGTGTTGGAAGCGTGCCAATGATTATTAAATCATGCGATTTCCGTATAAATATGAAAAAAATTCATCGATGTGAATATGTTTATGAATAACATTATAACAACAATCAATTTTGTCATCTTTTTATAAAACTCGGACGCGTTCACCGTTGTTGGCACACTTCCAGCGGGAACCACGCGTGCAGGGTGTAAAGTAACCGGAGTATAGTTCTTTTTCTGTTCAAATCATTTTGTGGACAGGCCACTGCTCACTTATGTCACGAAAAACTGTCAGTGTCATAAAAAATGTCCTACAAATTTGTAAAATGCAATGCGAAATGTTAAGGTAAAGTAATATCTATTCATTTTATTTTTGACACTTTGAATGACAATTGACACTTTACACGGTTCGGGATTTTCACTTGGAAATGAATCTTCAAATGCAATTTTCTGAAAATCGACGTTTTGGGCTTACTGGCTTTTTGAGATAGAGCACTCATTTCATTTGCAATAATATCCACAATAATAGCCACTCCAGGAACAAAACATGGACACCAGTAAAAAAATGAAAACTGTAAAAATGGTCCTAAAGTACTCCGATGGGATCAGTGAGTCAAAAGATTTGGGCAAATTTTTTGGTTATATACATTGCATATATATGAAGGGACAATATTCTAAAATTCGTCATTTCTCACATTATTTGCTATTGTGCACCCAACTATCAAGGCATTATAGCTTTATTTTGCAAATGTCCGGAACCAACCCAAAAGCACATTTTGATTTCTTAGGTATAAAATGGCTCTGGTGACTACCCATGAAACTCTGTTGTTTCTAGTATTTAGAGTACATTTTGGGCTTCGCAATGGTGCAAAATATAGCCATGACACGGACCTGGGTGTGGCTTTTCCAGGCAATTCAAATTTCTGGAATCAAACTGGATAACATGTTTTGATTTTTTATGTATAAGATGGCTCCAGTGAACCCCATAAAAGTTTGTGGTTTCTGATAGAGGACATTCTAGACTTCCTAACGATGTAAAATATAGCTATAATTATGTTATAGTTGGGTGCACAATAGCAAATAATGTGAGAAATGCCCAATTTTAGAAAATTGTCCCTTCATATTTGCGATGTATATAACCAAAAATTTTGCATATATTTTTTGACTCACTGATCCCATTGGAATACTTTAGGACCATTTTTACAATTTTCAATTTTTTACCGGTGTCCAACTTTTGGCTATTGACTCGTGGAGTGACTCATATAAAGAGGAAAAACGATCACATAATCGAGAAAAAATTAAATATAAAACTGGAATATGGCCACCGAAACATGACATGGTTTCGCTACACCCCTGAGCCGTCAAAAATGTGCAAAAGGCGGCGAAACGCGGAAAATAGTCACCTTCGCAGGGGTGTTCGTCGGAGCACTCGAGCCTGCCGAACAGCTCGACGCCGAGCGCGGCGAAGATGAAGAAGAGCAGGAAGAAGAGCAGGCCCAAGTTGCCCACCTGCGGCAGCGCCTGCCCCACCGTGTCCAGCAGAGAGCGGATGCCCTTGGCCATCTTGAGCAGCTTCAGCACTGCGAAGGGCACCCAGTCATACACTCACTCACAGCAAAAAATGGGTGTGTGGATGTGCGGTGAAGCGTTGGGGAGTGACTTCACGCCAGACACTTCCCGACGCTTCACCAAGCATGCCGGCGCTTCCACACGCATCACGAAAATCTGCGTGAAGGCACTTCACGCCTCTTAATATGGCGCTCCCACACAAATGTGTGCATGGGAGAAACGTGTGGTAGCGCTAGCGCGGTGAAGTGTCTTCCGCATTTTGGATGCGCGTGAAGCGCGCGGTGAAGCTAGGTGAAGCGTGTGGAAGACACTTCACCCAGATTTACGTGATGTTGGTGGAAGCGTGTGGAAGCGCGCCGCTTCACGCGCATCCAGCCCGCTTCCACACGCTTCACAGATCCATTTTTTGCTGTGACTGGCACTCGTTCACAGAACCATTCACCAGTACATGTTTCAATCGAGTTTCCATGCAACCATCACATTTTTAATTGCATTTTCGTTTTGCATAGTAAATATTTTTCGCAATATTGGCAGTTAGTAACATTTAACTGCTTTGTCCACATTTGCTACTTTCTCACCAAACAATTTTCTGAACGATCTTATGTGAACTCTGCGGACGACACAAATTATTTACACGCGCACATAAACCACCTGTCTTGCGCAACAACGCGCCAAAATGTATGCATTTTCGTGAAACGCCAAAGTTGAAAAAAACACATTTAAAACATCATAAAACAGAAAATCCAATTAAATCCAATCCAATAAAAATGAAATGGCTCACCTCTGGCTATTCTCAAAACTCTCATGACTCTGATAATAGTTGGGTTTATGGGCAGTTTCAGAGCATGGAATTCCTCAAAAACTATGCCAGCTATAGACAAAGCGACGATAAATGCATCCAAACGATTCCACCTGGGAAAAATACGAAAAGTGTGATGTATCATATTTCTAAGTTCAAAATTTGATAAATGCATACCTAACATACCGTATTACCTCGAATTACCCCATGGGGGTTCATTATATCGCCAACAAATTTTAAGGGGGGGGGGGTAATTCGGCCCTGTGCCATTACGCAAGTAAACCCATTATGCATCTAGAACAAGAACGCATTTAACTATACCAGGAAGGTATGCTGAAAACATGCAATAAAACACATGATTTTAAGGGTGAAAATCTATAAAAAGTCTGAAAGTTAGCGACTTTGGGTGAAAATTAGGGTAAAATTGCTAAAAAACGATCCAGATAGCTAGATAGCTCAGCAATTTGCTTGGGGGGGGGTTCTGTTCAGGGAAAAGTAACCAAAAAATTTGCCTCTGGTATAGATAGATAGTTGGGCAGTTTGCGGTGGGAAGCCTCTTTCTCACCCCTGCGTGTATGTGTCTATGGAATGGATGTAGATGCGTAATGGGTTTACATGCATAATAAGCCTGACCCGTTTATTCGCGTGGGGGGGGGCTTATCCGAGGGGGGGGGGTTATTATTTCGTCAGAAAATTTCGTGAAATTACTAGTCAACAATGTGTTCTAACATGTCCAAAACCGTTAATGAATGTGACGAAAAAGGATATATTTGGGAATTTTTATGTACATCGCTACTTACACAAGGTTAACGCAAACCATCCAGAAAAAATATTTAAATTTTTTAAAGTATTTTTTCTAAAATGACTTTTTGAATTTTCGAATTTAGTTATTGAATTTTCCAATTTTCCAATTTCCAATTCCAATTTTTTTTGGTAGTTTTCGAATAAAATTTTTTCTAAATTTAATTAAATGCAATATTTGGGTAGTCATCATATGTTCATATAACTTTTTAAATATTATTTTAACAATTGCCCAGCATTTTCATCAATCAAAGCCCTTATGTGCACCAGTTTATGATATCTTTGTTTCATTCACTCATCGATACAAGAACAGGGAAAGGCAATGAAACAAAACATTTTCAAAATCAATGCCAATACACACAACTCATCTGTAGTGACTGCACACACTCTCTCTGGTTACAATTCACTCGAATCATAAAAAATTTGAAAAGTCGTTTCCAATCTTTTGAAAACAAAATCGATTTTTATGTATTTTTTCACCGCATGCTCAAAAATTCGAAAAGTCCTAAAAAATTTGAAAATTCAAAAACGTTTTCGAATTTTCGAATCTTTCTTTGCCATTGTTACACAAGGTATATGTGTAGCTGCGGTGCAAACCGGCAGAAGTAAATACATCATGTATGTTGCATACACGATGTACATCATTTCAGACGGGGGGGGGTATTTCGAGGGGGGGGTATTTTTATCAGCTCGAAAAGACCAGGGGGTATTTCAAGGGGGTATAATTCGGGGAAATACGGTAGTTAAGCCGGAATTACAGCTCAGCCGCGTTTGACGTGAAATGATGACGTCATAAAATTGATTACATCGAAATAAACAAAGGTACAGCATTGAAATTTCAGAATTAGATAGTTCTAGTAATTGTGTGTAATGTCCCAAATTTTTTTTACCAAATAATCATTATTCAAGTAGTTATTAATTTAACGTCAAAATTTTTTGGTGATGTAAAATGTTTGACGTGAAATGTTGATGTAGAATGTGTAAATTTTGACGTAAAATTTATAACTTATTAAATAATAATTATTTTCTTAATTTTTTTAGGACATTATACACAATTACTAGAACTACCAAATTCTGAAATTTCAACGCTGTACTCTACTCTTTCAATGTCTATTTTGATGTAATCAATTTTACGACGTCATCATTTCACGTCAAACGCCGCTGAGCTGTAATTCCGGCTTTAGAAGTAAATATGTAATGTGATGGCGCCACGGCGCTGGTTTCTGTTGATGGCGCTATCTGGCCCCCGGCGCCATTATTCTGAATGGCGCCATTTTTTGTCGGCTGCATTGTTTTTGATGGCGGCACTGTTTGATGATTACAGGTTTTTATCCCCCGATGGACTTCTTACCCCGGGGGATGATATAGTCCTCGAGGACTATATCGGCCGACAGCCCTTTTTGTATGAGGACTATGTCAACCTAATTATATATATTTTACCTACTGCATGCATTACATTGACCCGCGGCACGCGGCACGCGGCCTTGCTTTATATTGACCTTTCATTGACCCGTTGCCCGCGACCCGCTTGCATCAGATCAAAAATGTTTTTTGACGCGTGGCACGCCACAATTACGCACGCGTCTGTTAGGCCTATTGGCATCGATTGCATGGTTCAGTGTACTTATTATTCTACAGTAATCTGACAATGATGCGCGTCTGTTTGGCAGACGCGTGTCCGCTCGATGCATTTACGTCTGCAATCATCGAAAAAACCGACCCCTGCACGCGACATTAAATAAGAGCATGCGCGATAGACTTGCGTGTGGCACAGCTGTTTCTTTTCAGCAATAGTTTTTCCATTGTGATGTAAAATGGCTTTGAGATCGCCGACCGGTGTGCACGGGGGATTATGGGCGATAATCCAGCCGTAAAAGTAAATTAGTCTCGTAGAAAAGTATATTCCATTCCGAAACACATTTTCAAATGCACTCTTTAGGAATCAAACTCCCATTTTGTATTTATGGGAATTCTGAGCGACTAAAATTGATTAATCAATGTTTTCTGCACAATAACAATCAGATTTCAACGTCTTTTTCAATTTCTTTGTCCTTCAATTTTTAAAAAACAAATTTCAATCCTAATTAATCAATAGAGTGATTCAATTAGAGTCAATCAATCAATTAGAGTCAAGTTCAATGGAGTCAATTAGAGTGGAAATCTGATGTAAACGGATGCAAGACTAGTTCACATTGAAGTTCGTCCAGCATCGCACGCAAGTCCATTATGCATGTGGCTATTTACTGGCGGATAACGGTAAATGAAGAACAATGCATGCAACTTCAAAACTCAATTTCTTGGCCATTTCTCAGCCGATTTTCACCAATGAACACTTAAAACGATCAGAATCACATGGAGATTGCATTTTTGTGTTCAGATTATTAAGAATTTGGTAAACTCATGGTAATCATGACAGACAAATCACCAATATACTACAGACAAAACGCCAATTCAACACAGACGAAACGCGAATGCAACACAGACAAAAAGCGAATGCAACACAGACAAAACACTAATGCAACACAGCAAAATGCCAAAGCATTTTGTCTGTGATCCATTGGCGTTTTGTCTGTGTTGCATTCGCTTTTTGTCTGTGTTGCATTCGCGTTTTGTCTGTAGTATATTGGCGATTTGTCTGTTATGATTAGCATGAGTTTACCAAATTCTTAATAATCTGAACATAAAAATGCAATCTCCATGTGATTCTGATCATTTTAAGTGTTCATTGGTGAAAATCGGCTGAGAAATGGCCGAGAAATTGAGTATTGAAGTTGCATGCATTCACCCACGCAATCAATAATCCGATTATAAATACGTCTGCACGCGAATTACATAATTCGGGCGGCGGACGTATTTTTCCGCACACGCCATTGACCCCGCAATAATCCAATATGGCGAAAGTCCCTTAACTGGACACACCGATAATCGATGTCAATAGGCCTAACAGACGCGTGCATAATTGTGGCATGCCACGCGTCAATAAATATTTTTGATCTGATGCAAGCAGTGTTCTTGCATTGCAATAAATAAAAGGAAGTATAAAACACATTTCCATGGCCCAACAGATGCCCCAATAGTGTAATTAGATATTTTGTATGGAGGACTACATCATCCCACGTTATAAAAGTCGGGCCGAAGTAGTCCTCCGGGTGATGTAGTCCTCGAGGGCTATATCATCCCAGGGAGTAAGATGTCCATCGGGGGATAGGGTACGTAAGCCGTGCCACCTAGGGATGGAAAAAACGCTTTCTAATGACCCTGTTTTTTAAAACGACATTTTTTTAAAGCTGCAAGATATGGTTCTGAGTCAGCTAGTCATAGGTATATCAGAGACATGGTAGTTTGTGATATG
>OZ038455.1:26248334-26345456 GCA_964036195.1 Sphaerolaimus hirsutus
AATGCAGTCACTCGCACTGTCAATGTGAATACGCTGCTGCGGGTGAATGAGACCCCGTTTTGGCTGGGGTTTCGGGTTCATGTACCGTATTTACTCGGGTAATCCCTCCCCTGCGCCATCCCATATCTAAACCCATCCCACATCTAAACCCATCCCACATCCTGGCCCATAAATTGGATGCCTGTCATATTTGATGCGTATTCCTTGCATTTTTGGTGGATAATGGATGCAAATAAATGTTGATGATGAAAAAGTGCTACATTAAGAGCCACTATCAAGGACTCGGTGATTTCGCTGGTCAAAGTTGTACTCAATGACACTGACTGCACTCAATAGTTGTCAACTGTCATGTTTTAACACATGTGGTGTCAAATTGTCTTCAAACACTCTAACATGTTATTAAAAATGGCTAAAGCCAACAAAAAGTGGACGCCATATCCAAACATGTATGCCTTTGAATGCAGAAAAGTAATATATATCATAAAAATCTTGCCATTTTAAGATTGAGCTATCAAAAGAAGTATATCAAGGGTAATTTATACCTTTATTAATGATATAAGTAGGCTATCAACACAGCAAATTTTATCACAAGGATACAATTTCACCAGACTTTTGCATGTCAGTGTGAGCTGAGTCAATGTGCTGCACACTTGAAAGATACAAAAAGCTCACGCTGCCATGCAAAAGTTTGGTGAAATTGTATCCTTGTGATAAAATTTGCTGTGTTGATAGCCTACTTATATCATTAATAAAGGTATAAATTACCCTTGATATACTTCTTTTGATAGCTCAATCTTAAAATGGCAAGATTTTTATGATATATATTACTTTTCTGCATTCAAAGGCATACATGTTTGGATATGGCGTCCACTTTTTGTTGGCTTTAGCCATTTTTAATGGGATATAGTTCTTTTTGGTGGCCACGGGCCCACTAGGATATCCATTATTAATATCAACAATGATGTCATGATTTAGAAAACCACAAATGTGTGGTGTGTGGTCCATAATACCACAACTTTGACTATGAACTACCCCTCCCGGGGCGAGACCAGAAAGTGACCGGAAAATTCCGACTTTTTCAACGTCTGCGTAAATAATTTTGCGCGCAAGCGCGCATTCTTCACCAGACATAAGGTATATTATCATTCGATTTGCTTCATGTGACCGCAAATCGTTGTAAATACATTCAATGTTGTGTTTTTGCTGTTTTGTATGTATATCTACATACATATACAGCGTTCCATGGCGCTGACACCAACGCCAATGGCGCCATGGTGTGGCGCCCAGGCTGGCTGCGAGGGTTCCGCGCGTGCGTTTCCGCACGCAAGCACGTAAAAAACGTTGGGTGGACATGTGTTCCGCGCAAAGACAATAACAGAAGTCGCCTGACGCGCGCACATACACACAACTCTGCAGCCCCTGCGCGCGCACAAAAATGGCGCGCGCGTAACAGGCAAAGTCTGTGTGTGGAACAAAACATTTTGACGCGCACAAAATTATCGCAAAAGCATAAATAATCTTGTGTTAAACTTTGCAATTATTATTCCATAATAGGAACTAAATATTATGATGGAAAAACTGTAGCATTTTTTGTTCATAATTAAGATGGTTTTCGTTTTTAAAAAGTCATCACACTTAAAAACAAACAATGAAAATCAAGTGTCACAATATATTTTTATATAATTGCTTTATTTCAGTGATCGCCACACCATTCTGATCATTTTAAGTGCTCTACCATCAAAATCGGTAGATAATTCATGGAAATATGCAGTTCCGACTGTGAAGCCACTAAAAAATTCCCAATAATGACTTAGTGCTCATTGTGTGTTCGTTTTGCGAACACGTAGAATCTGTGTGCGTGCAAAAACTAAAATTTCCGCGCGCCTGGTCAATTTGACCTCTAAGTCCGCGCGCGTTGACACGTTTTGTTTCTGTGCCCATAGACCTGATCAACACACAAGCGCGCTGTTGCATTCCCTACGTGCGCAACAAAAATTGGTTCCGCGCATTTGTTTTAGCACTGTGTTTTTCACGCGCGGAACACTCGCGGCCAGCCTGGTGGCGCCTACTAAAGGCGCCAGCGCCATGGCGCCATTTCGCCACTATGTAGGTATAATTTTAGGGGGGGGGGGGCTGAGCCCCCCCCCCTCGCCGGCCTCCGTAAACAAGCAGCCCCCCCCCCTGCTCAAAAATCCTGGATACGTCCCTGGTTGAGTAAATACATGATGTGAAAGCTATTGTAATTATCGGAAAATGTAAGTGGAAGATGAATACCATTTCCAAATTTTTTATTATACACTAGTGACTAGAGTATTAAGTAAAATTTAAACAAAAATGATAAAAAATAATTTAAGTAAAATAAAATCAATGTGTAAAAATTTTTTGATTAGAAAAAAATTATAAAAATTGAATTTAAACTTAAATCAAAATAATAAAAAATAACCAAAAAAAAATATTACAAAAATTCAATTTAAATATAAAAATAATTCATTTATTTTGATTTTTATGTAAATTAAATTTTAAAAAAGTAGATAAGAAAAAAATTAAAAAGATAATTTAAAATGATAAAAGCTAAAATATAATTTTAAAAACTTATTTATTTATTCTAATTTTCAAACAAAAAAAAAAATCAACAAATTGTTTTAAATTTTTTTAATACAATACAATTAAAATTAAACTAAAATCAAAACCAAAATAATAAAAAATTATAAAAGTTAAATGTAAATATAAAAATAATTCATTTTTTATTTTAATATAAATTGAATTGAAAAAATTAAGTAGATAAGAATAAAATTAAAAAGCAAATAATTCAAAATGATAATAACTTGAATATAATTTAAAAAAAGTATTTAAGTGTATTAATTTTCAACCAAAAAAATCAGCAAATTTTTTTCAATTTTCTTTAATATAATTCAATTTAAACTAAAATAAAAATAGTAGAAACTAACCAAAATAAAAAAAATATTACAAAAATTTAATTTAAATATAAAAATAATTAATTTATTTTGATTTTAATATAAATTAAATTATAAGAATAAAGTAGATAGGAATAAAATTAAAAAGCAAATAATTTAAAATGATAAAAAGCTCAAATATAATTTAAAAAATTATTTATTCAGTTTAATTTTCAAACAAAAAATCAACACCTTTTTTATAAAAAAAATTAAACACATTTTCAAAAAAAAAATTTTATTAAAAATATATAAATATTTTTTTTGTGTTTATTTTTTAATAAAAATATGTTAAAACAAAGAAACAAATATAAAAGCATGAGTATAACAAAAAATAATAATTTTAAAAAAATATATAAAAAGTAATAATAATGATTTTTAAATTTGAAAATTTAAAACAAAATTTAAGATAAACAAGTTTAAAAAAATTTTGCGTTCATTAAATTTAAAAAAAAAAAAATAAATTATTTTCAAATTTAAAAATTCAATAACTTTAAAAAAATAAACATTTAGCATCTCCTTGTCACGCGAAATCCGTTTTTAACTAAACTGGACCCAGTATAAAATCAAGCAGCACTTTCAGCACACATGCGCATTTTACACAAAACACGCAAACTCAAATAACTTTTCTAAATCTCAATCAAAATTAGCCAAAAAGAGCTCATTTGAAAGCTCTTGTCCCAGCGCACATCAACAAATTTTTTTTATTGCATACTTTGTATTCAAATTTTAAATTTATTCATGTTTTAAGATTTCAAACCGCTACTGTCCTAAAGTGGGCGGAGCCTGTAACAAATTTTTTGTAAAATAATAAATTGCATCATAAGCTCTTTCATATGAGCCATTATTCAATAAAATCGGTTGTGTTACAGGGAAGTTATTGCAGTTTGAAGTTTTTCATCCCAACAACAACAACAACAACAAGAACAAGAACAGCACCTCAGAACGAAATTCTTGAAAAACTTTTTTCCAGTTCAACCAATCGGTTTGAGAATTGGAGTCAATATACTTTCCGACACGGGCTTTCCAACGGCGTAGACGGTTTCCTTGTATCTAATGGCGTTCTAAAGTTATTTGAGTTTTAATTTTCGATTTTCCGCATTTTGGTGTGTCTGACCATATTATGGGTGGGTCGCTTGCGCCCTCCCTCGGCAGCGAGGGATGGCGCTGGCGCGCCCACCCGATATTAGATCGATTACCTTGTGTCTCCATGACTTTTTTGAAATTCCCTAAGTTAAATAAGTCTATTAGAGAGACAAAGTAGATTTAGATGTGGGATGGGTTTAGATGTGGGATGAGCCTACGTCCCCCCTCCTACCCCTGTTACACGTGTGAAGAAATAAGTCTCCCCCTTGAATGATTTTCCCCACTGAAAAATGGATGAAAATATAAAACTTGGCGTTTGGTGCTATTTTGCTGTGACGCCAGTGTTGTTTGGCGCCAGCCCATGAAAAGCGCCATGGCACTTTTGGCTCTTGGCGCTATTTCTTCGTGGTGCTGGGAAAAAAAATGCCTGGCGCCAGCGCATAAGCAGAAAGCGCTATGCTGCTTCTGCCGCTTGGCACCATTTTGCTCTTGGCACCATTGGCGCTTGGCGCTGGGGGTCGAAAAAGCCCCACGGGGCTTCCTACATCACTAACGTGAACATAATACTGTCAAAATACCCCACCCACACACAGTTGAAAGTAAACCCAATATTATTGGCATCGGACGATCCGAAAAAAAATAAATTGGAAAGCTTTAAACAAAAATTCATATTGACCAATAGACCACAACTCACTGCACATGGCACCTGGAGTTTTGAAATAAAGGATGTTACAGTAACCAGAAATAGATACATGTTAGTTGGGGAAATGTTGATTTTATGTGTAGACAAATTAGACATTTAGGCATTTTGGCTCATATTGTTACAATTACCGCAAATCCTCGAATAAGACCCCCCTCGAAAAACTTCCCCTTGAATAACTCCCCCTCTTGAATAACTCCGCCCATCTGGATAAAAAGGATACAATTAGTGATGGAATGGCGCCATGGCTCTGGCGCCCTTTAATGGCGCCAAAGGGCGCCAGCGCCATGGCGCCTTTGGCGCTTGGCGCCCTTTTCTGTGGCGCCATTTGGCGATATTTTTCCTGGCGCTTTTCCATCACTAGATACAATACAAAAAATACCAAATAAAATTAGCCTACGGCAGCGAAAGCAAATATTTACATGATGTTTACGCAACGTATAATACCTATACACATATTTTTGTCGTTGTTGGGCAGTTAAATACTGATTTAAATGAGTTGACGGACTGCACGTTTACCTGCACCTTTAAAAATTAAGTTCAAGTTTTTTGGGGAAAAAAGAACCCCCCCCCCCCCTTTGAATAACTCCCCCTCACAACTTGACGAAAAAATAACTCCCTTGGGGTCTTATTCGATGATTTAGGGGAGGCATAATTCGTTCAAATCGCAGGCCGCTACTATACGCGTGCAAGAAGGATTCAATAACTTCCATAAACACTTGCGCCGGCGCCGACACGCAGTGCGATATTGAAGTGGGAAAGAATAATAATTTCGAATGTGACCTTCCAGGAAGCATCTCTTCAAAAGTTTGTAACGATAGCAGAAACTGCTTCCAATTTGAGACGAGGCCACTTAGGATGCTAGTCGTTTGGTATGCTGCCAAAAAGCTCACTTAGGATGCTGTAAGGCATCGCTTGACATGACAACTTGCTACACGTTGTATGCCACCATCAAATCATCTCATGCTTGCTCATCAAATGCGACACTTCAGATGGATTTCATGAGCATTAGAAGTGAATTGAATTTGATGAATATTTTTTAAGCATTTTCTCGTCACTTGCCATGTGTTTTTTTACTTTTTTACTGCCCAATTCACTTCTCATTTCACTTCTCAATTCACTTCTAGCACAGTAGCACTTGAAATGAGGCACTAAAGCATACAAACTGTGCATTTCTGCGTCATACTAAGTGACTAGCATACTAAATGATGCACCCCCATTTGAGACGGAAACGAATATTTACGATACGCACATATCGGATTTCCTCGAAATACCCCTCCCCCCCCCCCTCGATATACCCTCCGAGCGAGCTGAGGTAAAACTAACTCCCTCCCCCATCGAAATGCCCAATCCATACGGAAAAATTGACCCCCCCATCGAAATACCCAATCCATACACAAAACCACACTCGATGTTGAGAAAATATTGCCCAAAAAAAAATTAATCAAATTTTTAAGCCGCAGCAGCGCTGCACGCCAAAAAAAAACCTTGCGTATATTTTTTCCATTTTTTTGGGGGGGGGGTTATCTTTTCCCCACAAAAATGAAAAAACTCTCTTTCCAAAAATTTGAAAAAAGTTTCCGAAGCGAATCTCCTGTACGCAGTCTATTTTTTCGTTAACTTCTGCGCTTTTTTCCCTTTTTTAGTGTCTGGAAAAAGATGGATTCTAACATCCAAAAATCACCTCACTTTTCCAATCTTGTAAATTTTGTAAAGAGAGAAAAAACTGTCGAGGGGGGTTTAGGGGATTTGAAAAAGGAAAACGTATTTTAGATAGGCTAGGTTATAGGTTTTAGGTAGGCTAGGTTATAGGTTAGGTTATACGAGGCTAGGTTATAGGTTTTTCAAGGTATAGATGGGAAGAAAGGGAGAAAAAGCGAGAAATAATTCCAAAAGATATTTCCAATATTTCCAAAAGTAGCTTTCAAAAATCAAATAACACATGGACTAGTGAATTTGAAGGTTAAAATTGTCAAAAATGTACGAAAATTAGTGATTTTAAGTGAAAGTTTGGGCAAAAATCCTATAAAAAATACTCACTTTTACGTTTTCTCATGAGTTACTCATGAGTAAAAGTAAAAAAACCTTACTTTACGTTTTCTGTACTCAGGGGGTGCGAAAAAATTGATACCGTATTACCTCGAAATACCCCCATGGGGGTTTATTATTTCGCCAGCAAAATTTGAGGGGGGGTTAATTCGAGGGGGGGGGGGGGTTTATTCGAGGGGGGGTTTGTTATTTCGCCAGAAATTTTCATGAAATTCATACTAAAGAATACGCCTTTTTTACACAAAAACGGTAATAAATGTCAGAAAATAGGTCATATTGGGGCTATAGATGTATTTACATCTGTACACAAATGAGCGTATAAGTGTAGCTGCGATGCAAATAAGTAGTAATAAATACATCATGTACATTGCATACATGATGTACATCATTCCGAAGGGGGGGTATTTCGAGGGGGGGGTTTATTATTTCCCCAGCCCATTTTGAAAGGGGGTCTATTCGAGGGGGGGTTTATTCAAGGGGGGGGATAATTCGAGGTAATACGGTACTTTACGTTCACGTATACTTTGACAAAAGTTCAGTACATTTAACAATTCTGCACCACACCTGCATATAGCACACAAAAATGTCGCTGCACAATCAAATCAACATGCAGAATCCAAAATTTCTACAAATCCATGGCACGATAGAGGCGTCAGTGGGAATGCCGGGCCTAAATCCACAAAAGGAAACTTGCAGCTTCTCCATGGATTTGAAAGAGACCGTTAAGGATGTCGAGGCGACTTTGACGTGCCGCTTGTGCGTTTCGTATTCGTTATATCGTTTCAGCTTTCGTTTTACGTTCTTTTACGTTTAGGTTTGACGTATTTTACGTTCAGGTGGAACGTAAAATAAGAAGTTCAAAGCTAGGACTATTTTTCTTAAAAATTTATTTCGTGATAGATGTTATTTTCAAATTTGAATGAAAAAATCTCGCGTACGTATTTACAATTTTTCAATTCATGCCAAGAATCTTCATCTGAAATCAGCTGAAATCATCAATTCCAAATGAGAAATCGCAAGTAAATAAAGTAACAAAGTACATTTCATATGACTTCTCATTTTGCGCGTTAATTCGTTACTAACACCTCAATCCAAATGCAAAATTAATTAATTAATTACAACTTCCAAAAACGTCGCAGAAAAGGAATGATCAATGGACTTCTGTACTTTCAATTCCAATACTCTCTGCTTTGCATCAGATCTGGATACTGGGGGCTGCCATGCACTGCGCAATGTACACCCACACAAACCTCTGAACATTGTGTGATTTGCGACCCAACTACTGGGGTGGCTACATGCTGTCACGGTTTCGGTCCACGTGCGTGATATTTTCACTTTCATTGGTCACCACGGCTCTCAGCAGCTGTGGACATCTGCGCTCAGTGGACATCTGGGCTCAGTAGACATCTGCAGTGCATTTGCTGGCGCCATTATATGTAACTGTTTGGATAGTGGCATAGTGGGCAGATTCCTGTTCCGCATCTGTGCGTAACGTATCCACCTAAATACAGGGTGGCCCACGTCAGGCGCACCGGTTCAATTTGCTGGCGTGGGCCACCCTGTACACACACTCAAACCAAGCACGTGCACTAGTACAAAGTGCACATGCCCTGTTCCAATGGGTCAGAAAATGACAAAGAAGACCAGGATTCAACAATCCTCCATATGTGGCAAAATATTTAGATACTTGTGCACTAATGGAATGCATGCACATGCAGCAATCGCTAGATTGAAACCTGTGTTGAAATCAAAGCCATCAAGTTTTGTCATGAAGGTTGAATAATTTATTTGTGTAAGCATTTACTTACAGTTAGTGTATGAAGATATGTTACGCACAGATACGGAATGGTATCCTCCCGCATAGCACCTGCCAACGAACTAACACCTACTGTGGCACTCTATTTGCGATCGTCACGTGCATTGCCACAAACCTTTGTGGGCAGCTGCTGCGAGTGGTCACAGTTTTGTGCATCGTTTGGCAGCTGAGCACAGATGCCATGAGGCGGCAATACTGTTTGTGCAAATGTAGCTACACAGGGTGCGCGGTGCGGCAGTAGCGCTATTTGCACCAGTTTAGCAGTGCCATGCACTAGCACCACATAAATATGCTGAAGATGTCCACTGAGCACAGATGTCCACTGCACGCAAATGTCCAGGGGTTATTTGCTGTTCGCCACTTTTGATGTGTATTCACATCAAAATTGATTTAAATCAGCCTTTTTAACAGCACCGAGTTGTCCGGCGGTGGAATGTTCATTCATCGTTTGGATAATCCTACTCGTGATTTTTGCACTGCTTTCTCTCATACTCTGTATTATTGTGGTGATATTATGTTTGCGGTGAGTCACGCACTCCATTTTCACGTCATTCCTGCAAACTGTATTTCCTCGAAATACCCCCCCCCCCGTCAAAACACCCCCCCAAAAAGGCCGCATAACCCCCCCCCCCCCACCCTCGAAAAACCCCTAGCTGGAATGATGTACATCATGTATGCAACGTACATGATGTATTTTTGCTGCCAGTTTGCATCGCACGCAGCTACAGTTTGTGTACGTTGATATGTCCAAATATATGATTATATGGACACATTTATTACTGCTACTGGTTTTGGGTACTTAAAAGTGTAGTATTTAGTTGATTGACTAACTACTACAAAAGCATACTCCTTACTGTTAATTTCATGAAAATTTCTGACGAAAAAATAACCCCCTTCGAAATACCACCCCCGCTCAAATTTTGCACTATAAAAAAATAAACCCTGGGGGGTATTTCGAGGGAATATGGTATATTGTGGAAGTCACACGCACAAAATGTTACAGGGGACGCAAAAAAAAGCCTGTCACAGTGGACGCTGCGGCACAAGGCTCGTTCATGAGTGGCGGACCCAGACTGGTATGTTGCACTTCAGGCCGCCGCTTCTAAAAGTCGATAACTCCAAAATGTCGAAAATTGAGTTATGGAGGTATAAGGATATCTAGGATTGGTCCCGCACACTTTCCAATTTTACAACATCATTTGCCTCCTTTTGAAACACGTTTAAACACTTCAGGAACAATTATGAATAATTCTCAAAAAATGTCGAGCAAGAAGTCGATAACTCCATCTGTGTCCTGCAAAAGTCTAAAAGTCACTAAATATTTGTGTAGGAAGACAGTAAGAAATGTCCATGCGGGACGCTGTCTTCTCAATAGAAAAGATAAGTGCATAAATTGCCAATTATGCTGCGATTACAGCTTGGACTTAAAAAACCAGCGTAAAATTTCATCGCAAAATTGATTACATGAAAGT
Source organism: Sphaerolaimus hirsutus (assembly GCA_964036195.1). NCBI lineage: Eukaryota > Metazoa > Nematoda > Chromadorea > Monhysterida > Sphaerolaimidae > Sphaerolaimus > Sphaerolaimus hirsutus. The sequence continues at coordinate 26,258,409 of OZ038455.1, forward strand.
GGATGATGATACAGGTGTGCAATTTTTCATGGACAATATGTTTATCAATACCTTCATTGTGACCAAGGGTCATCGTCCACGGTCACTTCTTTTTGATTGTGAAAATTCAAAAATTTTGGATTTTAAGTTGAAATTTTATGCCAGCTGAAGAAAAATCAATCGATAAATCAACTACGCCAGGTGATTGCGTGCTATGACTAGTGATGTAAAGGCACCGGGGCACCGGTGCCCCGGTGCTGGGCACCGAAGGGCACCAGCACCGGTGCTCGTGCGGTGCCATTGCAATCTTAAGGGGTGCCATGCCGGTGCTGGTGCCATTTTTTTCAGAATAGCACCGGTGCCGGTGCGGTGCGGTGCCATTTTTTTGCCGGTGCCAAAGGTGCTAGCACCAGAGCAAAGTAAAAGGCACCGGGAAAAGCACCGGCCAAGGCTTCATGTGCTGTGCAATTTTGTACATAGTATGTGCTTATTCATATTTCAAAAACCAGCGATATATTTACCCAACTGTTTTTGCCTATTTTGTAAACCTCCCTTTCAAATAAATATACCTACTGTGAAATCCATTATACCCGATACATGATCTGATGAGTGAATCTAAAATTTGGTTGAATTTTAAATCATTTTTATATTTTATATTTATCTTACTTTTTTGTTCAAAATTTGTTGTCAGTATATGACAGAGATAGTTCCATTCTCTGTACAGCAACGACTCCGATCAGTAGACAATAGTGGCTATGGACATTGTAATGGATTAAATATTTTATCTTTCATTCGTAATCATCGTAATTGCTTCATAAAAGTGATTGCCACATCATTCTGATCACTTTAAGTGCTCAACCATCAAAATCGGTTGAAAATTCATGGTAATATGCACTTCTAAAGGTGAGACCACTGAGAAACTGCCCGATATTTACTTCAGAAATTCCAGCCCGGTGCGGTGCCTTTCGGTGCTAGCACCGGCAACCCGCCGGTGCCCTTCGGTGCCGGTGCCATTTTTTCCAAAAGGCACCGGTGCCGGTGCGGTGCGGTGCCATTTTCTGGCCGGTGCCCCAGGGTGCCAGGTGCCCTTTTCATGCGTTGGCAAAGGTGCCGGTGCGGTGCGGTGCCATTTTTTCCGGTGCCTTGACCATCACTAGCTATGACATAGCGCAGAATTGATTTTTCTTCAACTTCAACTGACATAAAATCATAACGTAAGATAGACATTTTTGAATTTTCACAATCAAATGACAGTGACTCTTGGACACAATGAAGGTATTGATAAACATATTCTCCGTGAAAAATTGCAGACCTGTATCATCATCCACTTTCATGTAATCAATTTTGCGATGGAATTTTACGCTGGAATTTTTCGTCCGAGCTGTAATCGCTCCAAAAGACTACCCAATTCATAAAGGCCATGAACAGAAATTTTGTTGCAAGCAAGCAGTCGATAAGTGCACTCGTTTACCGGACTTCTTTATTTAATGTAAAACTGTATTTTGTGGAAAACCTTATGTGCAAATATCGTGCACCTTATATTTTGACACCTTTTAATCAAAATTTGAACTTTATGATAGTCAGTGAGTACGCCCATTAAACATTTGCAAAGAATCCGAAATGAAACTGAAAATTGCGATTTTCTGCAAATCGATTCTTTGGAGTTGTCGACTTAACAGACCCTCTATGTACCTAGACGTTTCATCAAATATTTTCTGTATTTTTCGAATAGGTAAGTCCCCATGGGCCAAATTTTATAAGATTGATCGTCCAAAAATGGCCCATTTGTACACATGTTGCAGGCGGACTTGGGCAGCGTGTCCAAGAAATCGAACACGCCGGTGCTGGCCTTCGCCGAGCTGCCCATGCACAACGGCCTGCCCAAGACCGACGCGAAAGCGGTGCCCGCGCAAATGCACTCGACCGCCTCGGTGCCGCTCGCCTACCAGCACTTCAAATCGGTCGGCCGAGTGTTTTCCACTTTCACAGCAAAAAATGTGCGTTTTATGGGTCGTGAAGCGTCTTTAAGTGTCTTCACGGCAACACTTCCCGACGCTTCACGAAGTTGAACGTGATAACACTTCACATCACAGACGTGCGTCAACGATGCTGCACAATGTTTGTGAAGTGTCTTCACTGAGTCAGCTTCGGGAATCGCGCTTCACGAAATTTTGGCCGTCGTGAAGCTAGGTGAAGTGTGTGGAAGACACTTCACCAAAAATCTCGTGAAGCGTGTGGAAATGCCTTCACAGTCGCAGCTTCACGCGCATCCAGCTTGCTTCCCGACGCATCACACCCCCATTTTTTGCTGTGTTTACACAGTATGCTACCGTATTTTGATGAATAAAATCACCTGACTAATTATGCACCAAATTAACCAAAATGGTGAGATTTTTTGAGGCGTATTTTTGTAGTCAATAAATACTTAATCATTTGAGGGTTTTTATTCAAGTTAGATGTGGTAATATAAATCATTGTAAAGTAGAGAAAGCGTCTCACCCAAAGCCATCCTCCAGGCGTATATGATTAAGCGGTAAGAAATTTTCAGTGTCATTTTTCATTGTCAATACTTTGAAAAAAAACATTGCACACTTCCATCTGTGAACCAGTGTTAAGCAATCAATTGCAACTGTTCTTTCAGGTTGATTCTTCATCCACATCCTCACTAGAAATAGCACCTAATCCAAAAGTGAAGCATTCACCATCATACGAGGCGGCGAACAAAGTCTCAGCTGGCAACGAGCCAAGAATCGGGTCTTCAGGTGAACGCCGCATGCCTTATAGGTAGCTTGCTTGTTATTCCAAACTGAATGGTCACGTGCCAGTCCCAGACCCTGTAAATTGCCCTGTAAAGTGTCAAATGTCATGCAAAGTTTCAGAAGTGATTGAAAATGCCCTGGGCAACGTACAGTTGCAATACTACAGGCACACATAAGCTTTGCAATATTTGGTTGAAAACTGATAAACGCTTAGACAAACCCTGTTCTGCACGACGTAGGCTCGCTTGGCATGTAAACTCATTGCGGGGGTCTCATTGAGGAGCGCTGCTCCACTTTCTATACATCCCGAGGCTACTATCCCCTGATCGCCCCACAAATCGCTCAACTATCTAGGTATCTATGCGGAACAAACTTTGAGCAATTTTTCCCCAATTTCTACTCAAAATCGCCAAATTAGCAGTGACTAGTGATGTAAAGGCACCGGAGCACCGGTGCCTCGGTGCTAGGCACCGAAGGGCACCAGCACCGGTGCTGGTGCGGTGCCATTGCAATCGTCAGGGGTGCCATGCCGGTGCCGGTGCCATTTTTTTCAGAATAGCACCGGTGCCGGTGCGGTGCGGTGCCATTTTTTTGCCGGTGCCAAAGGTGCTAGCACCAGGGCCAAAGTAGAGGCACCGGGAAAGGCACCGGCCAAGGCTTCATGTGCTGTGCAATTTTGTCCATAGTATGTGCTTATTCATATTTAAAAAAACAGCGATATATTTACCCAACTGTTTTTGCCTATTTTGTAAACCTCCCATCAAATAAATATACCTACTGTGAAATCCATTATACCCGATACGGTATCTGATGAGCGAATCTAAAATTTTGTTGAATTTTAAATCATTTTTATATTTTGTATTTATCTTACTTGTTTGTTCAAAATTTGTTGTCAGTTTATGACAGAGATAGTTCCATTCTCTGTACAGCAACGACTCCGATCACTAAACAATAGTGGCTATGGGCATTGCAGTGAATTAAATATTTTATCTTTCATTTGTAATCATTGCAATTGCTTCATAAAAGTGATTGCCACATCATTCTGATCATTTTAAGTGCTCAACCATCAAAATCGGTTGAAAATTCATGGAAATATGCAGTTCCAAAGGTGAGACCACTGAGAAACTGCCCGATATTTAATTCAGAAATTCCAGCCCGGTGCGGTGCCTTTCGGTGCTAGCACCGGCAACCCGCCGGTGCCCTTCGGTGCCGGTGCCATTTTTTTCAAAAGGCACCGGTGCCGGTGCGGTGCGGTGCCATTTTCTGGCCGGTGCCCCAGGGTGCCAGGTGCCCTTTTCATGCGTTGGCAAAGGTGCCGGTGCGGTGCGGTGCCATTTTTCCCGGTGCCTTTAACATCACTAGCAGTGACTATATCATATATATTTGAGCCCCAGCGAGCCCCCAGAATCATTTTCAGCTATCTATCCCTCCGGAGGAAGGATTTGCTATCTATCAAGCCCCCGCGAGGGTCAAAACCTTGGAAACCCCTGGTCCGTTGTCTACATGCCAAACGGGTTTGCATGCCAGCAGAGCAGGCACACGGTCGTTTTGCACAATTTGCAGTATGCAAACTTGGTCGGGCAACTGCTAAATAGTAGTTTTGAATGCTAGTTACGAATGTTGAATGGAGTTTGAATGTTAAAATAAATTGTACAGGGACTACGAAGTGATGGGCGTGCGGCCGCGCGGCGACCCGCCCAAATATGACACCAATGAACCGGCGCACACGAAACCCGTGTCTCTAGTTTGACCGCACTGTCGATAGATTCGATACATCACCCTGTTCTGATGCACACTGACAGGAAAAAATGGTTGTGTGGTGCGTCGTGAAGCTGTGACCTTCCACGCCTTCTCACCAGCTTCACGAAATTTGTGGTGTCTTCCATATGCTTCACGTAGCTTCACGTCTGCTTCACGTGCACCCAAAACTGTGGAAGACACTTCCGCTGGGGAATTATTCTTTCGTCAGACCTTTTTTGAGGGGAAACTTTTCAAGTGTTAGAATCACGGACGTAGCCAGGATTTTTGAGCGGGGGGGGGGGGGAGCGGATTGTATACAGAGCCGGGCGAACGGGGGGCGTCCTCCCCCTAAGATTTGGCCCATGAAGGCAATAGCGCCATGGCGTTGGCGCCACATTCCGCGGACCGGCGTATGTAAATATGTACCTAAATATGTACGCGCACGTGAACACATTTAGGGCTGTCGCGTCCGGTGAGATGAAAAACCTGTCGCGTGAAACAAAAATGCGCGCTTGCGCACAAATTTTTTGAAAATCATACTAAAAATAGGCCCCTGAAATTACAATTCGGTGCATGTTCCTACTATCGCCCTCCCGCCCTCCTGGCTACGTCCTTGGTTGGAATTTTTCAAGGGGGAATTATTCGAGTAAATATGGTAAATACATTTGTTTGCAGCTCCGTTTTAAAAAGCATTAAGTGTATTCATACAAATATTTGTGATGAGAATGGTAGCCTGCTCGTAACGATAGCAAACCCTCCTGAAAAAAGTATTCAAATTTTAAAGTATATTTTCTAAAATGACTTTTCAAATTTTCGAATTTTTCCACAAAATACTTTTCGAATTTCGAATTTAGTTTTCGAATTTTTTAATTTTTTCGTAGTTTTCGAACATTTTTTAGTAGTTTTCGAATTTTTTGGGTAGTATTTGAATTTTTTTAAATAGTTTTCAAATTTTTTGGAAAAAATTGGATTTAAAGCTTTCAATGCAGTATTTGGGTGGTCATCAGTTTGTATAACTTTTTAAACCTTTTTTTCATATATCAATACCAATGTCTTCAATTCCCTAAAAAAATTCGAAAAGACTTTTCCAATCTTTTGAAAAAAAATAGATTTTTATGTATTTTTTTCACCGCGTGCTCAAAAATTCGAAAAGTCCAAAAAAATTCGAAAATTTGAAAACGTTTTCGAATTTTCGAATCTTGTTTTGCCATCGTTACCTGCTAGGTGAAGTGGGGGGATGTGTCAGCATGAGGCGACTTCACCCTGGGGGCAGTCCCAGACCCTGTAAAATGTCAAATGTCATGCAAAGTGTCAAAATGCATGTAAAATACCCTGCAAAATGGTAAATATACATTTGACATTTTTCATATCTTTAACACTTTGCATGACATTTAACATTTTACACGGTCTGGGATTGGCACCTGGATCCACACACCCCATTTTTTCCTGTGATCCATGCCAAATCAAGTCTCGTTGAATAGCGCTTAAGAAATAGTGTCTTGTAGGTATTTATTACGCAAAGTGTGGTCATGTTCTCCCAGTTGCTTGCTCTTTATTTATGTGCAGTCTTATGCAGTTCAATAGAATTTACTTATGTATTATGATAAATTTTAACACCAAACGTATTACCTATGTCAGTAATTTTTAGATTCACAGCAGTCAAATGTACAGTTAAAAGTATCATTCAATATCACCCATTTTTGTTGACCGCTTTTGTTGAATATAATAAAATTTCACTCGACATCAGCTGAATACTTCTATGCCCGGAATTTATTTAGGTATGCATTTCATCACCATCTTTCCATGTTTTTGGACATTATTTAGGTAAAAGCATGACATGTTTCCAATGCAAGTAAACTTCATTTCTAGCCGATTTCTGTTAAAAAATCTCTTGGTTCTCTGCAAGTCTTAAATCAATAATTGAAAATGGAGGTGTACGATTTAGTGGAAAACGCCTTGCAGTTTTTGTCGCCTTGCAGTTCAACTCTCCAAAGCAGTGGAAAAAACAGCTACTGCAAGTTTTGGTGCAAGTGATCCAGATGGTTATTCATTTGGCTAGGTACATACCGTATTTCCTCGAAATACCCCCTCCCTCGAAATACCCCCCCTCAAAATGGGCACTATGAATTTGTGGTCCGGGAAATGCATAACAGACGATCAAAACACTTACTGTGTTACGTTAGAACATCGTTTATATTTACCATCTACATCCTTATACAAGGCTGTACAAACTTATAAATGGTGGTTATTGTTGCATTTTTCACATTTTTCTCTCAAAATTTTCACTCTGAAAAAATAAACCCCCGGGGGGTAATTTGAGGAAATACGGTACACTTTTCTCGTGCTACTGATCATGGTTGGTTTTAGTAAAATTCTTTTTACTAAAATTGTATTTTATTTTTATTAAAATTTTATTTTATTTTTATTTTATTCATGTTTCAGTTTATTTTATTTTATTTTATTATGAAATGTCATTAATAAAATAAAATGAAACCATTTTACAAAAATTTTACAAATATTTTACAAAAATTTTACAAAAAATCGGAAATCTTGGAAGCAACGACATAAAACAATGTGCATGCTAGAAGCATGCAGATGAATACAGAAAAAAATTATGTTAACTTTTGACAGGAGTTGTGAGGTAGGCATTTTGTATTTTGACCCTCAGGAGGTCCTGGATATATGCATCTAATTGCTCCTCCCAAGGGAAGATACCTAAAATTTGGTTGTTTTATTTGGGTGGGGGAGGGCTTGCGGGGTTCAATATATAGGCTTTTTCAAGGTATGGAACGAAGAAAATGGGAAGCAAATCACATAAATTAGTGATCTTTAAGGTGGAAATATTTTTTTAAATGTGAAAATTTGCAATTTTGAGCAACGATATGTGTCAATCACAACAATGAAAGATACAACAAGGCACTAGTTCTGCAAATTGGCAGCTAGGAACTTAAGCAACATGATAGAAAACTTTCTATACAATTTAACAGACACTCAAGTTTTTGTAAAATTTTACTAAAATTGTACAAAAATTCGAATTATTGTACAATTTTACTAAAATTTTACTAAAATTAGAATTTTAGTAAAATTGTATTTTTATTTTATTAATTTTCCATTTTATTTTATTTTATTTTATTCTATAATTTTCCATTTTATTTTTATTTTATTTTTATTTTTTTCTGAGATTTTGCCAACCCTGCTACTGATTGATAACAAACAAATTAATTGATTGCAGGCTTAACTGAAATTTATTGAGAGAAGTTCATTGTACACCTCAACATGATGAATGGAGAATACTTTCATCACATAAAATCATGATACAGCTACCCACATATTTACTGACACTGTACTTAACAAGTGCTCAAAAATCACTGATCACAACCCTAGTGCCTCTTAGTCCAATACACACTGCACATTCAAGCTCAAGCATTGGTCCTCCTTGGACAAGAGCAGTAGTTGCCATCATCCCCTGGAGGCCCAGGAGGTCCACCCCTGCCAGGGAATCCAGGATTGCCTGGCTGTCCTGCTTCACCCTGATCTCCACCATCACCCTGTCTGCCAGGGAAGCCAGGGTTGCCCAGGTTTCCGGCTTGTCCTGGCTGTCCTGGCTGGCCACGTTCACCTGGAGGCCCATTGGGTCCAGCATCACCCTTGCCACCCTTGGTGCCATCACGGCCGGCATTGCCCTGTGGGTTTTGGGGGGCAGGTTGTTCACTGATTGGAAGATGGAATCAGTATTTTAGACTAGGTGGGTTGAAGGATGGCAAAAACTGACTCCAGGGGTCAAATGTACAGTAAATAATGGTTGGGACAAAAACAAGCTCACTGTATACACTGGAACCCAAAATTACCAAATATTTACATAAAATCTGTGTTCTCGCATACAAATTACTCACAAACCTTCTCTCCATTCTTCCCAGGAGCGCCATTTTCACCAGGAGTGCCAGGAGGCCCGGTGAATCCCTTCCTGCCAGGATTGCCAGGATTTCCAGGATTGCCAGGCTGGCCACCATTGCCAGCTTCACCAGGATTTCCCCTGTTGCCCGCGGGGCCGGTGGGTCCCGGTGGGCACCTAAGGCAGCCTAGGTCTGGCATTTCCATTGGAGGGAAGGCGACTCCAGGTTCGCCTGGTGGACCCCTTGAGCCTGATGCTCCTGGTTCTCCTTCATCGCCCGCTGGGCCGGGCAGGCCGGCTGAGCCTGGTGGGCACACGTTCTGCCCGTCGCAAGCTGTGGGGGGAAGTGCGTGCTTGGATTGAGAGTGCAGTTGGTGTGGGTGCAGGGGTGTGCTGGGTATCATATGGCTAGTAGATGATCATAATGCACATTACATTCAGGGGGATTGTTCGAGTAAAAAGATGTAAAAAGGGCAGAAAGATCTCATAAAGTTTGATGACGTTTAACATTTCAATTTTTTCACAAAATTCCCGCTATGAAAATGCATCCAAATACGGAAACAAAAAAGCGGAAATCAGCCAAAAACAACTGACCGCACTGTGCCTGCGCCTGCCTCCTGAGCCTCTTAGCACCCATCTGCCTGCCCTCCTTAGCCTTGACCACGACCATGTCCTCCCACAGGAGCCGAGTGTCCATTTCGAACTGGTGCATGTCGCCGCTCAACTCCACGCGGATGGCGGCCACCTTGCTGTAGAGCATGGGCACGAAGGCGAGCAGGGCGGACAAGGCGAGCACGCTGGACGCGACGCACACGCCCGCCGCCAGCTGGGTCAGTTGATGTCCAGAGCCCATGTTGTCCAGTGGGTGTGGCTGGATGTCTACGGGGTGGGGGTTTGAGATTGAGAGACTTTTTCTGATGTCAGGATGAATTTTGCTATAGTATTTGCTCGGAAAATTTAGGGAGACTTTTTGAGGGGGTGACTATTCGAGGGATGGGGGAGGTATCAAAGGGGATGAATTATTCTATCATTCATTCCACAAAATATGTTTTATTTACACACTAACACGCCGTTTTTGCTCACATCGGACATGATAAAGTTATAATGTTTATGCCTTGAGAGGGGAATTATTCATGGGGGATATCTTTTTCTCACGGTCAGTGGGGTCAGTCTTGCTGTGGGGACTTATTCAAGAGGGGCAGAGTTCTGTTCGTGAAATCAATGTACCGTATTTCCTCGAAATACATCCCTCCCTTGAATTAACCCCCCCTCGAAATACCTCCAGGTGTTTTTGAGCTGGGGAAAAAATAAACCCCCCCTCGAAATACCCCCGTCTGGAATTATGTACATCATGTATGCAATGTACGACTCACCAAGAAACGATAAAACAGCCGCACTCACCTGTTATTTAACCAAAAAACTAGAAGAAGAAACCAATCTGAAAAATGATGAGTGATCAAAGGCGGCGCGACTATTTATACGGCTTCCAATGTGGCATTGGGCCCAAAAACAGCGTGTTTTCACGGCTACATTTGCGATAATTTCATTCATCGGTCGACAAAGGGCGCCGCGCGTCATCGACCGCACGCCGCGCGGCCGAAATCGAATTTCACCTGTCGCGCGCGCAAAATTCGATTAAAGGCGCGGTGGGCGCAGTCAATTGGTTGAGTCGTGCCGCCGCGTCGAAAACTCGACCAGGGGGCAGTCCCGGACGCTGTAAAAAGCCCTGCAAAATGTCAAATGTCATGCAAAGTGTCATATGTCATGCAAGATGTCAAATGTCATGCAAAGTATATAAAGGCATAGAACCTAGTTGCCATTTTGCATAGCATTTTTCATCACTTTATATACTTTGCATGACATTTGACATTTTATAGGGCTTTTTACAGGGTCTGGAAGTGGCACCAGAAAAGCGTGTATTTCTTCTATCGACTGAACTATCGACAATAGGCTCTGCGAATCGAAATGTCCCGATGGTAAATCACCAGAGTTGAGACAAAAATCGAACATCTCCAAGGTATCACACAAAAAATGTGGATATCGTTTTGCGTGCTCAAATTTCGCCTTTAAATTTCGCCAAACGTGGGTGTAATCGTTTGACCTCTAAAAGCATACACTGTTTTTCAACGATCGCGGGTGCCGCAAGTGTTTGTTTCACGGCGCTGGCAACTTTACGCCATACTATAGGCACAAATTTCAGTTTTTGTCCGGTTCAGTGTCCACAATCAAACGTGGAGTTGGGTATCTACAGCATTGGGGGAAAATTCGCAATTAGAAGAATTTCGGTGCATTGCTATACAACATACTGTATTTTCCCCAGTGTTGTTAAAAGTACTGAACTTTTTCTAAAGTAAATGTAAACGTAAGGTATTTATTTTTTTACTTTTACTCACGAGTATATGTGAGTAAATTACTTTTGTTAGCGGAAAACGTAAAATTGGGTATTTTTGAGAAATTTTACCCAATTTTCACCCAAAATCACTAATTTTCAAACTTTTTCACCATCAAATTCACTTGTTAATGTGTTTTTTCCTTTTCCTATTCTATTTTGGATATCACTATTTTTAGCTTCTCTCCTTTTTTCATTAAAAAATTCCTTATGCCTTGAAAAAGCCTGTTGAAATGGGTCTGTGCCTCTGCGCATCTAAACCCGGTGCACATGTAAGCCAAATTTCATGTATTTTTCCATCACAATGATGTATATTAAAAAAATAGGTCCTCTACTGTTAATTCTCTACAAAATACACCGAATACCGTCCCTGTCGCTCGATATTTATGTACTTAGGTATATTTACATACATATCAGCGATTATTGGCCAATGGCAATGGCGCCAGCGCTATGACGCCATCCGTCACCATGTAGGTAAAAATTGAGGCGGGGGGTTGAGCCAACCCCTCCCCCCGTTGACCGGGCTCAGTAAACAAACTACCCTCCGCTCAAAAATACTGGATATGACCCTACCCTAACCCCCCGATCATTGGGTCTACATGTGCACCGGGTTTAGATGCGCAGCGAGTTCTCGCCGTTGAAATACGTTTTCTGTACTCGCTTATTTTTAGGGGAATACGACTTTATATCTAAAAGACATGTCACAAAGATTTGTCAAATGCCATACAAAGTTGTCAATTGTCATGCGGAATGTCGAAAGATCCCTTTTTAATTTTTTATTTTGATTGAAACTTGACATGACACTTTAAGCATGAAACTTTACACTTAACAGGTCGTTGTGCATATTGTAAGAATTGCCCAGCGGTACCCTCTTGTCCGTTTTGTATAACACATTTTGTGAAACTTCCCCGCCCACGGCTGTTTTTCTGGTTCCCTACCGACGGGCGAAACGTTTAAAAACAATTTAGGTCGGTTTGATAAAACATAAAGCAAACGGTTGCGCGCAAAATTCCCTTGTATCGTTGTTCTTTGTTGGCGTTTTTCTATCGGGCCCAATTATTTTCGGGACAATAATCGCCGGCGCATAATTGATTATGATTAGCCAACGAAAATGTCCATGTTCCAATGGTGCCACACACACTGCATGTCAACTGGTTTCGGTGTCAACTCGATTTTATGGCAACTTTCAAGGGCACATGCGGCAATGTCGAAGAGGAATTTATATTGCCATGTGTATTTGGACACGGTTTCGCAATCCAACAACTAAAATCTTTAAGAAAAGCAGTCCGCCCAGTTGACATCCAGATGTCAACTGGGCCGACCGTTTTTCATAAAAATGTTGTTTATGGGCTGTGAAACCATGTTCAAATGCACGTTGCAGTATAATTTCCTTTTCGACTTTGCCACACGTGCACTTGAAAACTATCCTGTTCCCCAAATTAAACTAAAATCGAGTTGACGCCAAGACAGTTGACATCCAGTGCGTGTGGCGCCATTGGGCCCACACACGCTAGTTGACATCGCAAATTTGTGTCAACTCAATGTCAACTAAATAACACAAAAAGAATTTTCAAAGCAGCACACTTAACAGAATCAATGAAAATCAAGTGTCATTATGTAAAATTATGCTCTATCAGATAGGAAACTTGAAATCACAATTCACAAAAATTTAGTTGACACGAGGTCAGTTGACATCCAGCGTGTGTGTCGCCAATGGGCGGGCCGAAAATGACATTCTGGTTTTCGAGCCATGTTGACGACGAATTATTTTTCTTGTTCAACCATTGTTCCATTATAAAAACTACATAGAAACAAGATACATTAGGTATTTTAATTTGTTTTTGTTGTGGCCAGGAAATTTGCGATTTCATGAACCTGTTTTTTCGCAGTGTCAGGAAAATTGCGCATGGTGAATTCATCTTTCTGCTGAAACTACACTTGACTTAGTCTCCTGTTTTGTGGAATGGGGTAAAATAGATAATTCCAACGGAGGCGTCTAATTCTAAAAGTCGGCAAGTCCACGAAATGCGATTTTGAGTAAATCACATTTTAAGTTTCATTTCCAATTCCAGTCCATGGTACGTGTTCAATGGGGCCTTCTCACGCTCAACATTAAGTTCCAGATGTTACCAATAAAGTGTCAAATTTTCAGCCCCTGCTCTCAACGTAAACAGCTGCCCACCCAAGTTCGGCCCCCAATTTTCGATTTCACTTAGGATGCCCTATCTCCAGCTGTGGACAGGGTGCAAAGCTAATACTTGGGTGATATATAGGTAGGTGCCACCCTCCTCTACTCTTCATGAAAGGAAGGGGCCGTGGCGACTCGCTACAGGGCACCATATACCGTATTTCCTCGAAATACCCCCAGGTGGTTTATTTTTTCAGAGTGGAAATTTTGAGAGAAAAACGTGAAAAATGCAACAATAACCACCATTTATAAGTTTTTACAGCCTTATATAAGGATGTAGATGGTATAAACGATGTTCTAACGTAACACAGTAAGTGTTTTGAAAGTCTGTTATGCATTTCCCGGACCACAAATACATAGTGCCCATTTTGAGGGGGGGGGGTGGGGTATTTCGAGGGGGGGGGGGTATTTCGAGGAAATACGGTATGTCATATATTTTGCAAATACCTAGTGCTTAGTACTTAAAATTTCGCCCAATGTTTAAAAAACATTTCGGACGTCATGTTTTGTTATTTCACATTTGAATGTTTAATTAGTAAAATGAGTTAAACAGTGTTGTCGCGGCGCGCCGCTTAACGGCGCGGCGCCCCAAAATCCCTTTGCAGCGCACGCGTTTATTTTCATATTTATCATGCGCGCCGCAGGTGGCGCGATGCATGCGCTGCAGTGCTAATCCGGTGTGTTCCCGCGGGCGGCGCGGTTATTAGGCGCCCGCGTTTCTCGGTCTTTTATCAGTATGCGTGTTTTATCACTCGTTTTCCTGTTTTCACCCGGCGTTTAGGGTGAGTTTGCCTTGCCGTGTTTCTTATTTTGCCGTGGCTGTATTTTTTACTTATCACTGGCATTCTGAGTTGACATGAAGTGGCTTTGAGTTGACGTGGGGAACTTCTGTGTGACTAGAGTGAATCGCTACACAGCGCGTCCACGCGGTGGACCTTCTTTGCACTCCGAAAATTCTCTTGCATTCTTTCACGTGGCAGCGGCCACGTAACATGGTGATCGTATATTTTCGCACCTGACTTCTGGACGAAGTCAGGCGCCCGACCACAGCCCCGCAGCACCCGACCGGCACCGCGGCCGGCCCGACTACACGTGCGAGCCGCGCGGCGTCTACACGGCCGGCGGCGACGTGCAGCGGCAGCGGGCCATCCGCCCGCGATCCGATTGCGCGGGCCGGCAGCGATCTGCGGCAGCCGCTAGCGCGTGCGACGCGCAGCGGCACAGCGGCGTGCAGCGGGCCGGGCTGATACGGCGCGGGTCCGCGTTTGGGCGGACTCGATGGCGCACTCGGTGCGCAGCCAGGGGCCGCCGCCGACCGAGCAGCTAGCGGAGCAGCTGGCGGCCGAGGCGGCGGCCGAGAGAGCGGCGGCGGCGCAGGCCGCCCAGGTGGGTCGTTCTCCTGCTGAGTTGCGTATTTTTGTGGATCAATGTCTGGATCCGACGGACCGAACCGTTACCCGATCGGACCTGTTGAATTTGGTGTGTAACCTGTTGGCCCAGCGCCAAGGGGATTGGCCGACGTGCGCCAAACCCACCCAGTTGAATGACGCGGCCCTCTGCCGCAAAGCACTCGCCCTCATAAAAGCATATGAAAACTCAAGTGGGGGGGGCGCCCTTTTTCGTGCCGGTCGATTCTGCGGACGAGGACGACTATGGGCCGCAGCGGCCTGTCTCGCCGGTTTTTCAGAGCCCGGCCGCCTCTCAGGTCGACGGCCTGGAGGGGGGTGGGGCTCACGCGCAAGTCAACATGAGCCGCTCGCGGCACAGCAGCGGGGGCTCGATCGCCACGAATGCAATGAACTACGATCAGTTCACCGCAGCGATCAACGCGCGCGTCGTGCAGCAGGACGCGTTAATTAAGCAACTACAACAGCAGCTCGTTCAGCAACAACTGGGGCCCTCGAAGGGCGCCCCGACGGCGGCGTCATTAGCAGCGGCAAGCGACCCGTGGTTGTGGACCAGGGAAGAGCGCATCGCCGCCGCGACCGAGGCGGGCCCCTCATGATACAGCAAATCGCGGCGTACGTCGATAAGTTCGTCACACCGTCGTCCGATGGGTTGCAGAAGCTGACACCGGCGTTGGCACTGATTTCCTCGCGCGATCGCATGGGCGTCGGCCAAGTCGCGGAAACCCGCCAGCAAACAATTAAACTTTGACGGCACCCCCACCTGTTCCGCGGGGCCTTTCAAGTTTTGGCTGCACACCACGTGCCTCCAGGCGCTGGGGGTCCCCAACACGCACCAGCAAATGTTCTGGAATTGCGTATTCGCGCAATGTCTGAAGGGCGACGCCCACCGGCGCTACATCGCCACGCGCATCGATAAGCGGCATGACATTTTGTACATCCTCGACAAGCTTGCCGACCTTTACCGCCTCGATCAGCGCATCACATCCGTGACGGACTGGTATCACACCAAGGCCAAGCCCGGCGAGCCGATCGCCGAGCTGTACGCCCAGTTGTCCGCCAACTTCCACCACATCAGCGACACGATGGCCGATGCTGAGCGCGAGAAAATGATCGGCGATAAGTAGTTGTTAGGTAGGCAGAGCGCCCACCCCCCCTAAATCATTACAACTTTTCTATTTTCATGCATTTTCACGCGTGCGGTTAAAAAACTTTTATTTACCTACACACGCACCTTTTATACAAACATTTCTATTACACTGTGTTTAAAAAACCACATACCACGCATACCAATAAAGTTTTGTAACACAGATTTTGCTAGTGTTGTTTACTAAAACCCGTTTTGTATCGCAGTTTTTCTCACACGCCCACGCAGTTTGTATCAGTTTTGTAACACAGATTTTGCAAGTATTGTTTACTAAAACTCATTTTGTAACACAATCACTTTTTTTGTAACACAGAATTTCCCAGTACTGTTTACTAAAACCCATTTTGTATCACAGTTTTTTCTCATACGCCCACGCAATTTGGTGGTATATAAGTAGGATTATTTGGCCACTTTAGACACTCACAAAGAGAAACAAAATGGCACACCAACCAGAGGACGAAATCGAACAGACGACCGAGCAGACCATCCAACAGACGACTAACGATCCAGTTGAAATGAATACCACACCTAGGGAATACGAACTGGTAGACACAGAACCAGAACAGGAAGATGATATTCAAATACACCCTGAAGAGGATCTTTTTGATGAAACTTTGGTACAAAATCTCGTAGATTCTGGCGTGAATGATATTGATTTTAAACAACATTACAATTTTTTGAGTAAAAATGTATTAGATATCGAGATTGAATACCCCGAATGGAAGGGACTTTTTGAAATTGCAGAACCGTATCAGGAGGAAAATGGAAAGTTTTACGTAAAATATTTCGTGTATGATGTTAAATTTGTAAATGATCTAGCTGACAAGGTGGCAGATCCAATTTTATTTTTGGAATACGTACTTACAAAATGTTTAAAATCTGTTTTTGTGGAATATTTAAATACCGACAAAAAACGTAAAATGCTCGCTGGTGTGAAAATTATGAGTAAGGCATTTGATAAAGGTTATATTTTAACTAAAATGATGGATATAGAAAATTTATCCATTTCAGCTATTTTAAATAGAGTAGAATTGATTTTTCAATCTGAAGCATTGGATGAACACTCATTATTGAATGGTTTTTTTGTACACGTAACGACGGTAGAAAAAGATAACGTAATTGCTAAAAAATTTTCCAATTACAAGTCTCTCGCTTCAACTGACAAGCGAATAAAAAAATTTTCTAGGTCCATTCTAGAACCACCTGAAATACCGGGTTTAGAAGAAAAATGTCTACCTATTTGTATTTACATTGGATGGAATCATTTATTAACTAAAATGGTTAAAAGTCGCAAATTTTATCAACATGCAATGAAAAGATCGAGAAAAGGTAAATACAATAATATGGAGAAGGATACTTGGTATTTGATAAATGTAGCAAAATCGCACGGGTATTTAGGCAAAGGAGATATAACTGTGGATACCAAACCTCTCATAATTGCTTTGAACACGCTCAATCCAAAAATTGCAAAAACACTTTTTGGCACTCGTATTTGGAGATTCGAAGATGGGGGGTTGGAATTAATTTTCAAATATCCTGAATTAAATAAAAACATTTTGTGGATCGATTTGTTACATACAGATCAAAATCACACACTTCTCATTAAATCAATCGCGACAGTATCAAATTCACATACGGTAACTGATTGTTGTTCCAAATTTTTGTACAATATGAAAACTACTTGTAAATGCGAACAAGGTGCTTGCCCAATGTGCTATTCAAATACAATGTGTAAAATAGATAGAAGTGTGAAAATTATTGAATGTTCAGGCTGTAATAGAAAGTTTTATAGTAAAACGTGTTATAAAAATCATTTGAAAAATATTTATTCCACGAAAAGAAATGTCATGAAAAAAATGCAAATAGATGAAAATTTTAATGAATCGAATGATTCTACGTTTTTTCAAGAAATGACCTTACGTGACCCGAGCTGGGGGGTTAATGATTTGACAATATGCCAAGCTGTAAAATTTTGCAAAGTTTGTAAAAAAAAAGTGATTTTGGGAAGTGATCATCAATTTTGTGGATACACTAAATGTTATTACTGTCAAAAGTATATATCAATTAAAAAATCATTCAACGATCACATGTTTGAGTGTTTTTTTCAAAAACCCATTCCATACGAAATAAAAAATCCAGGTAAAGAATTTCAATTGATATTTTACGACACTGAAACTTTTATTCAATCGTGCGACGATCATATAATTAATAAAGTCAATTTTGAAAATAAACTGGAAAATTTATCAAAACGTAAGTTACACAAAACTTACGCTGTATACTGCACTAGGCGTTGTAATCTGTGTTTTTTTACCGAGAAAGCTTGCAATCAATGCAAAGTGGGTGAAAAGTTTTTTTATGGGTCACAAGCAATAGAAGAGTTTTATTTTTTTCTCATGGATTACGAATATAACACTAACGCGACTGCGGTAGCTCATAATTTGAGTTTTGATTTGTGCGAAATATTAGCATTACTGATTAAAAATGGGTTAATGCCAAAGTTATGTCTGAGCAATGGTAAGAGAATATTTTATATGGTAGCGAACAAATGCTTGAGTTTTTTGTGTAGTATGAAATTTTTTCCAATGGCCCTCGCTAGTTTGGGCGAAGCATTCAAGTGTAAAACTGTTAAAGGGTATCACCCTCACCATTTTATTACAAAAGATAATTTGTACAAGAAATACGATCGTTTACCAGAAATTCAGTATTACGATTCAATCAATATGAAAAAGTCGACAGAAAATGATTTTTTAGAATGGTATGGAAAGCACAAACAAGATCCCTTCAACGTCAGAGAACACACTTTATATTACATACGTAATGATGTCGCGATTTTGGAAGAAGCTTTTATGAAGTTTTCTCAAGAAATTTATTCAATGTTTCAAATTATACCGCATCTCAATGCCAAATCATTGAGTTCTTTAGCCAATTTCATTTGGAGATGTAAATTTTTAGACTGTAAGTTAATACTTCATACACCTATCAATAATACGTACAGTTTTGGAGATAACCAGAGTGCATCTGCACTCAAATCTATTTTAGCATTGGCGGAATATTATAATAACAAATATATACGTTATTCTAGAACAGAAGGTGGTGAATTTACCGTGGAATGTTTTGATAAACAATTGGACAGAAATCGAAAGTTCAAAATTGATTGCGTGGTATACAAAGATAGTGGAAAGCAACAAATTGAGTTGTTTAGAGAAATCAACGGGTGTTTTTGGCATGGTTGCCCAAATTGTTACCCCACGCGATACAGAATTCCACCCCAAATGCATTTTTCCCATAAGAATAATTACGACGAAACTTTGAGACGAAAAGCTATGATCGAGCAGAAGACTGGGATAAAGGTAGAAAGTTGGTACACTTGTGACATTGCGAGATTGAGGGAATCTAATCTAGAATTTGCTCAAATATATAATAAAAGTAAAATTAAGGAACCCTTAAACATACGTCGAGCCTATTACGGGGGTCAAACATCCTGTTTTAGGGCATTTTGTAGTACTAATCCTGATTCGACACTTTTTGACGAAAATTTGGCACTTGATTATAATGATAATTTCAAAATCGGGTATATCGACATTTGTTCCATGTACGCTAGCGTAATGAAAAAAGCATCATTTCCCGTGGGTGTTCCTCGCGTCTTGAATGGGGAACAGTTGACCCATATACAAAACTATTACGGCAAATCATTGCCATTCGCAGCCGGTGTTTTACAGGTTGATATATTAGGCCCTAAAGGTTGCTTTTTACCGTGTTTACCCGTAAAAGTTGGTAAACTATCTGTTTTTGCAACGTGTTTTAATTGCGCGTTCATTTACGCATCTGGTAAGAACGAATTGCCAACACCCGATGGGTCATATAGGTGTACGTGTACTGACAAACAGAGAAAAATTTTTGGGACATATTCTGTAAACTGTTTGAATATGGCATTGGAAAGAGGATACAAAATTTTAAGGTGTTACGAAGCGATTATTTATGACCAAATGTGTCAGTGGTCCCAAGACAACCCCCATACCAATTTATTCAGCGAGTTTATAGACACCCTTTACGCCAAAAAATTAGCCGCTTCAAAGCAAAACTTTAAAACAAAGGAAGAAAAAGAAAAATTTTGCAAAGATTTTATGGATAAAGAAAGTTACGATATTAGCGCAGAAAATTTCGAGGTAAATCCTACAAAGGCAAAAATTTGCAAATTGTTGATGAATAGTTGCTACGGTCAATTGGGACTCAATGCGAACAAATCACAGTTTTTGTTTATCAAAAATCAGAGAAAATTCTTTGATGTTGTTTTCAACGCAGAAAATGAAATTTTGGAATTGTTTACCATGTCACCTAACATTATGCGGGTTAAATTACAAAGAGGGGATGATTTTGCACATAATTCGAGGAATAGTTGCCTTATTTTGGCACTTTATATTACGAGCCACGCTAGAGCGGCCCTGCAAAGATTGCTAGAAATGTTCGAATACGATAGGCTACTGTATTGCGATACCGATAGCGCAATTTATTGTACACGAAAAGGGCAAAGAGAACCTCAACACACACCTAATGATTTAGGTGGACTGAAAGACGAGATTTCGCCTGAACTTTTTGTAAGCGAGTTTTGTTGCATAGCTCCAAAAATGTATATAAATACATATAGAAATAAAAATAACCCTAATATCGGATACGCCGATGTCAAAGCTAAAGGAGTTAGAATAACTAACAAAAATTTTTTAAATTTACAGAATACGGAATTCAAAAAACAACTGATTGCATTTTTTTACGGTACCACTCCCGCGGAGAAACTCGCCGACCCTATATATACTGAAAATCTTCAATTTAGAAATATCAATTCCATTACCGGAGTTACAACCGGTGTTACTACAAAACAAGTATCATTACATTTGAGAAAACGATACCATTATTTAAACAATCATAGAACTTTCTCTATACCTTGGGGGTATGCGGAACATTTGATACCGCATGAAATGATCTAGGATGGATCAAACATTTTCTTACGATGACGTAAAATTTGCCGATTGGAGACAATCTTATTTAATAGTAGGACCAACTCAAGCGGGAAAAACTCATTTTTGCGTTAATTTTTTACGCGCAGCACTAGATGGGAACTTAGGATTAGATCCACCAGTTGAAAGAGTAATCATATGTTCCGGGTCAACGCAAAAAAATCAACAATCAATGTATCCAAAATTAGTCGATGAATTCGGTTCTGATAAAGTAAAGGTATTAGAGAGAAATCGAGTAGTTGATTTGGATAAAATTGAAGATGACCCAACCCCATCTATAATAGTATTTGACGACTTACAACTCAACATACCTCCACTTTACGTTAGTAGACTATTTTCAAATGTTGTCAGTCACGCAAAAAATTTAATTGTACTTTTTATGGTTCAGGATCCTTTTTTATCACACCAAATGAAAATCTTGAGGAGGATGTGTTCTTATCTTGTTCTATTTAAATACCCCATGTCAAATGTAGTTGTTAATTTAGCAAACAGTTGGTTCGGTAGAGGTGAACAAAGGACAAAATTTTTGCAAGCCTATCAAGACGCGATATCAACGCAACAGTACGGGTATTTAACTGTTTGCTTTCTAACAGCTATCAACCCAATGTTTCAAGCTAGATCCAACCTATTTAATGAAAACGGTTTCGATGAAATGATCATTTATGATTTAACAAATGCTATTGAATCTAATATTTACAATCTATAGATATGGAGAGCAAAGTAATCAAACAAAAAAGAGTGCCTAGAGTTCTCAAAAACATGGACGCGTTAAAGAAAATGCGTCAATTTTCTTCCAGTGAGGGGTTGAAAACATATATAAACAAGGTATCGACTCGGGTTTTAGCCACATTTATGGATTGTGTTTACAACTGTTCAATCAATGATTCTTACCGTAAGACTTTAACGAGTTTTCAAAAAAGACGAATAGACTATTACAAACCATTGTCTGATAAATTATTATCAATTAGGGGACCTTTAGGTACGAGAGTACGTAAGAATTTGTCTCAACACGTTTCTATAAAGTATATCGAGTCAATTTTACAACCTATAATTTCAAAGTTTGATGGAGGCTCCAAGAGGGACAAATAGAGCTAATGTGCAAGATTTCAAGTGGGTTCTCAAGAAGTTTGTATCAGAAGAAAATGATAAACAAGTTTTGGAAAATGTTTTAAACCGCATAATTCACAGTAAGCGATTATCTGCTAATGAAAAACTCCATTTATTAAACGCGGTTCGAAATAAAATTTCTACAGTTTTAAATTCCAAATATCGAGTAGACATGTTTCCAAATGAACGTAGTGCGGTTAATAACTCGTTGCAACAAACATTCAGGCTACCCACACCCCCGCCGTCACCTACTAGAGAAGATGAAATGCGAGTAACGCCTAAACGAGAATCACCGGATGAAAAATTTAGTTCCAATTATTCACCAAACGAGCTGTTCGGCATTGAAACAGGTAATTTAATGGGTGATCATCAAAGTAGGACTATTCTTAGGAAACGTAGATCTCAATACGCAACTTCACCTAGGGGTAAAGTTACCAAGAGGCGTAGCAACGTAGCAAAACAAATAGATTTTGACCTCGAAACAGATGAAAATGTAACACCTTTACAACAAAGGAGGGAAACTGGTTTAAATTCACCTATAGTTACGGGTAAACCCACATTCGAAATGGAATACGAAGATAGTCCAAAAATGAAAAAAATGTTGAAATCTGTCGATCGACAGTTGCAAAGAAGAAACGTAAAAGTTGACAGCATGAATAGAATTTTTTCCCCCAGCACAAATAAACCAATCGAAGGTAGTGATTATTCAGCAATGGTTTGTTATTTAGCATCTATTAAAGCAAATGAAGGACAAATAAAAGGCGCGAAAGGTGATGTCCCCATCGGCATTCAACAAATGAGCGAGCTAATATCAAAACAAAACTTTGGAAAAACTAGAAAAGACACTCAAGCGTATATCAACTTAATTTTGAGTCAAATAGGTAGAGGGGCTTTGTGGACTAGGAGGAAAGTAGTAAATGGTCACATTGACTGGTTGGAAAATGACTGGTAAACGATACAACGCATTGTTGAATTATTTATGGACGGGAAAAATATCCAGTGGTAAAGTTCAGGCTAAAAAAATCACAAAAGCTCTTTTTTCGAGACCGGAAATTCTTTTCCAAGAAGCCAAAAAATATAACAAGTCAATAACTAAAAAAGATGTAGTTCAGTGGTTGGAGAAACAACGCGGGTACATTTTAACGAAACAACAAAAAAGAAATAAACGAAAAACGAGACCAGTTATTGCTACCGGTTTATATCAGACTTTATCAATTGATATAGCTTTTTTTGCGCCACCAAAAGGTAACTATAATTATATAGGAGTTTTTTTAGCAATTTGTCCATTTTCAGATATGATCCACTTTAGATTACTGAAAAATAAAACAGCAAAACACGTAAAAGAAAAATTTTCAGAAATTTTAGACGAAGTACGAGCTAGGGGGGGATCACCCAATACCATCACATGCGACATGGCGAAGGAATTTTTGAGTAACGAATTTCGTTCATTTCTAGAGGAAAACGGAATAAATTTAAGACCTTTGGCATCGTATCAAAAAAATAGTCCAGTTGAGAGAATTATAGGAACAATAAGAACCCGTCTGGGACGTCATTTTGCCACAACGAAATATAAACGTTATTATTATATTCTCAAACACTTGATTGATGCCATAAATCAGACACCTAGAAAGTATTTAAATGGAAAAGCACCGATAGAACTAACCATTTTGAATGACCGCGAGATTTTTAAAAAACGTTTCTCTCCCAAATTAACGAAGGGTACTTTACGTAACATTCCGCGTGAACGTAGACCTAAACCCAAATTCAAGATAAACGACATCGTGCACGCTCGCATACATAAAACATTCGCCAAATCAACTGATCAAAAGTTTAGTGAAAATACATATTTTGTAGCTGAAATAAACAACAATTTTGTACCATACACGTATAAGATTTCAAAGGGTAGGGACGGTGAGGTCACTTTACCGACTGTACTTTACGCTGAAGATTTAGTTTTAGCTACGACAAACAACTAAGATATAAAATTTTTCAAATGTATACCAATACCAAGAAACCTGATAGTTCAATCAACTATAAAGATGACAAAAAAATCGAACCATTAATCATGGAAGCACCGCGAACTCAAACTAGAGACAAAACGTGTAACGTGAATAAAAAGTTTATTTTACAGTCGAGCATAACTACGCTACAACTCGTGACTATCGTCATTCTGTTAGTATTTATAAGCATCAACTACCCCCCTAAAAAAATTCACTCTTCGATTCGGGAAGCCAGTAATCTCTTATTGGAGTTTTTCAAGTTATTGAACATACCGCAAAATACGAAGTTGTATCGCATGGTATTTAACAGTACGTGGTAAGTAAAAATGGTGTATTGCAGCGAGCTTTACCTAGACATTGTTTTACGGGGAGATAATTTAATTTTTGATTTTCCCAATAACTTAAAATTTAATCCCAATGAAAGTTGGGAATTGGGACTACATTCAATTTACATAAACAGCGTAGATAAGAGCGTCAATTTTTTCAATTCGTCACTGAAAAATTATTTCGTAGTGTTCGATGCTTACGGGCATTTTTATTTTGCCCGTGTAAACTTTGACAGTATTTTGCATAAAGCTGGACAATTCAAGTTTTTGTCAAACGTCCCCACCAAGGATGAAATTTTAAAATGTATAGAAGAATCGATAAAAGAGGGGAGTGTCAAGTGCGATTCGTTGTCGGATCTCAACCAAAAATGCGGTAAATTTTGGATGGAAGTGTTGCAAGAAATTGGAACATATCAACGTGATTTTAATATTAGATACCGGAGAGATACCGTAAATAAGCAGTATATTCCACCCCAATTGACAATTGCCACGAAACCCCACCTAGCATTTTCACATGTCGATCCATTACACCCCGATAAGGGTTTAGTTAAGATTCAAAAAGAAATGATACCCCTGATACGGTCCTATAACTGGATAAAACCCATAAGTGAAGGTGTGGACATTGAAAATCCAAAATTTGAAAGCGTGTTACAATATGAAAGGAAAAATAATCATATAATTTTTGAAAATACATTTCCTCAGGTAAAACGGGATGACAACTGCTCAACGATTATATTTTCAAAGCCGCTGCGAGAACTGTTGGGGTTAAAATCACCATTCATTGGAACAACGGAGTCTGAAACGACGCCTAGTGTCGTAAATGTCCAAGACAGTTCGGGAAATTTTTTGGGGTCGCAAATGCTCTACGTGACGTGTATAGCATCGCTTGAAAATACAATTTTTGGCTCTAATAAGGTGAGTATAGCGAGTATTCCGTTATCGAATGATTCTGTAATTGAAAATATCAATTATGAAGCAAAAAACATCAAATATTTTCCAATTGGTTCAATTTTAACAGACAAATTACAATTTGATTTTTTATACGAAAGCGCGTCTCGCGTAAATTTATTACCAAATGCTCGTATTTTTTTATCCCTAGTTTTGAGGAAACGACCTCTATTGCATTAGTACATTGAATGGTATATAAACACGAACCATCTTAACATTTTCAGTATCGTAACGATGGACAATGAACGGGCGGAAAAGGACTGTCAGAGTATACACAGGTATAATTATGGGATAACAAATTATCCAGATTCTAAATTTTACTCAGATGTTATTAAAAAGTCATCAACATTTTCTGGATTAATGGGTCTGGGTGCAGACAAACAAAAACCAAATTCTAAAGTTTATTCTACCTGTATAGAAAAGTCGACCTCTTCAGTGGGTCTAGGTAAGAATATGAACAATATAACAACTACGAGATCGTTAACTGAACCGTTAGTAATTAGCAGTAATCAATCGAGTCAGGAAAATATTGGAACAAACTTAACAGAATCAAAAAAACGAAAAACAAGAAAACGAAAAATTGGTATGGGTACGAAACGAAAGGTGGGCAGAAGACGAGGTAAAGGTGGAGGGCGCAAATTTGGTCGAAGGGGTAGATCAATAGCGAATGGGGGACGCAAAGCGAAAGGGGGGCGCAAGGCTAAAACTCGAAAACGGCGTAAAAACGCGGTGTCTATTCCTCTATTTCCACGATGAGAGTACCTCGAAACAGTTAGTATATAAATGAATACGAAACAAAGTAGTTATCAATTATTCAACAAATCTTTACAGAAACGATGGCTTTGTCAAGGGGCGGTAACATTACGGCCGTGGCACCAGAAACGTTACTCAAATCAAAACCGGATATAGACAGCGATTTTATAATTCCAGAGGAAATCTTGTACCATAGAGCACCCGGTGTATATTCGGCATTCGTTCAACAGAACTTATTACCAATACCATTATCAACTCAACATCACGCAGATGCTACTAGTTGGACCTTTGAACTCAACACATCGCAATATTATTTAGATTTGAGTAATATATTTATCAGAGTTCAATTTAAAGTGGTTAAAGAAGACGGTACAAACATTCCAACGGAATGGGGAGATACGAATGAATCGTGCGTATCGTGGGTTGCTCCTATTCCCGGTATAGCTCAAACAATGTGGAGAACTGTAAAACTTTTTTCAAGAGACCAATTAATACTCGAAATTATCGACACATTCTCGTACTTGGCTGAATTAAAAAATACCGTATTAAGTAATATCGATGATCACATTAAGCGTAAAGAAATTCAGGGGTGGTTCAAAGAGGATTATGATAGTCAAGAAACAGAAACTGCAACGAACGCTTTCGTGAAACGAGCTAGGCAAATATCCGGTTCAAAAATATGTAATTGTTTTTCCCCATTATTGTTGGACATGTTAAGTACTAAACGTTTATGGCCCGCCAATTTTCCGATAAAATTTCAATTACAACGTCATAGTGATTCATTCATGTTAGAGTGTTTTAAAAAAAGTATTCCAACATTTTTAGACCAAGCTAAAAAGTACAAGTTTAAGTTTCTCAAAGTTGAAATGTTTGGTAGATTTTTACAACCTGATGGTGAAACTGCTATAGGCGTAGAAGAGACGATAGTGGAAAAACCATTGAAAATGCATTTTCTCAATTGTCGAGTAGTGAGAGCGCAAATACCACCAAACGCGAGTGAAAGCTCAACAACGGCTATTATGAGCGGGAAGCTACCATCGTTCGTGATAATCCAGTTTTTGGATAATAATAGATATCTTTCAAACGACATTACAAAGCAAAAATTTTTATTTAAACCAAATAATATTGAAAGAGCATCTATGGTTTTTGGGTCAAACAGACATCCAGCAAACCCATTTGAATTTGAAACGGGTGGTGGAGATTTTGGATACGAGATTGCATATGCAGAGTTGTGTCGATGTTTGAAGAAAAATTTTGGTATTGAAGAAGTGATTTGGTTTAGACATTTCAAGACTGGAAAGTTTTTATTAGCGTTTGACCCAAGCCCATGCTCCGTGAATCAAGAACAATCAAATCTTCACTCCATCGGGAGTTGCGCCTTAGATCTAAGATTTCACACGCCTGTTGGTGCAAATGGTCTCACGGTGTTGGTTTACATGTTCACGTTAGCTTCCGTTCATTTACACCCAGATCGTACCATTTTGAGCAACGCTAATTATTGATTATGGAAATTGGTGATATTAGTACGATCTTGAGGTCTGACGACTTGATGAAATGGAAAACAAAGTGCATAAAGTTAGAAACTGCATTTTCAATAGGTGTAGGTCACGGAGTGGTATGTTTTTTACAATACAAGAATTTGCCTTACGGTCATTTTGTGTCTTTATTTCGCATAAATCAGGACTGTATTTTTATATTTGATAGTTTAGGAGAGACAAATCTTCACGATGATACCATAATTTTTTTATTGAAAGCTTGCGCCCCTACTTGTAGCACAGTTATGATAAATAGTGTTCAACCGCAAAGTAAAAATTCTTCAAAATGTGGTCTGTACGCCGTAATTTTTTTAAAACTCGCGCTCATGATATCTGATAGTAATCGCCCGTCAATTGCGTCCATGAAGGATGCTATAAAACTTATTGAACGTTGTAACGAGGATAATATAGGTGTGTTATTTAGAATGCTGTTTCCTTCCACTCCATTGAATCAATTATCAAATAACGCTATTCGGTTAATTCAAAGTACATGACGGTTAAAATATTCGTCAATTCGCAGTATATGATGGTTAAAATTGTGTACAAATAAATTTATCAAATTTAACGCGGAACCTAGTTGAAACTCAGGGTGTAACGCTTTAACCAAGACTAACAAACTACTAACATGCTTTTAACCGAGACTAACAAACTACTAACACGCGGGGTACACCCGCTGTAACATAAAAACTTCCTCCACGTCGCAATGGGCGGCACCCCCCGGGAAACTGCACTGCAACCCCCCCTGGGAAACTGCACTGCAACCCCCCTGGGAAACTGCCTGAAAACTGCACCACTGGGAAACTACCGGGAACTGGCCAGAAAACTACCCTACAACCCCCGGGAAACTGCACTGAACCGGTGAAGAACCCCCACGCGCGCTGGCGCGCGCGGAGTTCACCGCGCATGTCGATGGGGTTACCCGCAGGGTAACCCCATCGGCAGGCGCTCCGTCCACGCACGCACGCACGCACGCACGCACGCACGCACGCACGCCCGCACGCACGCACGCCCGCACGTCGGCGGGGACGCCGCCCCTGCGGCGGCGGGGCAAATGAGCGGGCGTCGCCCGCGCGCTAACCTGGAGGCGGTCGGCGGCGGCTACTCCAAGACACGTTTGCAAACACGAAGGCCGCCGTCGCCGCCGACAGCGCGGTCCGGGCGACCGCCGCCACCCTCGCGTGGCCGTTTCAGGGGAGCGCCGCGGTCAAAAATGGCACCCCAGCGCGGTCAGAAATGGCGCCCGAGCGCCGCGCTGCGAAAATGGCGCCGCACCGCGAACAGCGCAGTCGAGTGGCGCCCCAGCACCGCGCCGCGAACAGCGCGGTCAGAAATGGCTCCCCAGCGCCGCAATGCGAAAATATGTATACATAAACCTGTTTATGTTTGTCCCAAAAACTCAGACAAACAAAAACCAAATTCTAAAGTTTATTCTACTTGTATAGAAAAGTCGACTGCTTCAGTGGGTCAATCGAGTCAGGAAAATATTGGAACAAACTTAACAGAATCAAAAAAACGAAAAACAAGAAAACGAAAAATTGGTATGGGTATGAAATGAAAGGTGGGCAGAAGACGAGGTAAAGGTGGAGGGCGCAAATTTGGTCAAAGGGGTAGATCGATAGCGAATGGGGGATGCAAAGCGAAAGGGGGGCGCAAGGCTAAAACTCGAAAATGGCGTAAAAGCGCGGTGTCTATGGGAGAATGGGGAGATACGAATGAATCGTGCATATTGTGGGTTGCTCCTATTCCCGGTATAGCTCAAACAATGTGGAGAACTGTAAAACTTTTTCCAAGAGACCAATTAATACTCGAAATTATTGACACATTCTCGTACTTGGCTGAATTAAAAGATACCGTGATAAGTAATATCGATGATCACATTAAACGTAAAGAAATTCAGGGGTGGTTCAAAGAGGATTATGATAGTCAAACCTGTTTATGTTTGTCCCAAAAATTCAGTATTTGCCTTTATGTATACTTATGAAAAGTATCTGTCATCAGAAAATGTATTTTTATGCTGACTCATTAATTTGTGAATAAAAACTGATATTCAATACATTTGTGGTTTGAGAAAAGAAAACAAATTAACTTCCAGTGCTTCCCAATATTTTCTGTATCTATACAAAATCAAAACAAAAAATGTTAACTTCTTTCAACAGATTTTTAAGCATTAAAATGACCACAACCAAAATGAAAAAAATGTTTTCCTGTGAAAGAACTTAGCATTCATTTTACATTTCTCATGAGGAAAATTTGGATATTACAGCCATTAACAGTTTCTTGTGCAAAATTTAGACCATGTTCATATTTACCACATTTTTTCAAGAAAAATTATGATTTTTCCAGCCATATTTTTGATGAAAATTGGATATTTGACATGTGTTATACCTTAATAGATCATGATTTGATCATCTTCACTGCTTATTTACAACAGACATAAATAAATACATATTAGATGACACAAAATTGAAATTTCTCTGTGTAGTAGTGGTTCCTGTCATAATTGTGTGAATTAACCTAGTAAATACTAACACTATGTGAGAAAAGTGATAAGTGCACTTTATTTATGGTACAAAATAGTCACCAAAATGAGTCTTCTGCATCGGCCTAAAAATTAAACTGGATATTTTCCTTGCATGGGAAATTGTAACAAGTTAGAGGTCCTAATAAAGTGGGTTGATAGTTGTTTGTGTATTCCCACTCTGTTTCCGTAGGCCATGATTTTGCTGCTTTTTCAATATGCTGATGTCTGGGTCAGCTTTATGCCTGAATTGGTTTTGTTTTGTTAATTTTTCTTTAGTCCTGACTGCAGTTGCATATGACTCAAGATATGTGAAGAATAGAAATAACTAAACATTCTGAACAGTTACCACCTTTATGTTTTCTGCAAAAAGTAACTTTACATTTTTATGTAGAGAAATTGAGAAAAATACTGCCATATACATTTATATTTCATTGGGTACCTTAAATTCTTTATTATTATGACATCTCTTCAATAGTGTACCCCCTTTAGGTACATTGTGTCAATATAATCCGACCCCCTCCAATATGCCACCCCCTACCTCCAAAATCACTAGTTCCTTAACCATAATCTCATCAGAAGTGTCTAACTGCTTATTTTCAGCTATTTGTAGTACTATAAATATCTTGTTGAATACAAAATTTGAGCAATTTTTAATTTCCTTTTAGCAATTTTTCTTCCTTTTAGCACCTTGAAAAAGCCTCTACAATAATGTCATGTTCACACTTGAGTTATGTAGAAAGTTGACTTGAGTCATTTAGTTGAAGCAAAATAAAATGTGACCCTCAATATTTATGTCACCCCCTTCAATAGCGTGACCCCGAAAATTTTGCAGAAAACAAAAATGTGACAGTCACATAAATAGAGAATGGACAGTAAAAGTATGCTTAGACTATGTTCATGCCAATCCTGCTGTGACAACAGGTATGTCATGGTGCAACCACTATACCACTATACACAAGATAAATGCCTTGTACATTATAAAGATAACCATTTGTGGTACAAAATTGTTAGTGAAATGGGGGGAATCAACAGTAGAGAGATCTTTTCCTGGTGCATGGTTACATTCATT
This sequence comes from Sphaerolaimus hirsutus, assembly GCA_964036195.1. Taxonomy (NCBI): domain Eukaryota; kingdom Metazoa; phylum Nematoda; class Chromadorea; order Monhysterida; family Sphaerolaimidae; genus Sphaerolaimus; species Sphaerolaimus hirsutus. Next base: position 26,289,180 of record OZ038455.1, read on the forward strand.
AGAACCTTGTATTTATATAACACCAATGGAAAAAAACTGCAATTATTTTGGGAATCTTTGCTTAAAAAATGAACAATTACCACCTTTATGTTGTCAGCAAAAAGTAAGTTTACATTTTTTGTTGAAAAATAGAGAAAAATACTGCCATATACATTTAAAATTCATAGATCAAGCAAGGTGCTCATGAAAACAACAACCATATCACTCCATCAATTTGTAGATGTGGTTTGTTTACATTCACCAGAAACGTTTCAGATACAAAAATGTTACTTTTGTTATGAAGCCCATAAATGGAATGTGCTCACTCCTACATTTGCATAAATTTTGCTACAATTTTCACTCAAAATTACTAGACTCCATTGTGATAATGGCCGTACATGGAATGTGCTCACTTTTACATTTTCCATAAATTTTACCACAATTTTCACTAAAACTCACTAAACTTCAAACTTTACTTTTTTGTCCATTTCAACTTTCAAATTCACTAGTACATGCTTTTTTCCTATGATAATCTGTTTTTGGCTATATATTTATTTAAATATCAATTTTTGGTTATATTTACATATTTTTAGTTTTTCCCCCACTATTTCCCTCCATATGCTCCTACAGAAAAGCTTATCTGAAATGCGTTTTCAGTACTTCAGTACTTTCAAAAAGCATATACAATAGGTGCTTTCTCCTAGAAAATGTAAATTTATTTACTCAGTATTTGAGTATACACATGTTTCAGGTAAATGTAAAAACAAAAATATGTTTTAACAACTATTCCATGAACTCATTCCTCGCAAGCATGAGTAACATGCACTGGCCAGGAGGCAATCAGAATCAGCATATCATACCATTGATATGTTCCCAATTTGCTTCGCATAGTCTAATTTTCAATATGTTGGTGTGTGGGGTTTAAACCATGTCAAAATCGCTTTTGTTTCTCTAAATTTTTACCCCGTTATGAGCTGTTGCAAAAAAATATTTACATTCACTTGTAATATACACATTAATACATGAACATGTATACGTTTCTCCTAAACGTATTCATATGTACTCATCATGGTGACAAGATTACATTTGTTATTTTTATGGGGTAATTTCAAAGTAAATATTTGCAACACATTTTATCACATTCAAATTCACTGAAGCAATGTGTACATTTCCATGCCCAGCAGTACTGTATGCCAGCATTTGTGCTTATCAGTCTTATGAAATTACTGAACTTTTTTCAAAGGATTGCATGCTGTACATATTTCTGAATGAAACATTCCATCATGATGTCATCATTAATAAAATGAAGATTGTTCATAAAAATATTCCTAAAATGAAGATTGTTCACAAAAATATTCCAAGCATGGAACAAATGTTGATTATACTTGACTCCACCCTTTTCTTTTTCAAAATATTTTTCATGGGTACACATGAGTAAAACACAGAAACACCATGATGTATAGTATGCTTGACACATGTATTTCCACACTTGTCACTTGCACACTTATTGTTCTGTATGTTTCATTAGTGTAAAGATGGCCACAAACGACTAAATTTCATGCCCATTATCATACATTCAGGTATAAGGTATTTTATAGGATCCATTTACAATGCACCCCCTGCTACTCAAAAATCCTGGCTATGTCCTTGAGCACCAGGTAGCACTATATGAGCATGGGGTTTACATGTGCACAGGTCCTAATTCATTAAACCATCACCCAACTTTTAGGATATCCATGCTCCAGCCAGTCTACTGGTATTTCAGCAATGCTAGGTGAATTATCCATTTTCTCATCACTTCCCATTTGTTTCCACTTCTATCATTTGATTTTCATTTTCATCTGGTTACAATGATTTTATTTTGAAAGCACTTGCCAAACCCACAGATTTTTTTAATATTCTATCCAAACACTTCTGTAAATAATACTTAGCATGTCCTATTGAAATTTGGAAAATACATATTCTGTACTTTTGTACTTTTCACAAGTATGTGTAAAGGTGAGTACATGTACTTTTCAGAGGAAATGTATTTACCCAGTACTTGTGTTGTCAATACATTTGAACAACTGTGGTGCTTATTCATAATGTAGTTCCTGCATCACAACAGCCTGTTGATGCTTTTGCAGTGCTGACAGATAGAACCAATCTTGCACTGCGTTGCTAGTTGCAATGCTACATATGCATTTTTGGAAATAAAAGTAATCAAGATTTATTGATTTTAGCAACAAATTATGATATGAAATTCCAGAAATACATGTACTTTTCAAAAATATGTGTAAAGGTGAGTACATGTACTTTTTCAGAGGAAATGTATTTACCCATTACTAGAGTATACATATTTTTCAAGTAAATGCAAATACATTTTAAAAACTGTGGTGACTGCACTGTTCAAATAAAATAAAATCAACTTTATTACAACTTTATAAGCATGCATCAACAGGGTAATACCAAAAAATAAGTCACCAGCGCGTTTAAACATGGTAACCTAATGCCAAAATAATCTAGCACCAAACTACTAGTAGGAGAAATATATGTAATGCATAATGTCTGTGATGGGGACAAGAGCGCACAATTTTTTAAGTGACCCCTCAATCCCCCTATTTAAATCAGATATAATAGGTAACAATAGCAATTAAAAGCGATAACGTTCATTCTCCACAAAGTTCACACATTACATCTGTGTCAAATCTATGAGATCATTGAAGAATCAGTGTATCAATTTTTGCGAGAAAGTGTCAGCTTGGCTTTATTCCACCAGCGTTCTCCTTGCCAGGTGCCTTTAGATGATTGTAGGTGTGTTAATCATAGTCAGTCATACAACGATTTACAACACAAGATTAAAAGTTTTTTTAAAAACCCTATGTTAGAAAAACAAGAGAAAACAGATTTAGATCTAACTTGTTCGCAAAGTCATCTAGGTATTTCTTGAGATCACTGAGCAATTTGCTCACCATGGCACGAGTGTACCGGCAGACTGAGGACGATAAAGTTGAGCTCAAGTTTTCGTTTGCATGTTCTAGGCAATTGTTCTCACAACAATCAGCTTTCAAAGTGTTCACCAAAGATTGTCTCCAGATCTGTGTCATTGCATGTGGGCAAGTCTCCAAAATGTGTTTGTTTGTTAACCACAAATCAAACCCCAGACAGAGGGGGCATGACATTCATCACATAAGCCTCTTTTTCAAACCTAATTGATCTAGCTTCAACAGAATACCGTGTCGGAATAGAAACCATTCAATTTCTTTCACTGCCAATGTGTCCGGGCAGATCGGAGAGATGTTGTCATAGCATTCTCTTTCATGTCGCCAAGATGTCTTCTGAATAAAGAATAGACCTAACAGGCATTCCCAAGCTGCATACTTTGCGGTGTCTTTAAGTGTATTTTTCGTTTTAATGTACAGTTATTTATTTACAGAAGTGTTTGGATAGAATCATTTGCTACATCATGTTCCTATAGGAATACTTATCAAAAGAGTATTCAGAGTTTATAAAAATATCATGTATTCTGGTATAAAAGTCAAAAAAGAAAAATTGCTCACTTTTACATCATCCTGGGTAGACATTTCTACTCATCAGTAGAAAAAATCTTTACATTTTCTATACTTCCAAGGTGATAAATTTTTTACATCAACACATAATTTGTAAAAAGTTCCATACTTTTAGCAACTGTGTTGGAAATATCTGAGTAAGTGGCAAGAAGGTCAATTGAGCATGACTGTTACTCCTTTCATAGCTATTGATTGGCACAGATAAGAATCGGTAAAAGTACTGTAGTATTTTTAAACATTGAGTATTTATTTTTGGTAAAATTGGAACATTAAATAAAATTCTTGATAAAAATTCATTAAGGCTTCTTAAAAAATTTTTCAGGTGATTTATAAAACAAGTTTTACTATAAAACTTTCTATACAACCTGAACACATAATAATATGTAGATGTCTAGCAAATTTACACATTGTTTGAATAACATATTGCACATGCACCTTTTTTGCATTTACAAGTACTTTTCATATTGTGCAAAAAATTTGTGGGATAATCAGTTACAGTGTAAGAATTACCAAAGTGCGACCCCTCCAATAGTGTGACCTCTTTGGGAACATTGTGTGAGTATAATACTAAACCCTCCAATAGTGCAACCCCCAAAGAAAAACAAAAAAATGATGTAAGAAATAGAAAACGATTGCAGTCTTCAGATGCTTCTAATACAGCAGACAATGTGGCAAGTTGAGTTGAGTATTGAGTGGCTGATTTTGTGGCTTTATGGCTTTTATTGTTATACAATATTGCTTTACATGCTCACACTATAGCTACAATCAGCTAGAGTTAGGAGTTGAGTTGTTGAAAAATATGAATGAATGGGATGGTGCAGGACCAGTGCACAAGTAACAATGACCGGTGCCAATGTAGGCCAATGTAGACCTGGTGCTTAGGTACAGCCCCCATAATTGAGCACTGGGTCTTCATGGGCAGTACAGGGGTTTAGTATGGGGGGTTGGAGGGGGTTGAGTTACCCTCCAAACACTCCAGCTATCTACATGTATCTAGTGATTTTTCTCACTTTTTTCCTTCGAAAGCTTGAAAACCCCCATATATTGAACCCCTGCGACCCCCTCCAAAAACATCAAATATACACATGATTAGTGATGGAATGGCACCTTTTGAGGTCAAAAAAGTAAGCCGCACTATGGTGCCCTTCTACTACTGTTGCTACTTGTGCACCGACACACCCTTTTGAATTCGACCTCTCCAACAGTATGACCCCCAAAATGTGCTGAAAAATATAGTGCAAGTCACATTAATTGAGCATTTACAGTATCTGTCATTTTAGTTAGAATAAAACCTTTATTGAAGGCCTTGCTTCTACTGGATGAGGTGTTGTCTGCTCAGTTGTTTACTTGCAATTTTGTCCTCTGGTTACTCTTGCTCTGCCATTTTGTGCCTCTTTGTCAGTGTCCAAAGTGAGCAAATAACTGCACTTATATAGCACCAAAATGCATGGGCATTTGGTAAAAAATGGTTCCCAAATGTCTTACATAAACAAATTTAGTAAACAGTTTGTTAGACAAATGTTTCACATTTTTATTTTTGGTAAACAGTCTGTTTTAAATCTTGTTACCAATATTCCTGGATAGATGTCTGCATCTCAAAAAATGGTTCACATTTCAATTTTCAGTAAACAGTCTATCATATTACCTCAAAATACCCAGGAGTTTAATTATTTCGCCATCAAAATTTGAGGGGGGTATAATTGGATCTGATAAAAAATGTCATAAAATATCGATCGAAATTCTTTTCTGGGATTTTTTATCTCATATTGGATGGATTTTTGAAAAACACTCAAACATTGTTGAAGTTTTTTTCAATTGGTATATACTTTTGACAGTAATAACATTTGGTATATCCACAAAATTAATGATCACATACCAAAATCACTTTCTTTTTTCACACTTTACATAGCTTTATAGCTTGGCATATTGTTAAATCATTACACCCCAACTCAGATCACACAAGTTCACCTCTTGAAAAAAACAGAATCATTTGATTCATTAAAATTTTCATCCATTTGCATTTCTTTCATTACATTTTTCTTTGTTGAATATATTTTTCAGATGATTTTTATAACACAATTTACTATAAAACTTTCTATTACAGTCTGAACATGAAATAATTTTCATGCTTTTATCAATTTTACACAAGCACCATGTTTGCATTTACAAGTACAAATTATTCATTATGAGTTCACCTTTTGCATGTTTTAAAAATTAGCAATTTTTGTCTATTTTAGTTAATAAACGATTCCATCCAATGTAAATACAAATATGTAGATATTTTTCTTCTCAACTGGGTATTTCGGGTGGTTCTAAAATGAACCTTGAAAAAAATTTTCTCTGTTCATTTGAATCGAGACATTTGTGATTGGACAATGCACATGCAATCTCATTATCTTTTTCTTCTGTCTTTATGTATACAAAAAATCTGTTCAATAATGAATGCTCATCCAAAGCTTCAGATTGAAAATCATTTCTACTCTATTTAAAATAGCTAAAGTTTATAAATTTTCTATATCTGTCATTTTAGCCTTTATGTCAAAATATAACCTTTATGGAATGCCTTGCTCATAATTTTCACATGCAGGCATTTTACATTTATTATCAGTATTTAAATATCCCGCAAAAATGTGTTTTCAACATTTTGTAAGTGTGTATTCCAAAATAAAATTGGATCTGACACCTTATCAGCTAAATCATTTACAAATTAACCATCATACATGAAATATTTTACATCAAACTTTCCATTTTCTTCTTGATATGGTTCTGTAATTTCAAAAAGTTCCTTCCATTTGGGGTATACAATCTCAATATAAAATACATTTTTACTCAAAAAATTATAATGATGTTTAAGATCAATATCATTTACATCTGAATTTACAAGATTTTCCATCAAAGTGTCATCAAAAATAGTTTCTTCATTGTGTTTTTCTATATTGCCTTCTGTTCAGGTTCAGAATCAACTAATTTGTATTTGATAACTAATACACAAGTATCCATTTCAACCAGATCAGGTGTTGTCTGCTTGGCATCATTGACTGCTGTGCAATTTTGTCCTCTGGTTGCTGTGGCATTTTCTTTCTTGTTGTGAGTGTCTAAAGTGGATAAATAAGCCATCTTTTATACCACCAAAATGCATGAGCATTTGAAAAAACTTCCATTACAATATCAGTTTTAGTAAACAGTTTGTTGAAAAAGTGGTTCACAAAATCAAATTTAGTAGACAGTGTGTTGGAAAATGGTTTGCAAAATCGATTTCAGTGAACAGTGTGTCCAAAATCTTGTTGACAATACAGTCGCATTTCTTGTGTTACAAAACTTACCAATTTTTAGGTGCCTGGATGCCTGTCAGTATCAAGGTGCATAGAGTGGTAAATAAGAGCATTTATCTTGTGTTACAAAAATACAATATGTATGGCTGTATAAGGATGACTCACATGTGTAAATAAAACTTTTTAACCATGTGCATGAAAATGCATGTGATTGTGAGTGTCTAAAGTGAGAAAATAACCCTCCTTATATACCGCTAAATTGCGTGGGCATATGAGAAAAAACTGTGATACAAAATGGTTTTTTTGTTGACAAGACGGTTGTGTTACAAAATGAGTTTTAGTAAACAGTACTTGCAAAATCTGTGTTACAAAACTTTATTGGTATGCGTGGTATGTGGGTAAATAAAAGTTTTAACTGTGCGCATGAAAATGCATGTGATTGTGTGCTAGAAATATTGGTATAAAGGTATACGTATGGGGTAAATAAAAGTTTTAACCGCGCGCATGAAAATGCATGAAAATAGAAAAGTTGTAATGATTTAGGGGGGGTGGGCGCTCTGCCTACCTAACAACTACTGCGATAAGTTGTTTTCCGAAATCGTTTCGCTTGTCCCGTCGGCGTGCTGGTACGTCTGGCATGAAAAGTGGAAGCAGGGCGAGGTGTCGCTCGATATGGCAATTTTGAAAATGGACAACGCGCGGCAAGAGTTGAAGGGCGGGAATCGCTTCGCGCGCTCGGACAACTTCCGCTCAGACAATTTTCGCTCGGACAATCCGGGGGGTCGCTTCCGCCAAGGTGGCCGCCAAAATCGCGGCAATTGGCAGGTTGAGTCTAAGGCGCAGGGCACCTGTGAGGCGCCGCGGGGCGCCAACAGCACCACGCCCGGCGACATGCGCGCGCCAAGGGGCGGCGCCAGCTCGGCTACATGGTGCACATATTTCCTGCACCCCCGACCGCTTCAGCACGCTGCTTCGGACTGTTTTCTGAACCCGTCATCACCGGCATACAAGCCGGAGGTGGCGGAGCGTGTTCGAAACGCACTCGCGCGTAAGGGCGTAAGTGAGGCCGATGCACGACAAGCCATGATGCGTATATGCCAAGAGCAGGGCATTCCCACGCAGCGCGCCGACTCTCGCCAGCAAGGCGGCCGCCCCAGTCGGGGTCGGCCCGCGCGCTCCACGCGAAAAAACCAGTCGGTCCAAAGCACGCAGCAGCATAGGGCGGAGCAACCTTATAGCGGGGAAGACATGGACATGTGGTGTCCGCTTGTGTCCCGGGTCGATGGTGAGGCACCAAAATGCGCTAGCGCGACGGTGGCGCTCGACCCAGTCGCGTGGATTTTCTTCATGGGTCAGCCCATGCGCGGACAAATCGACACGGGTTGTAACATCGGGTTGTTCATCGAAGATTCGCTGCTTGAACAAGTGTGGGCCAAAGCGGGAGCTGATCCCCAAGCCGAGAGAGAAAAGTTTCGGCCGTACGACCAGGCGTGCGTGCGCACGTCCGGTCGCGACATCGATGGCAATCACCTGCGCATTTATGACATGGAAGTGTTCCACCAGGGGCCGGACGGCCACTGGACTTCTGCCGAGATCCCGGCCGTAGTGAAATTAATGGAATTTCTCCCGGCATCGGACCAACTTCTAATCGGGCGCGCCGCCATTTGGGGCCCGTTGAAGGTTTTACACGAAGCCAAACGGGAAATGGACCGTTTGGAGGAGCACTTTCATCGCAACCCTCACGCGCTATCCACCTTACGCGGCAGTGGGCCGGCGGTGCGCCGAACCACAGATGTCGGCGTAGTGCATAAGGTCGTAGTGCCCGCGGGCGCGCGCGCCCAGATTCTAGTAGGGACCGACAAAAGCAGCATCTTGCCATCGGAAAATGAAAAGGGGCAAAGTTTGGCGTATGCGCTGGATCCCAGCACCCGTGACGAGAACGGGGCGCTGGTCGAATTCGAGCCGGGCATCGCCTGCAACGCCGCGTTTCATCCGCGCCGCGAGTGGCTGGACGACGCCAGTTTTTCGCTCTGCGTTGTCAATACGTCCGGTGAAGACAAGTTCCTCGCTGCTGACACTAAAGTGGCTGAAGTGTTCACCGTCGAGCGCGTGCTGGTCGAAGACACTGCGGTGGAAAGAGCGGCGCGCGGCACTATGCGGCTGCCCGCCCCACCTGAGCCGGTAGACCCCAGCAAAGTTGTGTTTCGCAAGCTCACCGCCGAGCAGCAACAACAGGCTGAAGAGGTGTGGGGGCGCCTCCCGGCTGACAGCCGCGACACACTCCCGACTGCGCTCCAAACTCGTTTTCGCCAACTGCTCAATCAGAATATTGACATTTTCAGCCTGACTGAGTATGACATAGGTGAGACTCAGATCACTGAGCACCGCATTTCCCTAGTCGAAGGGGCGGAGCCAGTAAAATGCGCCGCTCGCTTCGAAACACCCCCAAAGCGCGCTTTTGTACGGCGCGCCGTCGACGAAATGCTCAAGAAAGGCCTGATTGTCCCATCTTCATCGCCGTGGGCGTTCCCCTTGGTGATAGTTCCCAAGGGGAAGGACGACTACCGCCTGTGTCTCGACTTTCGTCGCTTGAACGAGCTGACAATCCGCGACGCGTATCCGCTACCTCGGATAGCGGACATGTTTCAGCAGATGGACGGGCGGGCAGTGTTCTCATGCATGGATGCTTCGTTTGGCTATTACAATGTTAAAATAGTCGACCCCGCCACGCGCGACATGGTCACATTCGTCTGCAGTCGCGGCCAGTTTTCATACACGCGCATGCCCCTGGGTCTAAAAAACGCTGGGGCAAGTTTCCAGCGCCTCATGGACTGCGTAATCGACGGCCTGAATCGGGACGCCCAACGGCCGTCGTTTTTCGTCTACATCGACGACTGCCTGGTCGCGAGCGACGCACCAGAGCAGCACTTGGACCATTTGACACAGTTTTTTTCCTGCCTGCGATGGGCCGGTATCCGGCTGAAGCCGGAAAAGTGCTTCTTTTTCTGTGAAATGGTAAAATTCCTCGGATTTGAACTAAGCTCCAAGGGTATCGCACCGAAGCGCAGCAACGTGGCTGCGATCATTGACATGCCGGCGCCTACCACTAAGCAGGGCATTAAGACATTTTTGGGGAAAGCTGGCTACTTTAGCCAGCACATCCCCGCGTTCCACAAATTGGCCGCTCCGCTGAACGAGATGGCCAAGGGCAACTACCGGGCGAAAGGGGCGGATCCAATCCCGTCATACGACGCGTGGACCGGTGAGGCCCAAGACGCGTTCAATCAACTCAAGCACCGGCTGAGTTCCGCGCCAGTGTTGGCGCATCCAGATCGAACAAAGCCATTTTATTTATACACTGACGCTTGTGATTACGGCCTCGGAGCCGTCTTGATGCAGCAGCCCGCTGCGGACTCCGATCAGCTCCGCCCGGTCGCTTTCGTCTCGAAAAAGCTGCCCACCACTCACAAGAATTGGTCGGTGGTGGAAAAGGAGGCTCTCGCTTGCACGTGGGCCCTCGACCGCTTAGGCGACTTCATCGACGGGCAGCAAGTGATCCTGCGCACCGACCACAAAGCGCTAGTGACAGCACTGCTGAAGCCAGTGCGAGGGAAAATCGAGAGATGGACCCAGCGGTGGGCCATGCGGTTGTCACTAAAGGACCTTTCCATTGAATATTGCCCTGGGGAGCATAACGTGGTGGCTGATGCACTCAACCGTTTTCCAATCGACGACATCGACCATGCATCGTTTCAACGCGCCAGTGAAATTATCAAAGTCCCGCTCGATAAACTCTGCCCGCACATGGCTGCTAGCGCGCAGCAAGTGGACTGGGCGCGCGAGCAGCAGTCCGACCCGCAAGTGTGCGAGTTGCGCCAGGCTCAAGGCCGCGTCGGCCTGTTTTCGCTGCAGAAAAACGTCGTTCAAGGCCAGGGCACTTGGGGCCCTGTGCCAGTTGCGCCTGCCCACATGCGGCTTTCGTTGCTTCAAAACGCGCATGCTGGCCTCACAGGCACCCACGGGGGGCTAGAACGTACGCTACAGCGACTGAACAAACTCTGCACTTGGCCACGCATTCGGGCGGACATTGACGAATTCATAAAAAATTGTCATATTTGCAAAATTACCAAAGACGCGCAGCGAAACTGCGTGAGCCCGCTTTTCCCAGTCGCGCCTGGCACTCGGCCATGGTCAAAAGTCGCCGTCGACACGACACCGATGCCCGAATTCCGCGGGTTCCGCCACCTGTTGGTGGCAGTCGACTACTTAACGCGCGCTATAGTTCTGGCACCCTTGCGCCAATTGACTGGCCAGCAAGTGGTCACGGCGCTGGAACGTAACATCATTTTCCATTTCGGCCCGCCTGCCGAGCTAGTTAGCGACAACGGGACGGAATTTGCAAATAAAAATGTCGAAGCTTTGGCGGAAAAATGGGGTTTTTCGCTGCGCAAAACAACACCGTACCATTCACAAGCGAATGGGCTCGCGGAGCGGGCCATTCGCAGCGCCGAGCAAGTTATTCACCAGTGGTCAGCCCACAACGCAGGCTGCAAAGACTGGCCATCGGCGCTGCCCGAGCTGATGCTTAGAATGAACGTCGCATACAACCGCAACGTAGCGCACGTGCCGTTTGAACTCCTCTTTGGCTATCTCCCGTCGCTGCTGGGGGGGGGTGGGCCCGGCACAAAGCGCGCCGGAAACGTCAAAACCTGACCCGCTAAGCGATCCTCCAAGTAGCAACACGCGATTGAAAGCCACCATGAAATCCCTCATGACGCGGATTCCACAACTGGCACAGCGGCCGGGCGCCCTGGGCAAGCTGTGGAAAAAAGCCGCAATGCACTTGAAAAATGCGCAAAAACCCTACAAGTTCATCTACGATAAAAAACAACGTCACCACGTAAGCGTAGGCGATCAAGTATACATGCAAAAGCGATGGGGAATGTCAGTGGATAAAAAAATACAGCCACTCTATGCGGGACCATATGAGGTGGTAGGAGTAGATCAATCTGTTGCCATCCTCGACATTTCAGGTCAACTGCGACGCATCCCCATCAATCAACTGGTCATGGCGCAGAGACAGAACGAGCGCGACGCGGCGCGGCAGATATATGTGCCGCCACCTCAAGATGACGCCGCTAAGGCGTCATACCTGGCTGATATGTTGCGGCAGGTTAACGTGGCGCTTGATCGCGCCGAGCGCCTGCGGATGGGCGGCTTACCTGGCCCGCAAGCAGATGATGAAAGCCAGCGCCTCATAAGACAAATGCAGAAAGCCATTGTCTCAGCTAATGTGAGCGCCATTTCGGCGCCCCAGGCCCTCTCCACAAACATTTCTCACACACTCGCCATCCCCCTACAGCCACAGCGCGACGGCAGACCGACGGCGCATCAGGTCAGCGCGGGGGGCAGCCACGGCCGATCCCGCAGCCGCAGCCCAGTGCGACGGTCGACCAGCGGGCAGTCGCGCAGCGACAGCGCGGCCGCCGTGGCTTTCGAGAGCGTGCGCCGCAGCAGCGAGGTGGTGGGCGAGCGGCGCCGCAGCAGTGAGTGGCCGGCAGTGCCCGGCGGGTTGCGGAGCGTAGTCCACGTGGTGGGCAACCCCAAACCTCTCTTTTTCCGCCCAGCGCCCGACAGCGGCGTGCCCAACGCCAAGGGCACGGCCGCCAGCAGCACGCCGGCCGGTGGCAAGCGCGGCCACACTAACGGCACGGAGGCGAAGGCGGAGGCGGCCAAGCGCGGCCGCACCAGCGACGCGAGCGCCAAGTCGGCGCCTAGTGACAGCCAGCAGCGAGTCGGCGGGCGGGCGGCCGGCAAGCCCGCCAGCGGCGGCGGCAAGGGCCCGAGCAAGGGCGGCGCGGCGGCCGGCGGCAAAGGTGCAGTTTTTCGCAACCCTTTGCGCACAACTAGTGGCCGCCATACAAACCACGTCGCCTCAGACAACCGTGTGGCGGCGGCGGCGGTCCGGCCGAGCCGTGCGAGCAGCAAGGGCAGCGCAGCGTCGACCCAGGCACCGGCGGCGCCTACCGACGGCAAGGCGTCGAGCGACCGTGGCAGCAGGGGCGGCCTGACCAACCGCACAAAAGGTAGGCACCCTGAAATTGTGCGCCGGGTGCCGGTCCGGAACCGCACCCCCTCAACCGCCAACACGGCCGCAGAAACCGACGGCAACGCGGCGGCGGCGGCGGCGGCTGGGCGGCCCCCGGTCCCGCCGCCAGCGGCGGCCGCGGCGACGCAAGCAGCGCGTGAGCGGCGCGCCAACTTCAAGCGGGCCGTCGACGCTCCCGCCGACGGTAAGCTGTCGCTGTACGAGTTGGAGCGGCGCCTCGCGGCGTTTGAGGCCCGTGAGGACCGAAATAATTCGCGGCTCGTTGCAGCTCGGTGGGAGGTCGCCGCGCTGCGCGAGCACAACCAGCGCCTCTCCAGTTCCATCGAGCAGCTGAGGGCGGACCCGGCGGCGGCTGTGCCCATGCTGCGCATCAGCCTGAACCGCGAGTGCGAGCTGTCCGACACCGTCCACGCCCTGCAAGAGCGCATCCGCCAGCTGGAGAACGACTTGCAGCGCGCCAGCGCCGACGTCGAGGCCAGGGACGCGGAGCTGGCCCAGGTGCGCGCCCGGGACGCCACCACCACCAGCATGATCCAGGCGGAGCAGTGCCTGGACGCCATCAGGTTGGCCGATGGCATCACTTTTGATTGGCTCGAGGTCCAGCGGCTCCTGTGCGAGCTGATGGACGACCCGGCGCCCGCTGATGACGCGGCGCCCCCCACGCTAGCGGCGCGCGCGGCGCTCCGCGCGGCGGGCGGCGCCGACCGGCAGCTGTACGATCGCACCTTCAACCTCGTGAAGGCGCGGCCGGCGGCGGCTCGACGCGCCCCAGCGGCAGGTGCCATTTCTGACGCTGAGTCTTCCATTTTGGACATTTCGCTTGGAAGCTCAAGAAAGCACTTCGTAGGCGGGGCTGTTAATGGTGCGGCGGCCGGGCGGTCGCCGTCTGCCTCTCCTGCGCGCAGCGGCGGAGGCGGAAGCGGCGCTGGCGGCTTTGGTCGCGAGCCGACGGTTGACTCGCCGGAGGCCTACATTTGCACGCCGTCGCTGTCGTCAGTGGGGCCCAGCCCGCCAGCCAGCCCGGGCCCATCCACCTCGTCAGCGCCAGCACCCCCAGCTCGGGTCGCCCCGCCGCCAAGGGCGCCAGCAAAGGTCAGAAAGGGTACGTCGAGGTAGAGGGCGCGTAGTCAAGTGACGCGCCGTGAAGGTGTAGGAAGATGATTTTACTTTTTTGGTGGTGGGCGTTTTACACGTCGTGTTTATTTTTTGATTGGTGCATTTATCAAGATGTCAAAAGTCCCTCAAATTTTCAATCATTTTTTGAGTAATGTTTTTTTTAAGTCATGAAGCCATTCTCAGGTGTCGTTTTGTTTTTCAGGCCCCCTCAGTGCCTTGGGAGGGGGTGTTGTCGCGGCGCGCCGCTTAACGGCGCGGCGCCCCAAAATCCCTTTGCAGCGCACGCGTTTATTTTCATATTTATCATGCGCGCCGCAGGTGGCGCGATGCATGCGCTGCAGTGCTAATCCGGTGTGTTCCCGCGGGCGGCGCGGTTATTAGGCGCCCGCGTTTCTCGGTCTTTTATCAGTATGCGTGTTTTATCACTCGTTTTCCTGTTTTCACCCGGCGTTTAGGGTGAGTTTGCCTTGCCGTGTTTCTTATTTTGCCGTGGCTGTATTTTTTACTTATCACTGGCATTCTGAGTTGACATGAAGTGGCTTTGAGTTGACGTGGGGAACTTCTGTGTGACTAGAGTGAATCGCTACACAGCGCGTCCACGCGGTGGACCTTCTTTGCACTCCGAAAATTCTCTTGCATTCTTTCACGTGGCAGCGGCCACGTAACAACAGTTTCAACTGTGAAGCGAACGGAATCCATCCATTCAAAGTCGAATTTTGAGACATATTTTTTTGCACCTAACTTTGGGATCACTGACTCCTTTCGCGTCTGCAGAGTTTAAAAAAGGTTAAAAAACATCGGCCAACCCTAGTCATGAGTGACCATCTACAGGTAATCAGACAGGTGACAGTACATATGTACTTTGTGATGTTATATATAGTCATAGAATGGCTGTACAGTCATAGGATAGTTTTACAAGTGGTGATTTCTGTCAAAAGTGTTTTATGTCAACTTATTATGTATATCGCCTTTTGTCGAATGTTTATGATTTCAAGTGAAGTTGGGCATAGAAAAGTGCTTAACTAAGGTTGAAAGAGCAGGCTAACACATTGACAGTGGTGTTTCACACTGTACAAGTATGTGGGGTACATTGGCTGTATATTATATACTACACTAGCATATCGTGGCTTATTATGACATAATAGCACAAACAAATGGAAGCTTTTACACTAAAAATGCCCCAAAACCAATGAAAACCACTACAAATTGTAAAGTGCAGAAAATGCAAAATACCTAGTGCTTAGTACTAAAAAAATTGACCAAGGTTTTAAAAAAAACGGTTTCGATGGTTGGGTTTTTTTAATAAAACGTTTTTTATTAAAAAAACCCTTTGAAAACCCCCGGCTATCCCTACTTTAAACAACTCTGGTTGACAGACACCGCGTCAACTCAAGACACACTAGTTGTGAACCAAATAGAAGAAAAGTCACAAATCACCTATGAACTTATCTGCGAACGCGATGCTGAAAAAGTGATGGGTAATGCCGTAGGTAGCACAAAAGCATGGCCAAAGTGGCAAAATGGTGATAAAACGTAAGTGAAACACCGTATACCTCTAATTTAAGGCACACTTTATGTTGATTTTGTACCGTATCTTATACCTTCAATTATTTTCACCAGATTTCATCAGATCACAAGCAACAATGCAATTCATTTAATCAAACTGGAACGTAACAAAATGGTGAACCAGGCCTAATAAAAGTTGGCGCAGAGTTGTCTGGAGGCCATTTGAGACACTTTACACGGTGGTCCACATGTTTCGCCACCGTTTTTACAATTTTACGCGTTTTGGCACGCAGCCAGCTGTGCCTTATATTAGAGGTATACCTTACATTAAAGCTATGCCTGATATTTATTTCGTCACGTAAAACCGCCAAAAGTTATACCTTCTATTAGACGGTACCTTATATTGGAGGTACCCTATATTGGAGGTAGTACGGTGCTTTTGTCTTTAGTGTTGGTTCCAGCCACCATTTGGGTTGGGACGATATATCGTATCGAATATCGGATATCGACTATTTTTTCATATAAATATTTCATATGTCTATATCGAATATTGAGTTTCAGAAAAATATCGAATATCTATATCGAAAAGTCATAGTGTCCCAACCATCGCGGTAAAAAATGATATTTCCAAATATTTTTATTGAAAAATCGATAGATTGAAATTTTCATAAAAACTTGCAAAAATCTCGAACTAAAAATCACAACATTGATAAATAAATATTTGTCGCAATTAGCTGATAAAAAATTAAAACAGCTACACACAAACCTTCGTAAATATTTATAGTGGCTCACCCGCTATAAACCCAAACCCCATGAGATAAATGTGAACATAAATACAAGCTGTGTAAAAGAGCAGTAAAATGTAAATATAAAAATGTAAATATATTTAGATACAAACGACTAAAAATTACACAAATACTAGTATAAGTTAGTGCAACCTCGATAAATGTGAAAAATTTCAGCGCCACACAAAATGGTGGGATTGAAAGTAGATTGGAGACCCCCCCCCCCCCCGACTTGAAAACCTATTTACACGAGTTCAGTTCGGTCAGGGGACTACCCCTCTACCGCTATTATTTTTCTATCTCGCTGAGAAAGGGGATGTACCGGCCGTAAAGTAAACCCGGCCGTAAAGTAGAGGGTGCTACTTTAGGCCGGGCATCATTACGGCAGAGTTGTTAAAGGTACTGAACTTTTTTCAAAGTAAACGTAAACGAAAAGTATTCTATTTTTAGTCACACCTGAGTACAGAAAACGTATAAAGTAAAAATTTTCTACTTTTACGCTGTGTAAAAGGTGAGTAAACGTAAATATCTGTAAATACTTGTTTTCTGTACTCGCGTACTTTCCAAAAGCACGCGAGTAACTGACTACCGGTATTTTTTCGGGAGGAAACGTAACGTATTTACGCAGCACTCGAGTATACGTATTTTTCGAGTAAACGTAAATACCTTTGTACAACTATGCATTACGGCCGGATTTACTTTACGGTCGGGTTTACTTTACGGCCGAGATCTCGCCGCTGAGAAATGCTCTGAAATTGTCGGATAAAGATTATGGTAAAAATAAGGTCGGAAAACAACCCAAGTTTTTACAGCTAAGCATAATTTCAAGGACCACCACATCCGCATATCGTGTTTATCTACACGGGCCCGAGTGTACGCAATACGAAATTTAAAGCACTAGCGTTTTCTGCGTGAATAACGCACCGAATTCACCAATAGTTCGCGTAACGTACCGTATTTCCCCGAAATATCTCCTCCTCTGAAAGGGGCAGGCCTGATACGCACATCTGCCCGATACGCACATTTGCCCGTTTTTTTCACTTGACACTTTTTCAAGTGATTTTCAGATATGAGTGAAGTGAAAAAAGTTCACTAATGTCATTGCGCAACTTTTTTTCACTTTACTCATAACTGAAAATCACTTGAAAAAGTGTCAAGTCAAAGAACGGGCAAATGTGCGTATCAGTGCACCCCCCTCTGAAAAATCCCCCTCAAAATAGCCACTATGAACTTATACCCCTCTCGAAATACCCCGTCTGGAACGATGCACATCATGTATGCGATGTAAACACCTTCCCGGTCACGTCCGGCACCCTATTATTGATTTTACTTGTGACATCATATCTCCAGTTCTAGGGCGCGCCAGAAGCTGAAACTTGGGGGAGATATTGGCGCAACCACCCTCTACTTCGCATGCATTCGGGGCGTCGCGGCGACCCCTTACAGGGTGCGTCCCGCTAAGTGCAAATTTTTTTTGGCTGTTTTGGTGTCCCGCACAGGTCCAGCACCCACTTAATTCTGAGCTGTGGGAGGGGTATAAATCTAAAATTTTGGGGATGTGTTACCAACAACCCTCCCCTACTATACACGATTCAATAATGTAAGATAAATGTGAAATATTTCTAAAAAATTACCTTATTCTCTAAAAAACACCACCTCCCAATAGATGGATGACAAAAAAATTCACTTTTTGGAACTTTTTTATTAGACACTTTAAGAGCTGGTTTACAATACTTTAAAGGGAAGTGTTTGATGTTTAAAGTTATGTAAAGAACCATACCTCTAAAATGCCTGCATTGCCAAATTTACTTCGGGGGGAATTTTATGCCATCATTATGACATCATTGCAGGAACAAAAATTTACAAAATTTACACTTTGTTATTCCCCCCAAGTAAATTTTGCAATGCAGGCATTTTAGAGGTAAGGTTCTTTACATAACTTTAAACATGAAACCCTTCCCTTTAAAGTATTGTAAACCAGTTTGTCACATGTCTAATAAAAAAGTTCCAAAAAGTGAATTTTTTTGTCATCCATCTATTGGGAGGTGGTGTTTTTTAGAGAATAAGATAATTTTTTAGAAATTTTTCACATTTGTGACATTATTGAATCGTGTATAGTAGGGGAGGGTTGTTGGTAACACATCCCCAATTTTTTAGATTTATACCCCTCCCACAGCTTAGAAATAAGTGGGTGTCGGACCTGTGCGGGACACCTAAACAGCCAATAAAAATTTTGCACTTAAGGTGACCCACCCTGAGAAGGGTCGCCGCGACCCTGCCAATTCATGCAAAGTAGAGGGGGGTTGCGCCAATATCTCCCCCAGATTTCAGCTTCTGGCGCGCCCTAGAACTGGAGATAGGATGTCACAAGTAAAATCAAAAATCGAGTGCCGGACGTGACCGGGAAGGTGTTTACATTATGCTTCTGCAGCTACACTTATTTATTAGTTGTAGTGCTAGTTTGTGTAGCGATGTACGTTTATATGTCCAAATATATCATATTGGGTTTATATCATATCATACCGGTTTTGGGTGCTTAAAAGCATATTCTTTAAAATGACTTCCGACGTAAAAAAGCTTAAATGACTTAAAAGCTTCTGAAAATTTTCGACGAAAAAATCGACCCCCGTGGAAATACTACTCCCTCGTTTAACCCTCTCAAAATTTGCACTATGAAACAATGAACACAGGGGTATTTTGAGGAAATACAGTATGCGACTAAAAACAACAATTTTTTTCTTCAAATTTAGATGGGCTATGGTAGATTTCGTTGTAAGGCGCACTGGGCCCGGGCCATATCTAACCACTCAGAGGTACGGAAGAGACCCCGTATGTAATCTTGGCAGCTAGCCAAAACAGCCATTTGGCTACACCCGTTTGTAAACATACATCACATAATCGGCGACATGGACGGAAATCCCGTGTCTTTTACTCTCATTCTTACGATATCCATTTGTATCCACTCAAAACTTGGACTCGATCCAAGATTACACACGTGGCCCGACTCAGAGATGCCACACTCCACTCATCTATCCATCAAAACATCGCACAACCTCAGCCAGCCCTCAAACCTAGAACCGGCCGTGCCAACTTCATGTTTCAAAGTTTCCTTCAATGGAAGCACGGTGCCGCCGAGAAACACGTTCTGATTCAAGGCGATGTGGTGCCACACGGTCACTTCGAGCCACTGAGCGTCCAGCGAGTGGAGGCGGTATGTTAGCTGCGAAAAAACGACGGGTAAAAATGGGCGGGAAAAAGGGTAGTGGGGTTTTTGTGTGGTGAACGAAAAAACCCTGAAAATCGGCACCATGAAGCACCAGTGCACCATTCCGCATCTAAACCCATCCCGCATGTTGACCCTGAAAACAATTAATTATACCTGGCATGTTGAAAATAGGTTATAAAACACATGATCTAGTTATTTTGAAGGTGAAAATCTATAAGAAGTAGGAAAATTAGGGAATTTTGGTGAAAATTAGGGTTAAATTGCTCAAAAGCGCTCCAGATAGCTAGATTACTGGGAAATTTGCGGGTGTGGGGGTGTTCAAGGGAATGAAGCCATAAAAAATTCCGCCAGGGATAGATAGATAGCTGGGCGGTTTGGGGTAGTGTTACCCACCCCCTTTCTTACCCGACTGAGACCTTCTGTGCATGTTTACCCGCTGTGCATGTAGACCACAATTTTCATTTAAAATCGCTTATTTTCACACCTTTTTATCGATTTTCACCTTCAAAATCACCAGTTCATGTTTTATTGTTTATTTTCAGCTATTTTTGGTAGTATATGTGCTTGTAGACCCATTTGTAGTATTTTTTCACCTACTTAAAGCGATTTTTCTACCTTTCTTCTACATTATGAAAAAGCCTATATATTTAACCCCTGCGGACCCCCAAACCCACAAAAAATCTTTTCAAGCTATCTATCCCTCCATAGGAGCGATTAGCTATCTACCCAACCCCCTGGATGGTCAAAATCTAGAATACCCCTGACATGCACAGCGGGTAAACATGCACAGAGGCACAGGCCCTCTTACCCCTGCAAGCATAATGTGTCTATAATGGGTCTACATGCGGAATGGGCTTCGATGCGGAATGGGCCCTAGCCTCATGGGCATGGTAGTATATACGACATTTTACTAGAAATAGCTTGGATGCCGCAAAACGCTTAAGGAACATACCGTATTACCTAGAAATACCTTCATTGGGGTTTTATTATAGCCAGCAAATACGAGGGGGGGCGTTTTCGAGGGGGTCATTTAGAAACGTTTTTGTCCACCCCTTTGTTTATTAGTATTTATGCGAGGTGCCAATTCCGCAAATTGAACCTAAGCGAACAATTTTTACACAAAAATACATAAAAGTTAAAAAAGGACATTTAAAAGCGAGAAGTGAAATGGCAAGGAGAAAAAGTAAAACGTTTTTGACTTATTTACTTGCCATTTCACTACTCACTTTAATTTTTACATCTCTTTCAGGGACGTAGCCAGGATTTTTGAGCGGGGGGGGGGCGGATTGTATACGGAGCCCGGCGAACGGGGGGGGGGGGCGCCCCCCCCCCCTAAAATTTTACCCCTGTTGTAGGGGAATGGCGCCATGGCGCTGGCGCCATTCGTAGGCGCCACGCCATGGCGCCACTGGCGTTGGCATTGGCGCCAAAACAGCAGTATATGTCTGTATTTTACAGGCATATACAGCGACATGGACAGAAATTTAGTCCATTTTCACTGGCTTTTAAGCCGCAGAGACTGGCCAGCCAAAAATATATGTTGTGAAGGGAGAATGCGCGCTTGCGCGCGTAAAATTTTCAAACTGTCGACAAAATCGTCGTCTGAAAGTGCCATTTCTGGCACATTTTTTGGTCCGGCCCGGGAAGGGGGGGGGGCGGCCGCCCCCCCCTGGCTACGTCCTTGATCTCTTTAGACTTTTTTCTCATTTATAAATTGTTTTCTTACTTCTCCACTCGTGGAATGACCCCTGAACAATTAGGTACGCCTTTTTAATAAACGCAATAAAAACTCCACAGGCCAAACTGACAATTTGGTTGAATGTGGGGTTGCATTCTTTTCTCACAATACTAGTCTTTCTTTTTTCCCTCCTGCCGGGTCGCAAATAAGTTTTCACGTAAACATCGGGGGCGCTATTATTCGAGGGAATGGGCCGTAAATTTCTGCAGTGATTCACCAGCACTTCCAGGGTGCCATTTTTGTATTCCAGTGTCAGTTTTAGCTCGCCACCGATCAAAGTACGCACTGAGGTACTTCCATCTGCAAAGGGGTATACCGTAAATACCTCCGATTGTAGGTGTACCTTTATAATTGATTTAGTCACTTTTACTGTGCCTTCAATTAGAGGGTCGTTCAGAAACAATCAAACAAAAACTCGTCACACAATACAAAAATGTAAAAATATTTCCAGGGCTTACCCTGCGCTGGCGGCGTGCCAACCACTGGAAGATTGCCAGCTATTCTTTTATTCGCCATTAGGACATTTTCTTCGTGATCGCGGTGCAGCGGGTGGAAAAACGTGTAGACCAAATCACACTGCGAATTTGGGAACTTTGTGGACTTATTCTGCGTAAAGCCATCTACCGTACTTCCTCGAAATACCCCCATGGGGTCCATTATTCCGCCAGCAATCTTTGAGGCGGGCTTTTTTTGGGGGGTATTATTTCGAGGAAATATGGTATATGTAAACCGTGCACACTTGATGCTGCGCCTGGATAGTTACCTATTCATGTATTCACTATAGACGTGTGTTTTAAAACAGATTTTTTTTATCGATCATGCGACTAAATATGAAGGGTGTGCTTCTAAAAGTACCGATCTACAAAAAATCGATTTCGAGATAATCGCAATTGAAAGTTTGGAGTATGCAATACCCATACATGGGTATTGGGTATGGGAATTTTGGGTATGGGTATTTCGGCCATATTGTTGGGTATCCACATGCATGGGTATAATCATTGATTATACACATAACACTAGCTATATAAAATTTTTGGGAATTGTATTTTTGTAGTACAGTACATTTTAAAGGAACAAATTGGTAATAGCATGTAGATCGGTATTTTTTAAAGCACAAAATCAGACAGCTGTAGATCGGTACTTTTACCCATAATAAAAAAGCACAAAATTAGTTTTTGCTGAATCAGACGCCGATCTGACATCGGTACTTTTAGAAGCACAAAAAATAACGTGCAGATCGGTACATTTAAAAGAACAATTTTGAAAAAAGTGTGTAGATCGGTACTTTTAAAGACACAAAAGTTGAAAAAGCTTGTAGACCGGTACTTTTAAAATTTCAAAAACCGAATTTTGCGATTTTTTTGCTTTTTTCGACCCCCCATATCTCAAAATTGAATTTCGCACCCCCCACATATTATATATTTTTTTGAAGCGCATGTTTATGGGGACCCCAAAAATGGTCCTAACTCAAATTTGAAAAATTTGTAGCCCGGTACTTTTAGAAGCACACCCTTCATATAATACCTATACTCGGCGGACAGCACACTTAGGAAACTACCACAATTCAATGAATAAAATCTTGTGATAAATTTCGTTGATAAATGATCAAATTAATCATTCCAACGTGAGAACGAAATATTATGATAAAAAACTGTATAATTTTTGGTTCATTATTCAGATGGGTTATGGTAATTTTTCATACTAAGTATGGTGTCCGCCGAGTATAGTAAACTATCGAATAGCGAGCGCTCAGAAAATCTCACAGAGCAAGGACGTTCACTAACGTGAGCGATGCTCAAATCCTGGGCAAATAAGCTCCTCAAAAACTTGGTCAGATACTGCTTTCTGCGCACGGCTACCTCCCGGATATTCTGCCGCTGTAGAGAGAAACCCTGGTCGCTGGGCAGCGGGTCCAAAGTGCACTGTGGATACCTGACGCGTGGAAAACACGTTTCACTTTACACCAGGGACGTACGCAGGATTTTTGAGCGGGGGGGCGGATTGTTTACGGAGCCCGGCGAACGGGGGGGGCGGCGCCCCCCCCCCCCCTAAAATTTGGCCCTAAAGTAAAGGAATGGAGCCATGGCGCTGGCGCCATTTGTAGGCGCCAGCGCCATGGCAGTATTGGCGTTGGCGCTGGCACCAACGTACACTCTATAAGTACCGATTTAGATCTATATATAGAACTAAGACACATGTTGGACACTTTTATGATGCTTTTTAGGCTCCTGAAAATACACATGAAACAATGGGGTGGGGATTTGCGCGCTTGCGCGCAAAAATTTTTGAAAGTGCCTACAAAATCGCTTCAGAAAAGTGGCATTCCTGGCAAATTTTTATGTCCGGCCCGGGAACGGGGGGGGCGGCCGCCCCCCCCGCCCCCCCCTGCGTACGCCCTTGCTTTACACTGTACATTCCATTTGCCATTTTACGTCAACTTTTACTTTACTCTTTACTTTCAATTTGCCATTTTACGTTGTACGTCAACTTTTACTTCACTCTTTACTTTAATACTTGCGGAACTGGCTCGAGGATTGGAATAGGGACCACGGAACCGGGATTTGCATTTTTTTCGGGATCGGGATTTTGGATATGTTCTGGGCATTAAGGGTTTTTATTAAAATTTGTACAAAAGGCCAAAAAACACACTTGAATACCAGACAAGTGGTATAAGATGCTTCACTGGATGTTACCCTACACATTTCTAGACGCAAAAAAGTTATTTGACAAATTTGGAGAAACTTTTTTTTCCAGGATCGGGATTAAGTTTTAAAATGTTTCGGGATAAGGATTGTGTTTTTCTGACCTTTCGGGATCGGAATTGGGATCGTCTTGTGTTTCCAGGATCGGGACTGCAAAATCCCAGAATTTCTCTGGGTTTCGGGATCCCATTTGAACCCTAGACATTTGAAAGTTAAATTCAATCTGAAAACTAACAATCTCTCCATCTTTTCCCACAGTTCGTAAAACTCCCTATAACTCCTGTAAATCCTGTCAGGAACATTAGTGTTCTCTCTTTCCACCAACAATTCGTACATGTAGACTTTGTCATCGTACAGGTGCCACTTGTGGCACTCGCACAGGTGCACCAAAGTTATGCGATTTTCGATGCCGGATTTCAGGCTGGGAATGGCGATTTGGGTCCGTTACGGAGCGTTGTAGCAGGGGGGTTCCAGACTTTTACCCCCTGGGTAGTGATGGAAAAAGCGCCAGGACATTGGCGCCAAGCGCCAAAGGCGCCATGGCGCTTTTCCGAACCCCAGCGCCAAGCGCCAATGGCGCCAGAGCAAAATGGCGCCAAGCGCCAAAAGCGCCATGGCGCTTTTCTAGACCACAGCGCCAAGCGCCAATGGCGCCAGTGGATATTGGCGCCAAGCGCCAATAGCGCCAGCGCCAAAAAAGTTTTGCTTCTCATATATGCACTGCTATTAATTTGTTTTTGGCGCAAGATACAAGTCATTTGCAGTCACTTTTGTTCTTCTTGTCTTGTGGGTGTTTGGGCTAAGTATAGCACACCATCTGTAAAAGGTGCTAAGATTTTTTGGATGATGATGGATGATGTTTTGGATGAAATTTTGGATGATATTTATTACTTAACTTTACACTTTACACTTTACACCTGCTTAAACAAAACTGCAAGGAACGAGCTCAGTATAGTGATTGAGCTAGAACCTATGTGAAGAGTGTTACCAGTCCGATGAAAAGTCACATAAAACCTTACATATCTTGGATTAGATGAGACATATGTTGAATACTAGGGTGTCAATATTCCGTTTCCGTTTTCCGTTTCCGCCTTTCCGCAGGAAAATTTTTTACCTTTCCGTTTTCCGGCAGCTGGTAAAATTTTACCTTTCCGTTTTCCGTTTTCCGTCAGCCTAAAAATTTTTACCTTTCCGTTTTCCATTTTCCAGCAGCTGAAAATTTTTTACCTTTCTGTTTCCGTTTTTCCGGCCCATTTTTCCGTTTTCCGGCTGAAAAGTTTTTACCTTTCCGTTTCCGTTTTACCAGGCCATTTTTCCATTTTCTGGCTCGATTTTTAGTTTTCTGGTATTTTTCCATTGTTTTTCCAATCTGTATTTATCTTCAATTGGCTCATCCCATTGTGTTGTTTTTGTCTCTTGGAGCAGCATTGACAACTGGGAT
Source organism: Sphaerolaimus hirsutus (assembly GCA_964036195.1). Classification (NCBI taxonomy): domain Eukaryota; kingdom Metazoa; phylum Nematoda; class Chromadorea; order Monhysterida; family Sphaerolaimidae; genus Sphaerolaimus; species Sphaerolaimus hirsutus. Next base: position 26,314,602 of record OZ038455.1, read on the forward strand.
TTCAGGGTCAGTGAAACAGGTGCTGTGAACCCAATTGGGTCATATGCTGACACCAATAATTTATTCAAGTTTCATCTGGTTGGTGTTGTGATGCTGTCAATTTGCAATTTTGCCAGCATGTCTGTTCGGTGACTTTATTTCATGCCCATTACTGCGACAATTTTATTCACCTTTGGACTCCTGTCATTTTCTGCTTTTTCATTCATGACTGATCTGGAGTTTGACAGCCATGACAGCAAATCCCTCATGTTCATAGAACATTGGTTAAATAAAGCTTTGACTTTGTAATATAGTTCTAAAGCTTCAACTTCATTCGTGACACTCATGATGAAGTTATCGACGTAAATGTTGTTTATTATCATTGCCAACTGGTTTTGTTCCCCTTCATTTTCTTCATATTCATTCATGTTGTTTATTGTCACATTTAAATGGTATTTTATGACTGCTCCCAAAATTGCTGGGCTGCAGACAAGTCCAAACAGTACGCATTTAAAACGAAGTACTATTAAGTTTTTTTCAGTTACTGGTTTTGAGGTATCTTTCAGCCAGATAGATCATGTGTGGTCTCTAGCTTGGTCATGCAATCCTATTTGCAAAAATGCCTTTTCAATATTGGCAATTAATGCTAGATTGCCTGCCCTGAACCTCAGGAGTAGGGCTAGTACTAATGGTGTTGTAATTGGTCCTCTAAAAAGGCACTTGTTGAAACTGGGCTTACCTGCCGACCCATCGTACACGATTCTGCATGATGTCGATTTGCCCGGCGTGATTACTGGCTGGTGTGGCAGGTAATGAATCCCCTTGTTGTCTGTTTTGCCATCACAGATCTCAATTATTCCCTTTTCTAGTTGGTCATCCAAAACTTTCCGGTATTGTTCAAATAAGTTTGGATCTTTGTTGAATCTTCTTATCAGTGATTTAAACCGCACCAAGGCTTCTGCTTTTCCCGTGGGCAGGTCACTGATACTCTCTTTATATGGCCAGTCAATATAGTATCGTTTGTTGTTGTCGTTGAATTTTATTCTATTTATTATCATCTCCTCTGCAATGTTGTCATCAATTGCATAGGGGTCATCAGTGATTCTCACTGCTTCTAGACTGTGAAATTGTCGTAGTGTTTCCTTTCCTATGGCCACTATGGCTACTTTTTGATGATTTTTTGTTGGTTCAGTTAAGCTTGAACTACAAGTGAAGTTACAGGCATGATCCATAGTTGCAGAATGTACAGCTACCACAATCAAAGCCAAACAGGCAAACCTGCATGCAGGTTTTCCTTCTGCAAATTTGTCTATTACCCTGCTAATTTCACTTTATTTTTTCCCGTTTCCGTGAAAATTTTGCTTTCCGTTTTCCGGCATTTCATTTTTCCGTTTTCCGGCCGACAATTTTTTTTTTACTTTTCCGTTTTCCGCTGAGTGAAATTTTTTTACCTTTCCGTTTTCCGGCAGAAATTTTTTTTTTACCTTTCCGTTTTCCGTAAAGTGAAAAAATTTTACCTTTCCGTTTTTTGTAAAAAAATTTTTTTGACACCCTATTGAATACCCATGCAATCACAAGGACATCGTTTACAAACTGATCAAGAATAGGGTATGTTGATCCAGGAATACACTGACAGTAGCACATATACTTATCTAAATTATACTTAACAGGTCCTTCTGCATAAAATAATTTTTGTACTTTTTGGCGCTTTTTAAAACACTAGCGCCACGCGCAAATGGCGCCACGGCGTCATAGCGCCAGGCGCCAAAAGCGCCATGGCGCTTTCCCAAACCCCAGCGCCAAGCGACAATGGCGCCACAGCAAAAAGGCGCCAAGCGCCAAAAGCGCCATGGCGCATTTTGCCTTGGCGCTAGCGCCAGGCGCCAGCGCCATGGCGCTTTTCCATCACTACCCCTGGGGGTTGGATAGATGGCAAATCGCCCCTCCGGAGGGATAGATAGCTGAATATTTTTGGGAGTTGGGTGGGTTGCTTGCTGTGTTTCAATATATCTATATGCGAGGTGTAAGGCAGAAAGGGAAAATCGCGGAAAAAAGTATATAAGCAGATATAGTAAATACAGATGAAAATAAGGATTTTGATTTTGAAAACGAAAATCTCTAAAGTTATGCAAATTAGAGATTTAAAGAAAATTGTGTAACGTTTCTCAAAAATCGCTCCAGATCGATAAATAGCTGGCCGATTTGGGGGGAACCCCCAACCCCAGCCCCTTGCCTACCCCTGGTTGAAAGAAATCAAAAGCAATCGCGGAAAACACCTGAAAACTTGCGGCACAAAGGAAAGCCGATCAGTGTCCATTTCCTCTGGCTGGACGCCAGCTGCCGCCTGAGAGAAAACTTCGACAATGACAAAGACAGAAAAAAGCAAATGACAAAACAATGACAATCGCAGTGACGCGCGTGTTGAGTTGTGAGACTGGGTTGATAAAAACAAGTTGAAAATACGGTTGAATCTGGGTATAGTCAGCGTACATGATACTCGCACTGATTTATGTCTCGTGTTGGAAGCGTGCCAATGATTATTAAATCATGCGATTTCTGTAAAAAGATGAAAAAAGTCATCGATGTGAATATGTAAATGAATAACATTATAACAACAATCAATTTTATCATGTTTTTATGAAATTTGCACGCGTACACCATTGTTGGCACACTTCCAGCGGGAACCACGCGTGCAAGGTGTAAAGTAACCGGAGCATAAAATAAAAATGTAAATACCCTATATTGTCAAAAATACCCTGTGGTCCTTGGAGCTAGAAGCTATAGCGCAGTTACACAAACATCCTACGAAAATTTCGGCACCCTATTACCATCTCCAATGTGAAAAGGAAAACCCCCAGTGAATAGCGTCCATATGAAGGGTGTGCTTCTAAAAGTACCGATCTACAAATTTTTCAAATTTGAGTTAGGACCATTTTTGTAGTCCCCATAAAAATGCGCTTCAAAAATATATATAATATGTGGAGGGGGGGTAAATATATATAATATGTGGGGGGGTGCGAAATTATATTTTGTGATATGGGGGGTCGAAAAAATCAAAAAAAATCGCAAAATACAGTTTTTGAAATTTAAAAAGTACCGATCTATAAGTTTTTCAGCTTTTGTATTTTTAAAAGTACCGATCTACACACATTTTTCAAAATTGTACTTCTAAATGTACCGATCTGCACTTTATTTTTTGTGCTTCTAAAAGTACCGAAGTTTGTGTCAGCTCGGCATCATCAGCAGCAAAAATTCAATTTGTGCTTTTTTACTATGGGTAAAAGTACTGATCTACATCTATCTGATTTTGTGCTTTAAAAGGTACCGATCTACATGCTATTACCAATTTGTTCCTTTAAAATGTACTGTACTACAAAAAATACAATTCACCAAATGTTATATAGCTAGTGTTATGTGTATAAACAATGATTATACCCATGCATGTGGATACCCAACAATATGGCCGAAATAGCCATACCCAAAATTCACATACCCAATACCCATGTATGGGTATTGCATACTGCAAACTTTCAATTGCGATTATCTCAAAATCGATTGTTTGTAGATCGGTACATTTAGAAGCACACCCTTCATATTCACAATGGGTCCACACACACACTAGTTGACATCGCAAACTCGAGTCCTCTGAACGTTAACTAGACAATGCAAATTTTTTTTAAAGCATCACACTTAGAAACAATGAACACTAAGCGTAAAATAAAATAAAACATAAAATTAACTACCATGCCGTATCACACACATTGAAATCATAAGATCAACCTAAATTTATTTGAATTGAGTTGACACGAATTTTAATGTCAACTAGCGTGAAATTCCCACCTCCGAAAAAACACGAACCTGCGCTATCGAGTGCGCGAAGAAGTTCAATTTGGGAAAGACGCTCTGCGTGCTGGCGCTGATAAGCCTGGTGGCAGTCCCAAGCCTTGTAAAGTGTAAAGTAAAGTGTCAAATGTAAAGTCAAATGCAAAGTAAAGTGTCAAGCAAAACAAAAAAGAAAAGATTTTATTACTGAACTTTGCATTACAATTGACAGTTTACTTTGCATTAGACTTTACATTTGACACTTTACTTTGCATTTGACTTTACATTTGACACTTTACTTTACACTTTACAGGGCTTGGGACTGCCACCTGGTGAACTTGGCGGTGGCCTCGGCGGGGGTCAGGCGCGGCCACAAATTGCCGTTGATGTAGCTGATGGACGGCTCCGACAGGCCGCCCACCCCCGAGCAGATCATCTGCCCAACACAAAGATGATTATTTGATGGATTCGTTTTGACTGACGCCTTCTGTGCATGTAAACCCGGTGTGCATGTAGACCATTATTTTCACTCAAAATCATTAATTTTCATACCTTTTTATATTTTCACCTTCGAAATCACCGGTTCATGTGTTTTATTGTCTATTTTCAACTATTTTTTGTAGTATATGTGCTTTTATACCCATTTTTAGTAATTTTTCACCTACATTTAGCGATTTTTCTACATCTTGAAAAACCCTATATATATTGAACCCCCGCGACCCCCCATATGCCCCAAAAAGTTTTTCCAGCTATCTATTCCAGCTCTAACGAGGAGCAATTAGTTATCTATCCAACACCCTGGATGGTCAAAATCTAGAATACCCGTGACATGCACAGCGGGTAAACATGCACAGAGGCACATGCTCATTCGTTTTGTGTATTGTTTGTGTCCAATGAACTTAACCGACGTTTAACGCTAGCAGCTAAGTAGCAAATACTAAAATTTAGTTTCAAATAACAAGGAGATAAACATTTCATTTCTAGTGGTCACAAATCTAGGTTAATTTGTTTTGAAGAATTTTGCACTTTCAAAATGAAGTGAAAGCTTGTCACTAATTAGAAACACCTTGCATATCATTTTTACGCCAATATTTTGTTCTAGCAATTTGGTGTAGGGTGAACAAATCCAAAATTACCGTATTTCCTCAAATTACCCCCCGGGGGTTTATTTTTTCAGAGTGAAAATTTTGCGAGAAAAACGTGAAAAATGCAACAATAACCACCATTTATAAGTTTTTACAGCCTTATATAAGGATGTAGATGGTATAAACGATGTTCTAACGTAACACAGTAAGTGTTTTGAACGTCTGTTATGCATTTCCCGGACCACAAATTCATAGTGCCCATTTTAAGGGGGGTATTTCGAGGAAATACGGTACCTAGATTTAATGGAACAAGTTTCGTCACCAGATTCCAACTGAAATTCTCGCAACCAATGTAAACAAAAACTCAGCACCAACCAACCAATTTCATCAAATTCACAAAAAGCGCCCGCTCCTTGCGAATGATGTTGAACGCCCGACAGCAAGTGTCCACGAAACTCTGTGCAGAAAAAGCCATAATTTAATCCAAAGTTTTGGCACTTTTCCAAAAGAAAAAATACAATTAGCACCTGAAAATACTGGGTGGCCTGCGGCTTGCCTCTGTTGATCACGTGCACCATGTGCGACGTGAGTATAAATGGGGTGCGGTCGCGTCGGACCGGGCCAGCTCTCTGCCAGTCTCCGAGGTACTGCGCAAGTTATCAAGTTTTTTATTTGTGCTGTCAATCGACCTATTTTCACCGATTTTACAATAAAAACATGTATTTGGATATATAAACACCTTCCCGGTCACGTCCGGCAGCCATTTTTGGTTTTACTTCTTACATCCTATCCCCAGTTCTAGGGCGCCCCAGAGGCTGAAACTTGGGGGCGATATTGGCGCAACCCCCCTCTACTTCGCATGAATTGGGGGGGGGGGGTCGCGGCAACCTCTCTCAGGGTGGGTCGCCCTAAGTGCAAAATTTTTTTTGCTTTCTTGATGTCCCACAGCAGGTCCGGCACCCGCTGATTTCTGAGCTGTGGGAGGGGTATAAATCTAAAATTTTGGGTATGTGTTACCAACACCACTTCCCTACTATACACTATTCAATAATGTGAGATAAAAGTGAAAAATTTCTCAAAAATTCACTTATTCTCTAAAAAACACCACTCTCCAATAGATGGATGACAAAAAATTCACTTTTTGGAACTTTTTTTATTAGACAATTGAAGAGCTGGTTTACGATACTTTAAAGGGAACAGTTTGATGTTTAAAGTTATGTAAAGAACCATACCTCTAAAATGCATGCATTGCAAAATTTACTTGGAGGGAATTTCAAAGTGTAAATTTTGTTCATTTTTGTTCCTGCAATGATGTCATTATGATGTCATAAAATTCACCCTAAGTAAATTTTGCAATGCAGGCATTTTAGAGGTATGGTTCTTTACATAAATTTGAACATCGAACCCTTCCCTATAAAGTATCGTAAACCAGCTCTTCAAGTATCTAATAAAAAAGTTCCAAAAAGTGAATATTTTGTCATCCATCTATTGGGGAGTGGTGTCTTTTTAGAGAATAAGAGAATTTTTAAAAAAGTTACACATTAATCTCACATTATTGAATCGTGTATAGTAAGGAAGGGGTGTTGGTAGCACATCCCCAAAATTTTAGATTTATACCCCTCCCACAGCTCAGAAATCAGCGGGTGCCGGACCTGCTGTGGGACACCAAAAAAGCCAAAAAAAATTTGCACTTAAGGCGACCCACCCTGAGAGGGGTCGCCGCGACCCCCCCTAATTCATGCGAAGTAGAGGGGGGTTGCGCCAATATCTTCCCCAAGTTTCAGCCTCTGGGGCGCCCTAGAACTGGGGATAGGATAAAAGAAGTAAAATCAAAAAATGGCTGCCGGACGTGACCGGGAAGGTGTTTACTTATATTCAACCAATGATAAATAAATTCCGTGTAATTTTTCTATAATGCAATCGATATAGTGAGGAAAATATATAGATTATTTTCGCTAATTCGCCTTCGTTCAAATGGAATATGCATATGGATATTCAGTGCAGTATACTGTGCATAACAGATAATTGATGTAAGAAAAAGAAGCAGCATGGAGCGAGCGAACTCGGAGCCCAATTCGACCTTTCCAAAGTCGATGTGAAACACGTGGCCCTTGCTGGTGAGCAGGATGTTGTCGTTGTGCCTGTCGCCGATGCCCAGCACGTACGTGGCCACGCACCAGCCCGCGCACGACAACTCAAAGTTCTGCAATGCCTGCGACACGCCCGCACACACTTGGTGATAATGGCCCCACACACGCTAGTTGACATCGACACCAAATGTCAACTGGTTTCATTCCCAATTCAAAGATTGCATTTGAAAGTTGTTCGTCCACTCGTCAGCAAGCTTTGAATCGGGATCGGCACCAGTTGACATTTGGTGTCGATGTCAACTAGCGTGTGGGGCCCCATTAGAATTGATGTCGCCTAAAGTCAACTCAATTTTAGTTAATGATGTCATTTCAACTTTCCTGTATGATAGAGCATGGTAAATTTTGTAAATACAGTGATACTAAATTTTCATTGTTTCTGTTAAGTGTAGTGCTTTTTAAATTTTTTCGTGTTATTAAGTTGACAAAAATTTGCGATGTCAACTAGTGTGTGTAGGCCCAGTGACAAAATGTGCAGTAAGTTTTTTGCGGCTAGGAAATTTCTCTTCAATGTGCTGAATGTGACATCGAAATTTCTCTTCAAAGGCTTCAGTAAAGTAGGTTTTTAAAAGATTACAGTTTTCGACTGGTTGGATGGAATAGCTAGATCGGACAGATAGCGTAAATTTTTTTCAGCGGAAATCAATAACGTTCAAAATTTTGGGAATGGAAAGTCTCATTCTGTACAATTAGTCACCAGCGAACCTGTTCGAATGCAAAGCTGTCCAAATTTTTCACCTCCCTCAGCCATTTGTAAAGTGAATCGTTTTTCATGACACCGGAAAGTCCTTGGATCTGACGAAATGTTTCGCTCTCGGGCACCAACTGAATCAGGCCTGCGTAAAACTGGAAAACATAAACATAAGCGACATGATCAGGTGCCACTCACAGACTCTGTAAAATGCATTTTTACACTTAGCTATTTTATATGACATTTGACATTTTACAGTGTCCGAGTGTCACCCGGATGGAAACTGTACCTTTCCTGTGCCCCGTTGGCATCACGCCAAAAGTTATCATTCTCAAATCCAGGTCATTTTCGATCCACAAATCGTTCATCAATCGCACCAGCTGCAGCACGAGCGCGTCCTGTCGAATGTCATCGCCGATCTGCAAAACATGTACAAAATATTCACTTATTTACAACAACAACTGTCTTAAATTTCTATAGAAAAAAAGAAACTTGGCAAACTTTATTTATCAAGCCAGAGGTGTGCTTCTCGCCGCGCAGTATAACTTTGATGGGTGTCGTGAGTGATTTGAAATAATCACACTGCTTCCAATCAACACCTGAATAGAAACAGATTAGTGATTTCCAATGACAGTGAGACAATGCAATCACTCATAAAAATAAAAATAATAATACCGTATTTCCTCGAAATACCCCCAGGGGGTTTATTTTTTCAGAGTGGAAATTTTGAGAGAAAAACGTGAAAAATGCGAAAATAACCACAATTTATAAGTTTTTACAGCCTTATATAAGGATGTAGATGGTATAAACGATGTTCTAACGTAACACAGTAGATGTTTTAAACGTCTGTTATGCATTTCCCGGACCACAAATACATAGTGCCCATTTTGAGGGGGGTATTTCGAGGGGGGGGGGTATTTGGAGGAAATACGGTGAATAAAAATGCAGTTTCAAAAGTTTCCTCTTCGTAAATCTCTTAACAATTGTTTCCTATTCAAAAAGATATGATGAAAGATAATTTCCCACAGAAACTATTCGCGTAGTTACGGTAGTCAAAAATACGGAAATTACCATAAATGGAGAACTGTGGAACGAGCGGCGAACGAATGTGTCTACCATTGTATTCATCTCTAAACTGCAGCATTTGGCTGTCTGCCAGCTCCATTGCCCTCATCAGCGTGCGCTAAAAAGCAATAGAAGTTGGAAAACAGGGGCAGAAAATGGATTGGTATTGTTCCCCCTTCGAGACTAGCGACATAAATACATATCATTTTTTCCACCTTAAAAATTTGCTACCACAAAAACGAGTTGGAATAAGCTCAGAAATAAAAAAGGAGTGGTTCAGAATGCAAATTTGATGTAATAACCGATGACTATATTTGAAAAAACCCGAAAAGAAAAAAGAAAAAATGGCCGGAAAAATTTCCGGTCAAAGCGACTAAGGAGGCTGCTGACTGATCTACCAGCCGTGGTTTGGTTGTTTGTAGGAGAGGCAGATGAGTTTTCTGCCTCTCAGTCGCTATCGAGACTCGCGAGGGTCCGAGAAACGACCAGAATTGACGAATTAGTCGATTCGGCCGACTTGGCCAGATGCCAAAAGTTGGCAATTACTTTTGCGACCCCAGAGTTGGGCAACACTACATCTTTTTACATTTTACTAATACCAGATGTGTCTGAGTTTGACACAGATCGGTGCTATTGGCAAAGAGCTGAGGCACTGATCATCGTCGAAATGACGATAGCGTACAAAGTTACGCTGAAAAAAAATCAGAGCTTGGCACTCTGCCAATATCGCTGTGACCCACCAATAGCACCTTTACTACTTAATGCGTCGTCTAAAGTGTCTGAGTTTGACACACATGATCGGTGTTATTGGCAAAGAGCCGAGGCAGCGATAATCGTCGAAGTGACGAAAGCATACAAAGTTACGCTGAAAGAAAATCTGAACTTGGCACTCTGCCAACTTCACTGTGACCTATTAATATCACCTGTATTACTCAATGCGTCGTCTAAATTGTTTGAGTTTGACACACATGATCGGTGTTATTGGCAAAGAGCCGTGGCATCGATTATCGTTGAAATGACGAAAGCGTTCAATGCTTCACTGGAAAAAAATTTGAACTTGGCACTCTGCCAATATCGCTGTGACATATCAATATCGCCTCTAATACTCGCTGTATCATCAGAAATATCTCATCTTGACAGACACCGTCTGTGTTGTTGGCAAAGAGTTAGCGTATCAATTGCTGCTATCGTGGTAAAAACGTGCATATATGCGCATGAAAAATTGCGGGCCTTGTCACTTTCCCAAAATCACCGTAGATGTTGCATATCATTGCAGCTATTCACTCTAAGTCAATCAAAGCGATATTTGCCAACAACAGGACAGGCAGTTGTACTTTGTTTCCAAAGCCATAGCCTATCTCTATCACTATTACTTGGCAATCTAATGCAGTATGTTATGTGGGGCGGTATTTTAATCACGTACTATCACTGCAAAATTCAAATAAATATATTCTACTCTATCACAAATATGGGTCATAACACTACAATTAATTCGCTAATTATAAAATTCTCGGTCTGGAATTTAAAATCATTCAATTTATTGCAAAATCGAAAAGTTATCAAACTGCACCTTTGGCAACTACCTCGGATCCAATGGTCACACATGTGTGTGTGTTGTAAATACCTGGATCCGGGAGATTGCCCAAAGTGCTCGTCTGAATTACAAATCTATTACGCAATTCTACATACCGTCTACATTAGACTGCCAAATACAAGCTTTTCCTTAACCAAATCTCATAGCACTCAAACTGTTGAGCATTGCCCCCACAGGTGCGTGCGGTGGCGGTTTTTACGTTGCCATCTAACAAATATTACTAACACTATGGAGGAGGCGGTACCGGAGGACAACAGAAAAACGAGATCTAAAAGCAAATCGCGTGTAAAATCTATTACAGTGGCTGTCACGCCTGAACAAGTGAATACTGACGCACAAATTTTGAATATCATGGACGAACGTGAATTTGAAGTGAGAAGGGGGATCATTTATGTATTTGAATCTAAGGCAGTAAATGGATTATTTATGATAGCATATCAAATATCAAAAAATCCGGGCAGCGGGGGTAGGCCTAACTATTACACTCTGCCGTTTTGGGGTTTTGTCACACATGCTATAACCGTTAAAACTAGTTCGGACAAACTTTTCTTACAGACCGCAATTTTGGAAAAGCCGAAAGCAGAGAAATTGGCGCTTAGAATGGTACGTGCGAAAATGGGGATAGGTGCAACGCCGCAGGCACCTAAAGCTTCTAGACTTGCTCGGTATGTTCATGCTGAGTGGGGATACTCGGGAAAAATTGAAAACTTGATAAAAGAATCAAAATTAATTTGTAGTTCAAAAATTGAGATAAAACGATACTACATAGTTAATGCGATAAGCCTTAGTGAAATATTGTACTGCTCTCACGTATCCCCTGGTTACCAACGGCACAAAATAGAAACGTTTCTACACTTCAAAATAATTGTAATGTATGTCACTTTTTCCAGCGAGAAAAATGTCGATGTTGAGGTTGACGATGGCTCACCGGAACTGGGCGCTGGCGAGGTGACACAGCAGCGCGCTGTGGTCGGTGGTGAACCAGATGAAAAGGCGAACGCGACCAGCGCTGACACGGGCGCCGGAAGCACTGGTGAACTTGAAAAAGCCGTGGAAACTTCAACTGCGGGCGCGAAACTATCCAAACAGACGGTTCATTCTTTTGAAGATGAAGTATTCTCACGTGCTGAAGAGAAACAGAGCGTTACTAAAGGTATGCTAGTAGAGGGTGGGATCTTAAAATTACTTAAAAAATTACTTAAAAAATTACTTAAAACATTACTTAAAAAATTGCTTAAATTGCTTAAAACCTCACGAAATATGACAAAGTGTTTCCTGACATTAAACGTGGATAATGTATATATTCATTGTACGTATCTATGCACGCTGAAAAACAGCATTCTACCTATATGCATGGTTAAATACAATTTAACAATCTCAGACACTGGGTCGCTGGCGAAAAGGCGGAAAATTGCCCAAATCTCTGCGTCAAACAAGCGTTTGGGAAACATGAACCTAAAGGCTGATATGAAAGTATACAAAAACAAGAAAATGGCCGTGTCAGCATTGGGTAAAGTTTTGGGTAAGTACCATCTGACTTTATATGAAATGGTACTCAATTTGCGGGATCTTGGGAAATCAGCTGCCGCTGTGTTCACGCACAAGATTTTTTCAAATAAATATATCAAAACTGTGAGACAAAAATCAATAAACTGGTTCATCATGGTGTATTTCTGCCGAACACTGATTATTAATAAAACGCCTCTACACTACATTCCTTGCACAGATCCAGCTGAGGCCGCCGAGGCGCTCACCGTTGATTGGTCGAGCATGAGCGCTGACCTGCGGCGTCACTACAATGTGGGCGGAGTCGAATTTGACCCAGAATTAATGGTCGTTGAAATTCAAAAAACGTGCTCTGGGCTGGATGTCAACAACCACGCCTCAAGGGCTATCCTAATGATGAATCAGCTAATGCACTACTTTCTGAATGAGCAAAATCTGGCGAGCCTTTTCTGTCAGAAAGTAAGTGGGTTGGGTAACCGTTTGAATTGCAAGTATTTGATTATTAATATGAATAGAACTGCGATAGTAGATACGCAGTTGGAATTGGTAAATAACGTCGAAAACAACACAATTAATTATACTTGGGTCTACATACAGTATCCATTAAACATATCCTTTAACTTACTAAAATGTTGGGTGCAAACAAACTCTGGTGCAAATAAAATCGAAAAAACATACAAGATTATTTTCAGTAAATGTAGCACAAAACTGGTGTATATATTACCTCAAATGACGCAGTTCGAGGTGTTCACGGCGACAATGGCCAGCGCTCTTAAAGAAGACAATGACAGCTTGTTAAGAAGAGCCGAAAATATTGAAGACGACATCCGCATGTTGATGGACGACACCATCAACCTGGACGACAAGGTGACCGACCTCGAAAGAAATGTTAGTTGGAAATCTTTAAATTACGTATTTAAAATATGTGCGAATTCATATAGAAACAAGGTTTTTACACAACACGAAGTAAAATATACACATCGATGCTGTTATCGTGATATCTTATCATCACTGATTACTATCCATATACTCATCTCAATTTACACTCTACAGGGAACTCTCAAACGGGATGAATTGTTGGCGAAATTTGTGGAACTAAAGGATTCAATCAAAGACACCGGCGGCAAATTGGCAACATATGCCAGTAAAACGGCAGTTCCTGATGCGCAGAGTTGTGCCACAACGTCCGGGACAGTTCAGAAACGCAAAACGCCCAATTCTCCGTCAACAAAAGTGGTTGCAAAAAAAGCAAAAATTGAAAAGGTGGAATACACGGGAAATCCGACGGTGAGTCAGTTTCCTAGAAAAATGTTAGCTGGTGGATCTGAATATCTTAACTTGAAGAGAGTTAAACCTAATATGGGATATTTACATGTGGTTACATTTTTGTCAATTTGTATATCCGCCTGCATTTTCATGGGTAAGTATAGCGTTAAGAACACGATACTTAACCCAATCGTGGCCATAAATGAATCTAGTTATACAAAAATTGGTGGGTATGATATCTATATTAATAAATATGGATACAATAAAAATATTGAAAACATAAAATGTCGAAAATATGAAAAATACCTAAAAACGACAGAAAACTTCGAATACATAAAATACTTGTCACACTTGCTTATCAATCACCTCTATAAACCTTGTAACATTACCCAGGGGGATGCTCCCGTGGTCAAAATGATTGGCAATGTTCCACAGGACTATCGTGGGCGGAAAGCAGACAAAGACATGCTCGTCTGGTTGAATGACCCGCTAGACCCGCTCAGCATGATGTTCCCATGGACGGTAAAAATGGCGGGGATGGAGTTTCCCTGTATAGCACTGGCACTGATGATGGTAAGTAGCAATTTGAAAATATGGTATCGTTCCTGGAACTGCATAACAATAAACAGGGTCGGTATGAGTCAGGGATCCGTTGACACTAGACTATTTATGTACACTAAAGACACATGCATACAGCCTTTCAATCAAAACTTTACAACTGCAACAACTACTAGTAAAATTGAAAAATGGGGTAATGTAAGCACTATTTTACAGCTTTTACGAGATGGAATGTACAATACGCATAAATTTCACGCGCAGGCTGAAGCAAAAGCACTGGGATCCACGGAGCTTGAAAACGCCGTTTATGCATGCACGCCATTCTTTGCCAAACACAACGGCACCGACTTTGATGAGAAATATCACGATTTTACGGGAAAGATGTACGGTGCTTGGAGCAGGCTGTGGCAGCATCAATGCGCACAAAATGATGATATGACGTCAGTATGGTTCAATACAGGGGGTGGCCGCTCTTTCGCTCAACTGTACTCGACCAAAGATGAAGCAAAACAGTCACCAGCATATAAAGCACTTCTGAAGGTTCTAAGCAATGCAATAATGAAGAACCCGCAATTAAGGTCAGGGCTTATTTCTTACATTGGTTATATGCGGGGGGTAGGTTACCTTCTCGATGTACATAAAGGTGTGAAAAGAATGTTGTGGTGTTCTGAACTCAGTTTTGACAAAAATAAGAGTTTGAAAATGGGGAGCTGTTTCAAAAATTCAACAGGAAATACGACTATTCCAGACAAAATTTTAGAGAATGTTAAAATTCCGAAAGTATCTTACAAAAGCGGTATGACGGTGGGGGTTGCTGTAATTTACACGCAGGCGCCCAATCGCATGTGTCATTCATGCATGTGTCACATATATAAATTCCATCGCAGGCAGCTGCTCTGGCAAACTGGCAAAGAGAGAAAAGGCAATGACACTGTCGACAATTTCCGCTACATTAGATGCACCGGCTCATTTCCCAACAGCGGTTGGAGAGGGGCACTTATGTGTGGCGTCGATAAAAGTGCAACTGAAGTTAGTTTTCTAGCTTTAAATTTTAAAAGCCAAAATGTAAATGCGTGGGTGACTATAACGACTGTGAAAAACATCAACAAGAGCTTTTCGCTGTGTAACTTAAGATCACTTACGAATACAGTACACAAAATCATCGAAAATAGAAACATACAATGGTCAATGCATTTAATTACAAATGTATACTCTTCTATACAGGTCGCGTTGCCCACGTGCGTGAGCCAAAACTACACAGCGCCGTTCATGAGCCTATGGGGCGACGCGCTGATGGAACTGAGAGCGAAAATAACACAAGTTTTGGCCTATCGCAAGCGCAATAATGATGGGGTGTGGGTGCAAATGAAGGAATATGGCACCTTTACTGAATATGATACTAAAGGCCATTGGAAACTGACAGATCCGCAGGGTGTCAATAAAAGAGTGGCTTTTATGCTACGCGTACGTTCAAACTTTACCTACTTTACTTTTCTTTGGTTTGGAACGGAATCAAAGTGGGAATTTGATTTTGGTTTACATCTTGACATATCATCAAAAAATTCAGGCTATAGGGATAAAGATGTTAGCCAGGGAGCAAAAAATATTGGTAAAATAAATATTGTTAAATTAAGATACGTGGAATGCGTTCGATATAAAAAGGAGAATACCGAAATTCACGCTATTTACCGGTTCACTTCACATGCAACCTACAACTTTTTACAGGGGCGCGGGCGCGGTCGCGGCGGCCCGGGGAACTTTGCCCGCGGCAGAGGCCGGGGTGACATGCTAAACACTGCGAATACTGCACCGCCCATGTACGCCAGGGGGGGTGCACCACGTGGCCGTGGCCAGGCTCGTAACACAAATTTCGGCAATTATGGCAATTTTAGAGGCCGGGGGAGCTCAAGCGCCACACCGTTGCATGGCGCACTGATGTCGTCTAGATTTGACGGTGCTACAGAGCCAGACCCTGAAGAAAATGATGCATTGGCGGAAATCACTGATACTTTGATCACAGAGGCCGGTCAAAGTTCTGAGGTTATGAATGGTGAGCTCTTAATTTATAGTAGAATATGTAAAACAGTGAACAAGGTTCGGAAACCGAAATATGTGAATTTGAAAAAGACTAAAATTACTAAAAAATTCGCTCATTGTGGAATTCAGAAAAATCCAAATGTAAATACCCCCACCCATATAATCACCCGTGAGTATGAAAAATTGAATTCTATTCTTCACGCAGGGGAAACCGATCTAGCAACCTTGAACGCAAAAATTATGGAACTGATGAATATGGTAAAGTTTGGAAAGCCGGCACCGGCCCCCTGTGCGCAACCGGCGCCCGCGTGGAATGAAACTGAAAATGACGTGGAAACTGCGCTAACAGATCTGGTTACTCCCACGGCTGTGACCTTCCCTGATGAGGAATCAGACATGTTTGATGAGGGGACAATTTACGATGAAAACATGGTGTTCGGTGAGTATGGTTACAGTTTCATTTTGGGTTGCTTCCAAACTATCAATATCGGACTAAAATATGGAATTAGACGATACACTGTCATAAACTGCACAAAAGTACATTGTATGGAAATATATCGTTACAAATCAGTTTATGGCGTTGGTCTAAGAAGGTGCTCCAAATACAATACCTCGTGCATGGGTACACATGAACCACCCTGCAAACCTAATCCCACTATAGACTCTCCCGAGGCCCCTGTGCGCACCGACCTCGTTTGCAGTGCGGCCCCCGAGCAGGCAAGTGGACCGTCTTCTGTTGCGGTGGTAGAACCCCCTGGACAACGTGCGCAACCCCACTCACAGGTGCGTCGGGGACTGCGTGAATATAGGGCGTGCAACAGAGAGGTCCCGTGCATGGGCCCGATTGAATATGTGGAGTTCACCGATCTGTCTCAACATTCACAAAAGAAGATTATGCGCTTTTTGAAAAATACAATCAAAAGTGGAAAAATTCCAGAACAAAAGTTGATGCGAGATAGAGCTTTGAACAACACGTTGCTGGCACCTTTGAGCGTAATTCGTCGCCTGAGAATCATGCCGCCATTGGGGCCTCAGATGGGGTATAGGCCCTCAGATGGTAGAGATATGTTCGAAGAAATTGAAGACTTCAAAATCACCAAATGCCCAACTATTGATTACTTCTACACTGTCCTTGTCACGGGCGACAGTACGAGTGTAGCCTTAAAATCGGAACTTTTGCGGCAGGCTACAAATGAAAATGTAAAATTACATATTGATTCAACAAGCTCTATATATTGCGGCCAAAGACTAAATGGCATTGGCACGGCGCTAAAAATCAATATGTCCAGAGTGGCTTATGACGCCATCGTGATTAGAGCGGTTTTAGATAGCTCGGACATTGAGCTATCGACGGCCACTGAATATAAAGGGGTGTCAATTAGAGAGAATTTTTTGGTCCCAATTTACAATCTGATTGTTCAAATTGAAAAAGCCGGCTCAATTCAACTGCAACCGCACGGGAAAATTATTCTTAGCCTAATCGGCCCTACACTGCCAGACTATAATTATTCCATCTGGTGTGAACAACTGTCAGCTGAACTGTTTTACTTCTATTTGGATTTGGAGCAAGCCATGATAGACTTTCTCAAGGCGCGGTGCCCAAATGTCATGGTCTTACCAGTAATGAATTTCTGTGTGGCCCACCACAAATCCAAAATGGGTCTGCCATCGCCCGTGAAAGCCATGACCAACATGGTTGCCAGGGATGGGCTGCACCCATCAAAGTCGGGCACAAAAGTTCTGGGACACATGCTGTTACAAACTCTAAAAACAATGTGTGTTTCAAATTTATATAATAACATAGAATACATAGAAAAATCTGCTTTTGGGATGTTTTGGCCAATGCCTAATGGTAATAGCACAAAAAAGGGGTACTTGTTACATTTGCACAAATTACCCTGGTCATCCACTCATGTATCAAAACTCTATAATAAGATAAAACATCTAGACTTGTGTAGTGTCAGGATAGATTCGCAAGTGAAACGTAAGGAAAATACAAAAATGAGATGTATTTTACATTTGCACAAAATACTAAGTGCGTTGCATCAAGACAACCTGCTGTATAAAAATTTAGAATATTTACTTGTGCACGAACTAGGGTTATTTGTGCAAATAAAAAGTATGTATGTAAGAAAATTGAGATATTTCCCATACCTACATAAAATGTACCGGGGGTCCTATACAAAAAAGTGGAAAAAGATCATTCCTACAATGCACATGATATACCAATTTTACTCATTGTGTACTTTTGCAGGTGGAAAAAACGAGGAAACGTCGCGCCGAATTAGCAAAAAATGCGAAACATCAGCAGCGCTCGATTATGTCATTTTTAGAGAAACATTGGTAAGTCGTGGGAATTTATACAAGAAAGTTTTTGAGACGAGTAGTTTCCGACTCGAATTGAGAAATTTGGGAGAGATACGCACATACTTTACCCTGTTAAAGTACAGAAAGGGTTCGAAAACATGGGAATTAATGGTGAATAGGATGAAAACTGTGATGTGTCACTTGGAAGCGGTGGAATGGGAAAATATTGCAAATATTCTATGCACTCACAATTGTAAACCGTCACACAACTTTGCACATTGCTCAGATTATATGGTTACGATTGATGGGTTTTCTGCGCCAGCTCGACGGGGATGTTTGGGACGGACATTTATGCCCAGTACAAGGTCTGATCGGAATTTTTCAACTTTAGCGGGCAAGTCTGTCAAATACATCACCAAGAAAAGTTTGTACATTTTAAAAATAGATCAAAATTGCAGTAAAAAAAGTCGCCAAAAAACCATTTTATTTGCAAGTAATTGGTTGACAAAATATGAAACATCGTTCTATGTTGGAATCTCGATTTTATACCGACTAAATATCCAAAATAAATGTGAAAAAAGTGTCGGTGAAAATCATTTTCCTCTAACATCAGGTTCCACTGCGCGGCGCGTCTCGAAAGTTTACTCGGCATGCGGAAAGTGGCGTATGTCCGACGTCCGGCCTTCATTGGATTTAGTTAATTTATCACATATTATCTCAAACTTATTTTCAAACACTTTACCTGGTGATAGTGATTCAATTTATGAAATGCAAAACGACTTTGGCATACAGAATCGCACATGTACTGATTCAAGTTTTAATCAGGTTTATTTGATTAGTGAATATAGCATGTCGTTTTGTATTTCAAAGCCTTGCGCGTTCTGCACGCTCTCGTTTTATACAGAGTGCGAATTAAAATTTCATGGCGAACTTTACTTTCATTTCAAGTTGCTTGATTGTTTACATTTACATTTGGTCGGAGAGTCTAGACAAAATGATCAGAATGCCAAGTGCGTTGCCTCGACAATCTATACACAAAAAACACTAAGTGAGAAAAAATTAGATTTACCAGGCCGCGCATTTGCCATATTTGACGCGACTATATGGTGTCTTTTTATACTTTATCTTTTTATGTGCTACTTCACTTTATGGGTTTGCGGAAAAATGAACGAAATTAGCTCGGTAGACAAGTCGACACTTGCATCAACACTGATTCTTAAAATGCGAGTATTCATACGCAATATACTGCAACTTCGGTGTAGAAAAACAGAAAATCATCGGTACTTCACTAAATGGTTCCAAATGTTACTGCTATTGTCGCTGTTTACCCCTGTGAATGCTACAGGGGGTGGGGAGGCACTGCGCCTGTCGAACTGTGTCACCACGCTCTTAGCTCTATCCATACTATACCAAAATGTAAGATGCCTTAAAAATCAGGCCGCATGTCTTCTAGATACGGTAAAAAAAAGTGGGGCCGAAATACTTTGCTTTACTGAAACACAATACGAAAATGCCTCAGACTGTGCATATATAGGTGGCTATACCAGTGTGCACAAGTTCAAAAACTCGCAGAAAACGGGCGGCTTGTCAATGTACATCCGCAAGGGGATAAAATACACACTAAACAGAGTCAATGACACTTTGACAAACAACCTGCTTAGCGTGAAAATAACAGATCATCCCGGTTTACAGGACATTACCTCGGAATACACTATGAAGCGCTGCTCACAAAAAACAGCAACTAGAGGCACAAACCTCAATATAATCGTAGTCTATCTAGAAAACAACAGTAAAATAAAAAAATCAAATAGTGTACTGAAACTTAACAGTGATATACTGGAAGCATTAACCCAGATGATTGAATCCAACAGAAAAATAAATGAGAATACGCTAATTATTGGTGACTTCAATGGTCACATTGGGAATGATGAACTAGGGATAGATGCAAACGATCCATGCATAAATACAAACGGTAAACTGGTGCGTGCATTCATGAGCTCAACAGGCTTAACACCTGCTAATAGAAACATGGAAGGGCTCTGGACATTTAAACGAGTTAATGCGAAGTCAGTCCTAGATCTGTGTTTTACAGACGGATGGCTCGCTATGAGTAAAGGGGCCATTGATGAATGTGATACATACAGTAGTTTACAATCGGATCACAATGCGATATATATGAAGTTTAGCTATACGATCAGGTTAAATCAAGAATGCAAAAAAATACTTCGCCCAAAAAAAGTGGAAGATGAGGTTCAGTTTCAAAAAGAATTGGCAAAAAGTAAACCGACGACATACTCGGAGGTTGTCAATGCAATCAAGAAGGCATCAGTTATGCCAGCAAATGATGGCACGGTGAGGCAGGTGCCAAGTCAAATAAAAAGGCAATGTCGCAAAATAGCCAAGCTGAGACGGAAAATTAAAACACATGAAAAATTGCAAGATAACAGCCTCCAAGAAAAACTGAACTGTGAACTGAAGCTGGAGCGGAGAAATCTTCGCAACATGAAGAGTACTCTGGACCGAGAAGAAAAACAAAGACGAATTGAAAATCTGACGAAAAAGGGTGGAAACTATCAGATGCAAGAAATTTTCAAAAAGGTGAACAAAATACGAACGGGAGATAGAGATGTAATACACACAATATATGACGAGGACGGTGAACCAGCTGCATCTGTTACCTCGATGAACACACAGATGAAAAAAGCATGGCAGGTTGTGATTACGCCCAATCCAGGGTGTGCACTATCAGATATAGGGGAAATACCGAAAATCCCAGCACCAGCGAAATCTACAAAAAAATTGATCGAACCGATCACCCTAATAGAAATCGAGAAAGCAATTCTGAATTTAAAAAACAATAAATCTGCAGGCACGACGGGTGTCTTTCATGAACATCTCAAATTGTTAGAAGAGGACTATCAAACTACACTATGCGAAATCTACAATAATTGGCTCGAAGGTGGACAGATACCAGAGGAAGCAGCCATATGTAAAATGATACTTCTACATAAAAAAGGTGATAAAGGGAACTTGAAAAATTACCGCACATTGGGGCTGTCATGTAATATTAAAAAGGTATATATGTCAGTACTAAATCGAAGATTGATAAGATGGCTCGAAGAAAATGATGCACTGACGGAAATGCAGGGGGGCTTTCGCCCGGGGAGAAGAACACTTGATAACGTGCAAATTTTAAAAACATGCTACAATTACGCACAGGCGAATGGCAATCCATTTGTTACCTGTTTCATCGATGCGGTCAAAGCCTTTGACCGAGTTGATAGAGAAAAACTATGGAACAAGATGACGATGATGGGAATACCAGGCACTCTGGTCACGGCAATTGCAAACGTGTACATAAAAACAAAGGCGGTTATGACATATGGGGGGTATGAAAGTGACACACTGGAGTACCCGATAGGGGTGGCACAGGGTTGCGCCCTGAGCCCGACACTCTACGCAATATACTTACATGACTTAGCAACTGAGCTACTAAATACAAAAATGGGCGCCAAATGCGGCCTGGGGAATGAAAAAATTCCGGCACTATTCTTTGCTGATGACATTGTGATAATGGCGTCGAGAGACAGTGAGCTAGAACACCTTATGAGTGTATTCAGCTCATGGGCATGGAAATGGAGTGTGAGTATAAATACATCAAAAAGCGAAGTGCTGCGATGGGGCGATAGCAAGATTGCAAAAAGAAAATGGTATATAGATGTAGGGGATGGAAAGACAAAAAAAAGGGAAATAATTAGAGAAACAGATCAGATACGATATCTGGGTGTGCTAATAAACACTGGTATAGACCCGTTCAAAGCACACAAACAGAACGTCTTAACCAAAATGAAAAGGTTAAGTGCATTACCCATAAGTGCTGCCAAAGGAACAATCACACCACTACACACAGCCAACATAACATGGAAGGCTTACGTGGAACCCGGATCTATGTACGGGGTTGAGATAACAGGCTTGGACAAGAGTCAGTTATTAGAATTGGATAAAATATATATACAAACAATGAAAAAAGCTGCCAGATTACCAATAAGCTGTAGCACCAGCTCTATACTGTATGACATAAACAGCATACTACCGTCGGATAAATACAACCAATTAATACTGACAAACGACAACTACATGCAACGAGCATGTAGGACAAGGTGGTTGGTGAGAGCACATGAAACAGATAAGATAATATCCAGCAATCCACGTATAACAACAGACAATACCAACAAGACATTAGTCAAACAAAGTGTTCAGTCGTCGCAGATGAATATGGTCATTATAAACCTGCGAGGATCTGATATAAAAAATTACATTCACAGGAAAAGGATGGTATATGCAAGGGATCAAATCAAGAAAGAAACAGCAATCACAAACAGAGGTGGTGTGCTGGATCAGGTAGAAATAAAGAATATATATTATAATGAGCTAAATTGGCTAGCGGCCAGATACAATGCCCTACGGACTAGAAGTGGGGCTCAAAGAAAGGTGTGTAAGCACTGTTCATGTAGCAATGTGAAAATTGTGGCAAACCTACATCATATTCTATATATGTGCCGCGCAAACTCAAAGGAGCGTAAAAACCTGGAGGAAATCCAATGCTCCATACCGTGTGACTGGAAGGTAAATCCACTTGGGGCTAAATTATGCCATGCTCACAGGAAAAGCATAGACATCATGATACGTAAATGTGTGGTGCAAATAACTGATCGATGAACGTTGATTAACGTGTAAAAATGTGTAAAAATTGGTAAAAAGACATGTTGAGTGTGTCAGGGTGAGGCTGATCCCCCTCAGCTAGCCTTGGCAGAGATAGGAGGGAGAGGGGCGGAACCCAGCAATGGGTATGGCCCTACATCTCATGTTCACAATAATAATAATAATAATATCACCCGAACCGGACATTTTACACATTATTAGCTGAGTACCCGACCCGATACCCGTCATGAGCACCCGAACCCGGTACACGACCCGAAATGCCTTGACCAAAAACCGGAACACGAGAATTTCGAAATTCCCAACCCTGCGGGTAACCGTTTTCATGTCCTGGTTGGAAGCTTCCTTCGTGGCCAGCGCCGCCCTATCCAACATGCTAATCAATTGATATTGCAATTTTATGTCCAATTTAAAGCCATCATCTATTGCGTGCAGCAATTCCCTTTGCAGCAGCGAATATCTAGAAGCCAATGCGCACCAAAAATTGTCATCGGAATTTTGCTTCAGTTTTTCTTCTGTCAATTTTCGTTGCTCCAATTGCCTGGGGGAATTTTTTTGACAAATATGCTTGAATTCAAGTGCAAATCATCAAAAAAATCCTCTGAAATTACCAGTGCAGTTCGAATGCAAAAGCCCTATGCTGAACAGCTTTTTCGATCAAAAGTACGGCCAATTCGGAATAAACATCGGTTTCGAATCTTACAGCCTCGACTAATTGTGGCAATATCGATATCAATGTGTCGGTGGGGCACCGGCCCAAATTGTCCATTGCGCAACTCCGCACTGATTTATCGGGAAATCTGGATGTGGCAACCAAGTTTTTTCTGATAAAGTTGCTGTGGGCACACTCAACGAACCGCTATGTAAATACTTTTCTGAATGAAAAACTACATCATGATGTCATCATTCAAAAAATCAAAACTGTTTAGAAAATTGATTCAGGCACAAATGTAGGTTGTACTTGACTCGACCACGCCTTTTTCTTTTTGAAATATTTTTGAAATATGTGTTCACAAAAACATCTAACCTCGGCTGCAGCAACTGAATTGCATACTTTGGTTCGAGAACATTCCCGCTATCATTAGTCCAATAATCGAGCAAACTGTGCGCTTTCCTAACGCACGCAAAATCCCACGACGGCATGGAAAGGAGCAACGGCGCCAACGCCATGGGATTTTGGCGCAAAAATTGGCGCTTATCCCATAGCAGAATTCGATCGTCCACGGTTAGTCTGAGTGATTACACAAAGAATGTGGAGTCGAAAGAAGCGGCGCATAACCTGTAGACATTCTACATCCCTGGACTAGTGATGGAAAAGCGCCATGGCGCTGGCGCCTGGCGCTAGCGCCAAAGCAAAAAGCGCCATGGCGCTTTTGGCGCTTGGCGCCTTTTTGCTGTGGCGCCATTGGCGCTTGGCGCTGGGGTTCGGAAAAGCGCCATGGCGCTTTTGGCGCTTGGCGCCAAAGTACTGGCGCTTTTTCCATCACTACCCTGGACATTTGCATGTGCGCACTGGGCAAAAAACACGGGGCAGGCCTGATACGCACATCTGCCCGATACGCACCTTTGCCCGTTTTTTTCACTTGACACTTTTTCAAGTGATTTTCAGATATGAGTAAAGTGAAAAAATGTTGCGCAATGACATAAGTGAACTTTTTTCACTTCACTCATATCTGAAAATCACTTGAAAAAGTGTCAAGTGAAAAAAACAGGCAAATGTGCGTAATAGCCATTTTTCACTGCTTTTCACTTGACACATTTTCAAGTGATTTTCAGATATGAGTGAAGTGAAAAAAGTTCACTAATGTCATTGCGCAGCGTTTTTCACTTCACTCATATCTGAAAATCACTTGAAAAAGTGTCAAGTGAAAAAAACGGGCACATGTGCGTATCGGGCAGATGTGCGTATCAGTGCACACCCAAAAAACACCCCTGGACATCAAATAACACGCAAACGCAGTGCATGTGCTTGGATGTCCAGGAGCGTTTTATGTCAACTGGCAAATGTCCAGTGGTGTAAATGTCCAAGGGTGTTGGGCAGGGGTCTCCTAGGGGGGGGGCTGCCCCCCCCCCAAATCCGCCAGCTATCTATCTATCCCGGAGGCCGCTCAGCTATCTATCTATGCCGAGGCAAAATGTTGGCCTACTACCCCCAAAGACCACCCCCATCCCCAAATCGCTCAGCTATCTATCTATCTGGAGTGGTTTTTGAGGAATTTTGCCCCAATTTTCGCTCAAAAAAACTAATTTTTGCACCTTTTTATAGTTTTTCACCTTCAAAATCGTGCTCTCCGGCTATATGCATGGTTTTATGCCTGTTTGTAGCTATTTTAAACATACTTTTGGCCACTTTTAACTGATTATTAGCGATTTTTTTCCCCTTTTGGCCTTCTATGCACTGAAAAAGCCTATATATTTTGCCCCCGCGAGCCCCCCCAGAAAATGTTTCCAGTTATATCTATCCCACTGGAGGAGCGATGTGCTATCTATCCAGCCCCCGCGAGGGCCAAAATCTTGGAGACCCCTGGTGTTGGGTGCCTACAGCTCCTGAGTCTATGTATCAAACAAACCTATTCATACCACTCTGTGCATCCAGCAGAACCTCCTCAATCACAACTCTCGTGCCTTCATCCAAATCACTCAAATCAGCCGTATTTTCACCCAAAAAGCTGCTATCGCCGTGTTCCAATTCAGCCGGCACAAAAACGGCATCAAATTCGAAATTGTGCAAACTCAACAACAAAATGGCACTTTCGGAACTGTTGGCAACGTTGCGGGAGTGCGCGAAAACGAGTTCGCTGGACGGGCCCCAGGGTTCGATCATGGACGACTGCGAGAAGGCGGAAATGTCGCTGCTTTGGCCGTCGGCGGCCGACCGCACTGACAGGGCCACGGGGCCCTGGCGAAGCAGGCTGCGGGGGGTCGCGTGTTTTTTGTATACTGTGCTCGCATGCGGCCGCTTAGGCACTTTGCACCCCTAGGGGTTAATTAGATGGCCCTACACACACTAGTTTTCACCGTGACTGATGTGAAAACTGAAATGGCCACATGGCCACATCCAGCCTACTCTTAACGTATGCTATATGTGTTTTAATTTTAAAATTTTCAAACTTAAACTTTCATTAATTTAAATTCAAACTTGATTAAAATTGAATCATTCAACCGGGTTCATTAATTTGCACTTTTAAAAATTTCAGTTTTCACACGAAGTCACGGTGAAAACTAGTGTGTGTAGGCACAATAGTAAATCGCTCCTCCGTGGGCATAGATAGCTAAACATTTGGGGGGTTGGGGGTTGGAGGGGTTCACTAAAAATTACTATATTAATACAAAAAAACATACAAAAGTAACTCAACGTAGGCAATGAAGCACATGAAGTTGTGTTTTTCAACGAAATGGGTAAATTAGAGATTGCCTTCGAATATTGTTGTTGTTTTTAGAGTGTTCAATTCATACAGTTAAGTCAGAGTGTTCAATCCACGAGTGTTTATGGCACAATTAAAGTTGAAACTATAAAAGGTGTCATAATCAATCAAAAATTAACCCATTCTCAAACATAGGCATAGATGCCCAGCCAAGTCGTTCATCCACAGCAATTTCTTGGAAAGTTGCCAAATTTGCCGATCCCGGTAACATGGCCGCACCATGGCGGGAATTTATCGCCATCGAATTCAACTTTGCACTCGAAATTGTAGCTTGATTCCTGTAGATTTAGAAATCAAACGTTTTAGAAATGTAAGCCATTTGCCGCAAAATTTCGGCCGGGCGGATTCGGCGCTTTACAATTTTCTACAAAAAGGCGCTCCACACACAGCACAAAAATCGGGAGTCGGAATTAGGGATGGCCCGTGTTTTTAACAGTCTTTTTTAATGTTGTTAAAAAACAGAGGCATCGAAACCGTTCTTTTTTTAAAAACACCAGCCAAATCTTTTGCTGGAAAAAATTTTTTTGGGGGGCGGGGGGGTTCGCGGGGGTTCAATATATAGGCTTTTCCGAGGTATAAAAGGACGACAAGAGAAAAAATAACTAAAAGTAAGAGAAAAACTGCTAAAAGCCTACACATGACTCTTTACAGAGTTTTTTACACGGCATTTGACATTTTACAGAGTTTTTTACACGGCATTTGACATTTTACAGGGTCTTTTACATGTCTGTCACATGACATATTACGTGGTCTTTTACACAAGACATGTTGACACAAGGGCTAGGGCCCATTCCGCATCAAAGCCCATTCCGAATGTAGACCCATTATAGACACATTATGCCTGCAGGGGTAAGAAAGGGTGGTGGGTAACACCACCCCAAATCGCCCAGCTATCTAGCTATCCCTGGCGCAATTTTTTTGGCTACATTCCCCTGAACACCCCCCCCCCCCCACCCGCAAACTGCGTAGCTATCTAGCTATCTGGAGCGCTTTTGAGCAATTTTACCCTAATTTTCACTAAAATTCCCTAATTTTCATACTTCTTATAGATTTTCACCTTCAAAATAACTAGGTCATGTGTTTTATTACCTATTTTCAACATGCCAGGTATAATTAAATGTTCCGGGTCAACATGCGGGATGGGTTTACATGCGGAATAGTGCACTGCCGACACAAGGCCATATCTGGGAGCTTTGAAAAAACGTTTAAAATTAAAAAACATTGTTTTTTTAAACATGGCGTTGAAAAAAACGTTTTTTTCCAACCTTAGATATACCTGTATATGTTGACTCATAACCATATCAGTGAGCTTTTAAAAAACCCGTTTTATTAAAAAACGTTTAAATAAAAAAAATGTTTTTGTTTAAAAAACAGGGTTGTTAAAATAAAACATTTGTCGGCCATCCCTAGTCGGAATGCAAAGTCATAAACTATAACCAAAAAAGAAATCGGAACTCAAATCGTTCCAAAGTTTCAAAAATCTGTATGGTGGCCTATTTTTTCACAACTAAAAACGTTCAAACGCACTTCTAGTTATAATAGATGCACTGTGTCCATATTTATTAATGTAAAAACGTTTTACCTATCTTCCGATACCACAGTGGGAGTGGAATGTCAAAAAAGTTATTTTTTTAAATTGTCTTTTGACGTGTAATTGTAAGAAAGACATGCCTCTTCCCACCTCACAGGTAAGACTTTTTCAAGTGCTCAATGTGTGGCGCGCCAAAAACAGCCAACCTCGCGTTGGGCACAACGGCCATCCTTTTGTTCGTTGGCACATTGCCAGAGTGCTGTCCAGGGGTAGCGCTAGCATTGTCGGGTGCGTTCTGCACACCCCTGCGGCCGTAGAGCGTGATGCACAGACGCGACTCCAGTGGCAGTGAACAAATCGGCATGTCTAGTTGCACCTACAATGCGTAAAAGTATCATCAAGTGTAAACATGATCGGTGACCAAAGACCAATGCAAAAGATACCGTGCAAACGTGTTCCTAGAAATACCCCTTGAAAAAACACCCCCCCCTCTGAAATACCCCCGTTCGGAACGATGTACATCATGTATGCAATGTGCTTCTATTTATGCATGCAATGTATTTATTCATGCCAGTTTGCATCGCAGCTACTCGTATATTAGTTTGTGTAACGGTGTACGTTGGTATGACCAAATATATTTCGTCACATTATTTACCGGTTTTGGTTAGGTAAAATCGTATTCTTTACCATGAATTTTAAAAAAAAATCCTGACAAAAATACCCCCCCCCTCGAAATATCCCCTCACAATTCACACTCTGAAAAATGTCACACCCTGGGAGTATTTCGAGGAAGGCGGTATGCACAAAAGCATAACTCACGCATAAGCTTATCTGAATGTAATTGTAAAAGGCCTTCTTCACGCCGATTGCACTCTGCTTAACTCCCGGACACAACTGCTCAATTCCGTGAAAAATGTGACAAGAAACCAGAAATTCCTCGTAACTGCAACATGGGCAATTTAAAAAACAGCAAAAGAGCAAGTCAAAGTCGGGGGTGCACTGATACGCACATCTGCCCGTTACGCACATTTGCCTGTTTTTTTCACTTGACACTTTTTCAAGTGATTTTCAGATATGAGTAGTGAAAAACGTTGCGCAATGTCATTGCAGAACGTTTTTCACTTTACTCATATCTGAAAATCACTTGAAAAAGTGTCAAGTGAAAAAAACAGGCAAATGTGCGTAACGGGCAGATGTGCGTATCAGGCCTGTCCCGTAAAAGTCTAACTTGAGCATCCAATTGTAATTCAAGTTGTGCACCGAGTGCAACTGCAAGCGCACTTTGTCGTTTAGTTCACCGATCTCTTTTGCAATTTTTGGCCGTTCGCCAAATTGACTATCCGCGGACAAAAGTTCTTCGCTGCCGTGGTTTTTCGGTGCGAGTCTTATACCAAAGTCAACGCACGAAGATCTGCGAGGGACGGGATAATGCGACAATCACTAGTTTCCTGATAGTTACCGTATACCTTCGATTAAGTCCCCGGTGAGTTATTTATTCGTCAGACCTTTTTGCCTGGGGTGTAATTCGATGGGGGATTTTTCGAAGCGCGGTTATTTTTCGTCAGAATATTCAATAAAGTGCATTATGTTGAGTCAGAATTAGGGTTGGAAAAAATCAATTTCTTAAACGCCTTTTTTAAATCATTTTTTAAAATAGATTTTTTTAAATTAAAATCCGATTCTTTTAAATCGTTCAAAATGGGGGTATAGAGAAAAAATATGTGTATGTAGAGTGTCAGACAATGCATTGTTATGTCTATTGTTGTCATATTGGCGCTACGCACACTGAAGCCGAAATATTCGGCATACGCACGTTTTCATCTGCCGAATCCGAACTAAAAAAATGCTGTTCGGACGGTTTTAGACCAGCATTTTTGGGTCCAGACATTCAGCAACCGTACGAATTCGGACAAATTCGGACGGATTTAGATGATTTTCCAGCATTTTTGGTCATATGCTGAATTTAACATTTCAGCATCTTGTGAAAAAATTGTATCCGGACACTTTCATTTCAGCAAACCAGTTCAGCAATTGGCAGAACATCTACTGCTGTGAAATGATCCAGATCTCATCTAGTTTTTCATACATCTTCATGAAACATTTTTTATGAACATGTATGAACATGATCTTCAAAAATGAAGACCATAAATTTTTTTTAAAAACTGCTCATTCTTGAGATATTGTAGTTCAGCACAGTTCAACAGTGTGTAAACAGAAAAAACGTACGAACCATTTTGGGAATTTGGGCAATGTGTGTACATGAGTAGGGTTCAAACGGGATTGACTTTTCGGGATCAGGATCGGGATCGGGATTCACTTTTTGAGATTTCGGGATCGGGATCGGGATTGGTAATTTGAGATTTCGGGATCGGGATTGGCCGGGATTGGGGTCACGGGATCGGGATAGGCATTTTTTCGGGATCGGGATTGGGTTCTAGGGATAGAAATTTTGGCCATTTTTCTGGCATTCACAGTTGTTCATAAAGGTCTCAAAACACTGTTGGATGCCAGAAAAGTGGCATAAAATTGACGCTGGGGGTTTGCATCCACTTTTTTGCATGCAAAAACGTCATTATTTCACTTTTTATAATTTCCACTAATTTTTCCGGGATCGGGATCCCGGACTTGGGAGTTTCTCGGGATCGGGATCGGGATTTGAAAACTTTCGGGATCGGAATTGGTATTTTTGAGATTTCGGGATCGGGATCAGGATTGGGGTTTCAGGATCGGGATCGGGACTGGTAAATCCCGGAATTTCACGGGATCCGGGATCGGGATCCCGTTTGAACCCTATACATGAGCGAATAGTAATGATAAACATTGGAACAGCGCGTGCCTAGGGTGTCAAAAAAATTTTGTTATGGAAAATGGAAACGGAAATTTTTTTGCACTTGCCAGAAAACGGAAATAAAATTTCAGCAACAAGGAAAACAAGGCTGGAAAACTGGAAATGGAAAAATGAAATTTTGCCAGAAAACAAAAAAAATTGTGGAAATTTCCTGGAAATGCTAAAAATTGCTGAAATTTTGATGGAAAATGGAAAAAGTCACATAATTGAAAACCTGCATGCATGTTTACCAGTTTGGCTGAAACAGAAAACAGACAATTGAGCCAGAAAAGGGG